>KB673312.1:8054614-8191513 GCA_000349145.1 Anopheles dirus | reverse complement strand
TTTGGTTAGTTCGGTTTGCTGTTTTGTTTCTGAAATGCCGGCATCGTTGCAGCTGTCAAATGTACCACGCGCCCACCAACACAAGCATAAACGTAAAAGTGCCGTGTACATACACGGCCCGTCTTGTTTCTGGGCTGTCGCTTATATGAGAGAGAGTAGTACAGACGACCTCATCCATATCGCCAAAGTGGGATGGCAATATAATATCTGGCGTGCAAGCCCCTCAGATCTGAGGGGCTTGCATGGAACTGCTCGAAATGTCTAGTGGGAAGAGTGACTACCGAGCGCTAAATCCTCTGCTACCCAGCTCCTTGCGGACCCGACTTCGTCAACCGGGTCAGTCAGGAAAATCTGTTGACTCGCTAAGTACGTGGAAACGTGTGCACTCTGGTTTGGCAGTGAATATTAGGCGTACAACTGGTAAATTGCTTCGCTTTGGATGTGTTCAGCGTTGCCTATTGTTTGCGCGCATCGACCCAGCGTGCGTGGTGCGTGTAAATCGTAGCCGAAATCGTTCTATTCTTCCCCAAGAACATGGTGCGGTGCCCTCTTGGTGTTTTGTGCACGGCAGAGCGCGTTCATTTCACACAGCCCTACCGAGAGAGGAATGCAGTAGTGTGCGTGTGTTGGTGGAGTGAGGATTCCTGTAGCGGCTCTACACACGGCGGCTGCTGGCAATCATCGCACCACCTTCCGTCGCCCGTGCTGCCGCAGTAGTGTGCGTGCGTGTTTGCCGTGCTCACACACAGAGCAGCCCAGCAGCCGTGTGTCTGGGCGCAAGTGTGAGTGAAAGCATTCCAGCGCCAAGAGCGAGACAGCTAGCCGTCGACGGTGGCGCTGCTGGCTGCGGTTGAACGGCAGCGAAAAAATGTCCGAGATGTTGACGACGACGACGACGACATCGCGGCTTTCGTCTGGTCGGCGTGTGGTGGATTGGAGCAGCCGTCGTTCGTGTACGTTGCGTTGGCCGCGGAGAGTGAGTCTCGGGAGGAAGCAGACGACCAGGCAAACCCCCGTAGAGACCCTGGAGCATTTTCGGACTCCTCCGCACACCAATACCGTCGCGCGGGGTTGGGCCGCTTATGTGTATGGAGAAAATTTTGGTGACGTGATAACGTTTCCGTGCCGCGAAACGGAGGATGAGCCATCCCATCGTCTGCAGCGCACAATTTTCGCGAACCCGTCCGGTGATGACTAAACGTATCGTGCGTTTGTGGGTGGAATGTGACGAGAACTCGCTGTGCATGTTGGAGTCCCAACAGAGAATGGCTGGGCGACCATCAGTTTGACGTGATTTATTGAGGCGTTTGATGTGTCTCCGATGCGCAATGCAATTGAAACGTTCTCGTCGCAGCTGGCAGTGACACAGCAAAGGACACATTCGCCAACAATTAGCACCTCCCTGTGCTTCTGCAGGATAAACATGGCTGCTGTGATGAGCAATACTCATCGCCGAACTCGGTTTCTTCCTTTCCCGAGAAAATAAGGGTGAAGGTGTTGTTGTTTTTCACCGTCATCGGTACGGCGGTGGGTTTTCGAGCGTGAACAACATATTAGGAGCGGCGGAACCTCATTAGCCTGCGAAAAGGAACGTCGTACGTACGGCGCCCGTGTGTGTGTAGTGTGAAGTGGGCTCCCCCGTACGCTGCTGTTGCCGTTGTGTTTGTGCGAGCCAAGCCGACCGAGTGTGTGCGCGCCTCCTTCAGTATGCACACATTCTTCCCATGGCTCCGGGGCTGCTTCTTCCGCATGGCGTCGTCGTCGTCGTGGTCGTGGTTGTTTTAGGCTGTGGCTGGTTTGTGCGCTAGAAGAAACCAAATTCCGTTCCATCTTCCAAGCAACGAACGATCGAACGAACGCCCGTTTTGTTGTTGGTTGCGGTGGTTCGCAATAACTTCAACTAAATATCACCCCCTCTTCAAAGCAGGCTCCGGGTGCGGTGGTGGTTGCCGAGGGAAGCGAACCACTCGGTAAACCCGGAGCTAACGATCGAGTTGGCCGTGATTTGGAAGAATTGGCGAGAAGCACAACCACCCAGGAAAAAGTGTCTAATATTAATGGCCAGACAGGGGCTGCTGGAAATGTGAATTGAAAGTGGAGCGAAGTAAATAATAATCTTGAGCCAGCACCAGCAGCAGGGCTGGTTCGGTCGGTTGCAGGTGAAAGTGACATTGCTCTGCCACAATCCGGTTGAATGTGTCAAAAACCCGATTGCGTCTATTTTTCTTCAAGTGTCTTTCCATTCGAGGTGGTCTGGGGTAGTTTGTCGCTCAGTTCGAGACTAGTTCATAAGAGTTCTTCGAGTTCTTCTAGTTGAGCAGCTTGTGTAGAATGTTCCTATATGTTCTTGTGCCAACGACGCCAACGTGTAGGATTTGTGGCCCTTTTGAGCTACTAAACTGATGGACACGTGAGAAATCCATTGGCATATCGCGTCGTGTAACTTTTTAGATGCCCTTTTTAGATAGATTACGTTCTATGTTGTATGGGAAGTTATCTTGTTATTGTATAGTTAAGCTGACATACCTGATAGACATGGAAGAAACGAAGTAATTGTGTATTACTTATTTCAATTCAAAATGATAGGCCAATGCTTCTACTATGTATAGCAAGCGTCGAGGTTTTTATGTTTGAATACCATCTCATCCTGTGCATTTAATCGTACTCATGGAGATTTCATATCATCTTCTTCACCATGCTGTTCTTTTGCCTTGCCTTTCATTAGAATTGGGAAAAATCTACTCGAACTTCCAATTTAACAAAAAATGGAAATGAAACACGCAGAGAACCGAAAACCCGTAGGAACAACGAGCTCTAGGGAAAACAATTCCGCCATAACGTTGCGAAAGCACAGTACCGTTCTTTGAGGAGGAAATTGCGAACGATAGAAGATGAGCAACAAAGAAAACGAGAAACGCATAGACACACACACATACACGTATCCCGTTTTTATATGAGGTAGGGGGAGGAAAGTTGTGTGAATAATGTTGCATTTTATGCTCGCCTCCTCCGTTTCTTGAGCGGAGTGTTTGCACATCGAGCGGATTTTCATTAGAATTACTCACTATTTATAGCGTATTGCCTAAACAAACCCGTTTCTTAACCAGCAATGCTTCTCTTTGCCAGCAGTTTCAGAAGTAATGTGAACTTTTCGAACGGAGGAAATGATTGAATAGTGCCGTAAGTGAGCCAAAACAAGCCGAAGTAGGGTGAGCACAAAAAATAGCCGGTGTAAACAAGGAAGCAAGTCGTTACATGCAAATTGTGTGCTCTTTGCAAGTGTTTGCTCATGTGTACGTTTGTGTGGGAGAGTGCATGTGAAATGATGCAAAGCGGCGGAATGGTTCCACCCTTCTTCTGATTAGAAAATGTTGTGCCGAAATTGTGATAAAAGCAAAAGCGCGATGGCAGCGGGAAGAAGCTGCGTTACGCCCGTTACAGCGGCGTAACCGTGTTTGCAAAACGCCTTTCGTGTAAGTGTGTGTGCAGTGCAGTGTATGCGCGTGTGGTTGTGTGTGTGTTCGTTCACACGCACACGTTGTGGTTGTGTGTGCGTGTGCCAATGTTGAAGCCGTTCCTTGCGTTTCGTCCTGTCAACCTGTTTTGACGTTGTTTCCCGCTATCGTGTTGTGAAGCCACCGGCGTGGCGGTGTTGGTGTGAGTGAGTTTGTTGTGAAACAATTTTACTGTTCCGTGCCGCCGTGTGGGCCGGTTGGTGACGAAATTATCCTGGCAGTGTCCTTGTGTTGGTGTGCTCGTGTTTCGCTC
Source organism: Anopheles dirus (assembly GCA_000349145.1). Lineage (NCBI taxonomy): Eukaryota > Metazoa > Arthropoda > Insecta > Diptera > Culicidae > Anopheles > Anopheles dirus. The sequence goes on along the minus strand of KB673312.1, from coordinate 8,187,745 downwards.
TCAAGGCTTGCTGCTACTGGCAATCAAATCTCTTCTTCCTTTTTTGAATCACTTGCAAAGCGCTGACGCAGGAAAGGACAGTCATTGTTGTGCATCGTTCGAACAAGGTAAGGGGTTTTCCAAACAGATCCAAACGTTTTAATTTATTGCCTAGTTCCTTATTGTTTCATGAAAAGTTTAAAACAAGTATTTTATTGTCTAACAACAATCACCTTCTCAGTGCAACGATAGCTCCACATCAAAAGGTTCCGAGCTAATCAAAGCATTTATTGACGCTTATCTATCTTCCGGTCATTATATAGCACCCAATTGCAAGTGATTTTGTTCTCCACACGTTAGTTGCTTCATAACAAATAATGCTAGATAGAATTTCAAGGATAAATAAGACAGATTGTGTCAGTTGTCAGTTTTTAAGCGCAAACACTGCACGCGTCTACGCAGTGTTTAAATTTTATTTGGCAATATTCAATTTCGAATGCCGATGCAAAGATGTAAATAGCTTGAAGCCTTCCTCCAGACATACCATATCTGAAGTGGCATTGTCCTTCGGAAGTGATTGAATAATGATCTTCGCATCCCACGAGAAGATTTGTGGAGGTTGCAACAACGTCACTTACCTGACATCTATTCTAGACAATCATTCAAGAAGGCGACATGGTCTGCTAAGGCACTGTGGCCATCATAGCATGGTTCGTGCTCCGAAGCAACGTTTGTTTCGACACCCTCTTCCGTGATCTTATGTAAAAGAGGAGTACTAGAGCTTCCATATTGGTAACACGGCACTCGGAGCACGTGTTTGGGTGTGATTGGAGCCCGAGAGATAGAGTGGGCGCTGCCTTTAGCGCATTTGACCCCGGCCACGTGGGACGTTGGAGGGAAGCTTTACCGTGAAAACGTGGAATAATGTAATGTATACACATTTCTTTCTTTCGCATCCACTTCAGGGTGTCTTTACGTCCTTGGTGACTTTTACTGTCGAGGACACGATGGATCGTGGTCTTAGGGCGTCAGTCTAGCGCAAAGGTGTACATCACCACCGGTCGCAGAAGTTAGCAGAAGATTGAACGTCGTCCTCGATAAGCAAAAGAAGCTTTGACACTACTGATGGATGGTCTTGTAGGGTGTGTATGTTGACTGGAAAGTTAAGCTATGTACCCGTTTGTTTTGGAGGCCATTTTGACGTTCTAATTGCCTTGTTCATTTTTTCCACCATTCGAATGGATCAATGTTAAATCTGGAAAATACAAGACCTGTTCATTCACGAATCTTGAGATAGTCTTGAGACAAGTATCTAGAGATTCATCATTCTCTTCCTGTTCGTATAAAATTGTTTTTTTTTTACGTTATTATTGGACAAAGTAGTGTTCTCTTCATGAGGATATATTATATTTACATCGCGAAGAGCTAATTTTAGTTTACATTTGATGCTATGCCACCCTTAAACTTTGAAAGGTCATATGGTGTCTGAGACACTGGCTCCTTGAAAGGAGGGAAAATCAGCAAAAAACGCAAATCACAGACATGACGGCTACGTTCGTTCTGTCTCAACTGCACTGCCCCGGTGGGTATGTGAACTCGAGCGGAATAAGAATTGGACACCTCCCCGGCAAACGTTGGACGATTCTGTCTTTGTTCTAGCGAAACAGTCCCGGACACTTTCGGTTTGCTCTGAAAGATACGCTGAACAAAAAACCAACGTAACATGTTTGAGACATAAATTGCTCTCTTTGTTTGAAATTGGAGCTAAAAGAGCTGTAGCACACTTCAGCTCACGTTCAAATTAAATTATCACCATCAAGGAGAGAAGTTTCTAATTGATGTCTTTTGCAAATTAAGTTCCATACTAGCAGCAGTGAACGCTCGGGAAAATCTGCCTTAATACTTGCAAATCTGCTCTACCAAAGATCGTGATTAATCTCTACCGCGCACAGCTGATCCTGCTGAACGCAGTCGGCAAATGCATAATTATCTATTCATATCGGCTCTCTCTGCACAAAACCAAAACATATGTTGCCCTGATGCTGTGGTGGTGCGAATGCAGAAAACCGATTCGGTGCGGTAGCTTCGACTGCGAAACTTGCCCGGAATGTCAACGTTGGAACTGGCTAGGGGTTGGCGTGTACTTTCCAATGAATTACTGAACACGATTGCGAGTCGCTGCCGGTATTCTATATGAATAAGCGGTACGTGGTTCCGGGGAGCTGGGCACAACATCTTGTACGATCTGAGCACGTATGGGACGTTTAAAATCCAATGTTGGTCGCTCGCTCACATGGCCGTCTATTCCATACCGGGCAGAGTGTGGATCGCGTGTGTTCCGCATTTGCGATTTCAATTAATTAAATTGAGGCATCGGGCTTGGAGACACTCCGATGGCGGGAAGTTGCCTTACTTATCCGAGGATCTGTGTTGTCCGAACGATCTTTTGTCTGGCAAATGAAACTAAAAAGTGCTCAAACCGTCCATAAAAAAATCATTTTTAAATCATTCTCCAACTCACATCTGAGTCAACTCCATTAGCAATCGTTTGCGGATGGCTTTCCCGAGTGAATGTCAGATTCATTAGATGCACTTTTCATGTGCATTTCGTCCGGCAACTGTGGTGCACGCGATGGGGGTCACTCAGGAGGCAATAAACTGCCACACGATGCGACTGTGTGTGTTGTCGTGGATGCAATTGCACTGGCGGCTCATCGGCATCGATTTACGATTGATACGAAATGAGTTATAATTGAGGTAAATTGCTCTGGTGGGACCTCACCAGAAATCGCAACACATATCTGTGGGGGACACACTTGCAATAGGGTTCCACAGAAACCTTCAGAGTGTCGGCTTTACGCTCAATTTCACTCATTTTCGGAGCAAAAACGGCGCAAAAAAAACCAAGATCGCCTCTTTTCGGGAGACGGGTGTGGGTTGGCGATTTTGCACAAAGTTGTAAAGAGCCTATCCAGTGGGTGGTGGTTTAAATGTGCGTGTGTGTGCCCAAAGAACGAGCGAGGCAAATTTATAGCATTTGTTTTTTTGTTGTTGCTGCTAGCACTGGTATGTTTTCATTTTTTGCTAAGTGGCTTTTTTTGCGTATCGCGCGAATGGTGGTTGATTGGTCAAACTTTTTTTGTTTGCCTGTTTCCCTTTCCATTGCTTTGACGATGACGACGACGACGGTGGAGTCGAAGCACGGCCCGAGTTCGTGTGCTCTATCGCGCTGAAATGGCATTTTAATTGAGTAGACTTTAATTCGATCGATTTGCGTCTGTAACCCCCCCCCCCCCCTCCAGCGGCTGGGGGGTTTTCGTTTTCGGCATGCGCGGGGAGAAGAGAGTGTGTGTTGAGGAGGGGGAGGGGGTTATTTCGCCACAGCTCTATTTTGCTCTACTGATACTCTGATAGGTCTGGACAAGAGGGTTAATCGAAAAGGTAATTTTTTCAAAAATATATTCATACTCACACTCAGCACACGCAGAAGTAGAACTAATGGCAAGATAGGGTTGAATGGGGGTTTGGTTTGGATTGGACACGGAATGTGTCTACTAAGATGAACACTTTGGGCACTCTCTTCATATGCAATACTACTATTGCTTCTCTAAGATGTTTAAACTACCCTAAGATAGACATCCCTAAGCTGCACATCCCACCTAAAAAAACATCCCGAGTGTCGTGAGGCTTAGGGAGTTGTCACTGTGTTTTTTAAATCATTTTTCATCTTTTGTATAGCAAAATGTGGCATAGTTTTAAATACTTCCTGGTTGGAAAGAACCGATTTCTGCTTACGCAACTCAGTGCTATCTCCGCTCCAGGAACACGGCAACGCTTGCAAACCTGTGTTCGGGGTCTTGTATACAAAGAATGTGGCTTCCCCAATTGATGAATGGATTAATTTATCGGCTATCCAGCACATCAATCAATCCGCTAAACGTTGTCGCAATCAGCGATGACTGTGGATGTTTGTATGAGATCATACCCTCCATAATACCACTCACTTACTAATTCTCTTTTCGAAAGAGAACTAATTGCTGTACTGATTGGTCGTGTGTGCTGACTGCTGTTTGAACAACTGTGAAAACCGCCGTTTTCCATTGTTTGCATTCTTATGCAAATGACAACCGCCACGGCTTTGCAGCCGAAGGCAGCTTTAGGTACATTTTCATGAATGAAAACAGGATTTGAATGTTTATCTTTCAAGTTTGAGACAAGTTGGACAAAAAAAGTTACTTTCTTCTATCTCTCTCTCTGACAGTTCCGCGTGTCTTACACAAGACGTTCCCTACCCCGATGTGTTGAGTTGAGTGAACGTTTTGGCCTGCGATTCTGTACGCAATGTGTTTCTTCGCCATCCGACCACACCGACGACGTGTCATTTATAGCGTGTCCAATACGAGTGTCTGTTTTTATCTCTTTTCGTTTAGCTCACGTTGCTCGGACGGAACACGAACTTTCCGCGCACAATATTCCGCCGAGTGTCTCTAATTTGTCGTGTAAACATTGGATCGTTGACGGAGCGGAGGGAGGAATAGAGCGAGAGAGAGAGAGAAAGAGAGATGACAAAAAATCCACCACCACCACCACCCCAACACCACACAGCCCGTTTTACAACATCTTTTGCTTCCTTCTTGGCGGGTTGGTTTCCTTTCTTTTGTGGACACAACAATCTCTCGCGAACGCAAGGTTGCGGGCTATTATTTGTGGCCAATTTAACCGGTCTCTGGTCATTTTGATGTTGTGAAGGAAAAAAAGGTTCCGAAGCAAAGAGACGAGAGAAAGAATTAGCAAGTGTTCGTTTCCATTTTTTGTCGGTATGCCATCGAATTTGGAGCCGTTTGAGTGGTTCAAAATCGAGTTCCAAAAACTGCCTAATGGTGTTGGGCAATTTCTCCTGAACCTGTCGCTTCTGTCACTTCTCGCCGGGGCGTCAAACGGGTTTGACACCTCTTCAGCGGCGAGACCTCTCAAGGTTGCGATGCGGCTGGGGTTGGATACCGTTGCGACCTGCTGCTGAGGTCATGCTGTGGAATTCGGCCATATTTGAGCATGTTTTGTATGCGGTGTGATCCTTCCCCCTCCCACCTCACGCCCTTCATCACAAACAGCCGCACTTGGGGCCCATCCGTCTGTCATTCCATCGGCGATGCTTCATTGCTTTCGAATTCCCCAACACCACCTCCACCAACGGTCGGTTCCAGTAATGTCCGAAAACTTGTCAGATGAGGTTGGGTGTGTGTGTGTGTCTGTGTTGGTCATTATCACGTCATGAGTGAGGCGGAACGGCCCAACCTGCTTGTCACATCATCGCTAAGGCTAAACGAATGGCGTCTTTTGCTTGTTGATGTTTCAACGAAAAAGTAGCCAACCTTTTATGGGGCTTATGATACAATTTGTGAGGATATGAAGCTTGCAAAATACGAAAACGAAAGACTACATTTATCAGCCGACATTTTCATTGGTTCTGGATTTTTTGTAAAATATGATAATTTATCTTGAAAACGTATCAGTTTCAAACCAATCCTATCGTGAGATAAAGTCACATTTTTGTTACGTTTTTCGAATGCTTTGACGTTGTTCGTTGGCCAAAATTTAACCACATACCATTTCTCACGCATTTTAGATGGGTGATGATGTATGGCTCCTTTACTTGTTGTTTATCCCATTAAGTCCAATCGGTGGGGCCAACATTCTTGGCCGCTGCCGGGAGCGATTTCGAAGCCATTTCGTGGTCGGTTCCCGGAGTGTGGCAGAAGAAGCGGCGAGCTGTTTATTTAAGGGTGAACCAATTCACCATCCATCTTGAACGGCTGGCGCCGACCGACCGGCTGGGAAGGTATTAACGGCTTGCTTGTTTATCGAGCACCACGAGCACACGGCGTCGCTGAAAATATCAATTCGCGTTGCTGCCCGTCCGTTAATGAGCTGGTAAGAAATCAAAATCAATCACGTCGAAGAAACACGAAATATGCCCGCTTCCATTGCGAAATTGTGTGTTCTCTAGTGTACTTTACTGTGTGTGATCAATATCTGACGTGCATCCTGATAAGATAAGATAAATGTCGCCGAGCTGGTCACGCTTAATTAGGTACGGAGAGAACGAACCGGCGGTTCGGAAAGCCACACACAACTGGCGGGATAACATTATCTTATCAGTGGGTGGTGGTTGGTGCTGTACCGTTTATCATGTTTCGTGGCGACACGCGGCTCTCCGGGGGCGGATGGTGTAATGAGGTGGAATTCGTGACCGAAACCGAACGAGAGTAGTGCGCTCCGTGCCCATCGTGGAAGTTAACAACAAAACAGGCTCCAGGCACACACGGGAAGCTGCAAAAAGTCAATTATTTTTGTGAGATGCTCATGTCGACATCGGGTGCGACACGACGCTGTAGGAGGGAGACGTTACCTCACGTGCGTCTGCTGATGGTGTCACCTTATAATTAGCTTCTCTTGTGATAATGTGCAATCTTGCATCTCGGGAAGACACCAGCGCTGATGGAGATCTTCTTTGTGAGGTGTGAAAAATAGATAACATAATCGATTTTTAAGGTTACGCAATGGCCTAATAAGTTTGAAAAATGAGTGCTCAGCTATCCCTGTACACTACACAGCTTGATACACTACACAGCTTGTAGTTTTTGAGTCTTTTTGCTTTTCTTCACATATTCACACCCGCACCCAGCAAAACCACCGTTGCCGTAGTTTTGTTTACCCAACAAATTAGAACACGACCTTCCATATCTCCCTATCGCAAGCACTTAGCTCGCTAAAGTAAACGCGCGCGGCGTGGGTATTTTGAAAATCGTGATCAATGTCAAGGTGTCTAGAAGAAAAACAAACACACAGAGCACCGCCTCCCCAAGCGTGGGTCTGTGCGCTTGTGTGTGAGACTGTCGGTGACCACAAGTCCGTCCCACGGTTCGGGTATGTCTTGCACCGAAATTTCTCATCCTCCTTTCTATCCGGAAATCGAAAACCGGAAAGAGTGCCTAAAACCTCTGACGTGCGCGTGTGTGCCTGTGTAAGTGTTTAAGCGACGAAATGTACCGTAACTTGTTTATTTCTATCTTTTTGGTGGTTGTTTTTTTTCTCTCTCCTTCGTCTAATTCCTCGCCCATAAAACCTGCCCCCCCCCCCCTCTTCAGCCAAATAGAGGAGAAACAAGAAGGAGCATAAAGCCCCGGGTTTCGTTTCCACCGCCGTGTTCGCCCACGTGTGAGAGAAAGCATCCCAAAATCCGGACGGAAGTTATCGTTCAGAGCGGCAGTGTACGCGCGTCTCGTCTATACTTAGAACAGGGCGAACGAACGACGAGGGAGCGTTCGGATCTCGCTCGTGGGATCGCGTCTTGTTATCGCGCTGCTGTCGTTGTTGGTGCATCATCATCATCACGGGTGCATCTCGATGTGTTTGTGTGTAGCAGAATGACATCAGCAGCTTCCTAACCGTTCCTGAAGAGCCATCACACTCTCCCTGTATCGTGAAGCATCTCTAAACTTTGGAGCACTGGAGCGAGCTCGAGTTCTCGACGCCATATGAAAGTCAAACACTATTCGCCAATGCTGCGCTCCGGTGATTCCGATTTCGAATGCTCTTTCGTCTAGACTGATAAAGTTGATAATGGTGCCCGGATACGGAAGAAACTGTCTGCGCCGTGGAACCAACTGTAAAGAGCCAGCTTCCTTCCTGTGTTGTTGTGTTGGCGGTAGGCTTTTTTACCTTTGGAGTTGTGCCACAAAAGGCACCGTCTAGCGAAACCAGTCTTCTCTTTATGCGAGGAAAGACGGCTGGGTCTTTATCAGCTAGCTTTGGACGGGCCCCGATACGATCCGACTTTATTGCTTTATGACCCGACCATATACGGGCGAAGTCGGGCCGAAGTTGTCCCAATCAATCAATGATGGGACACATTTCGGGCGCAAAACTGCGATTTGCGTGATGATCCCATTTAAAAAAACGCATTAAACACAATCGACCCAAAGTGTTTTGCTAACAAATTGTTAAACACCATCAACTTGACTCCCAACTCGCTCCGACTGTGATGGATGTGCGACATTATTGCCATCTTAGTCATCCGCGCTGGCCGTCGTCAGCAGCACCGGCGGAGCAGGTGTGAGTCAACCTCAACCATTAAACTCACCCGGCCCAGTGGAGTTTCTTGGCCGCTTTACGAGCTTCCGGGTGCAAATATGTTTCTTGGAATGATGCGATCATGCTGATGGCGACCACAACCGCGCGTAATCGCAACGGCGGATGACGGACGGAAGGTGATTCTGTGTTCTCTTCATCAGCCCATTACCGAAGTGCAATGTACACACTCACACACACACTCAGGCGATGAGGGTTTGGCCTGCATTATGTTTAAAGTGCGCTGTATACCATGCAGGAATAAGTAAAGCAAACTCTGAAGAAGAAGCGAAGAATAATGAACCACCGGGTGGTGGTGGGTGTTCCGGTTCCGTTTGGCAAACTTCCGGCGTAACCCTTGTCTGAGTGTGCACGGCGTAATTACGCTCTGGAGAAGGAGGACCAGAATGAAAGGCTGCGTTTTTGTTATTGCTGTTTTATGTTTGCTTTGTGTAATAAGAGCAAAGTGTGTGTGTGAGTGTTAGTGACTAAATCGCATTTTTTTTCTCATTTTTATTTAACCCACACCCACCACAAAATCTGTGCTTGTCGTCGTTGGCCGTCTTATCGTTTCGTGTTGTTTTATCGTTTCAGTCTTTATCGTACTTGCATTTTTTATGCATGGGCCAAGAAGACAGGTAGAAAATGTTCCCGATAAGCAAGAAAACCTCGGTTGATTACATCGACTGTGCGCTTCCAGAAATCTCCGGTCGCCGTGCTGTTTTCTAGGAAATGTTTTCGGATATCTCGTGCACGCGAGCCCCAGAGGGCGTTGGGTTGGGCTGGAGAAGTACTGCAGAAAGAGAAGCATCTTCAGGCAGTTCCAAAAATGGGTGGAAAATGTATTTTCTTTCGTTATTTTTGTTCGTAGGAAAATGGATAGAGGCATAGGTTCCGCTTTGGGTGCGGCTTTATCTGATCGAAAGAAAATTGATACCAATTTTCCCGAATCACGATCGCGCGCACCACGGAGAAGCGATACGGTTGTGCTCATGTGCAGGTTTTCAGGTTTTCGGAAAGACCGAATGTTTCGTTGCAGATTTACTGCAAAACAAGTGTGCGATTCGAGCAAATTTCTTATAACAGGCACGTCAATGCTCATTTCAGCTCGACTCCATCTGGAATAGAGAAACCCGGCTTGAAATTGGATCGAATTATTCGAAGGAATGAAAATAATCGCACGAAAATGGAAAATCGCAGAATCAAATTGCCAGAAGTCTAGAGAAGCGAAATGAAAATGGCAAACCAACCGTGATGAAACCGAATTCGAGATAAGACGAAAGTGCACTGTGCCTTTTGGGGTTTGAAAACTACGATTAAACGATTGATTCGATGGAAAAGCAACGAAAGTGTGCGGCTGGTGGGAAAAAAGTAAATGCCACCATGGTGTCGCTGTGTTGTTGTTCTATTGGACGAGAAGAGAAGCTTTCGTTTCGCACGACGTCACTCGAGGGCCCTTTTTTGTCGGGGTGACGCTGAAAAACGCCAACAATGTTGCGGGAAAAGTGCCGAAACATGGTCACCCAATATCGCGAATTGAAAGCGTGAGTTTCCCAGCGTGGGGCGTGTTTCTGACGGCGGACGGAGATTTGTGAAATCTCTGTCCCTCTCAAAAGTTGGGCGAGATCGAAACCGCCGTCGGCTGGGGTGAAATGTGAAATTTTGAATCGTTAAATCTTGCCAGTTGATTCATGATTCCCGACACTGGGGTTGTGTGAAATAGTTGCCCAGAGCGCCAGACCAACCGATAGTGATCCCGGAAGCAAACAGACCTCCAAACCGTTGAGGAAACCGATTTTTTCGGCCCGTGGGCCCCTTCCCTCGGTCTTATGCGAACATGCCAACACTTTGTGACGGAAAAGTGGTGTAATGTCTTTTTCTTTCGGTTTTTTTTCGATTTTGGCTGCAGGGAAAGTGTTCAGGAACCGGCTTGCGCGTGTAATGGCGTGTCACGAGAAATGATGTGACGAAGTTTGAGTTTTCCGGGCATTACGGAATGGGCTGTGTTGTGTTCATTTTCCTTCGGTAGCCGTTAAATTTGTCGTTTGTCGGTGACAAATCTGTACTCTCTTATGCTTCTGTGAAGCTTGTGGAATTGGATCATCCAAAGACATTACTTTTCGGAGCGTTACCTGGGCAAGTCGTGCCGCTGCAGAGCTATTAGTTATAAAAATAGCTCTACTGATACAGTATAGTGGAGTAGTTGACTGCAGACGACGATGTCCAAACTTCGAGTGCGAAGTTATTTACGCTCTGCTTTCATTGCTGACAGGGTTAGACGTATACACAAATATTCGGTGTTACTGTCTAAGAATAATCTCGGCACTTTACATCCACATACAAATCCCTGTCGAATTTTAATTCTGGCTTTGGAATTAAATATTCATCGTAAAACTATCTAAATCTCGATAACAGCCGAAATGAGTACGATTCCTAACCTAAGTTGATGTCTATTTTAGGAATCGGCATCTCTATGTCAATGGCTGAGAGTGGCTTCGCGATCGACATACCATTAGCGAGACGTGGCTGCTGTTGAAATCCGACTCCACGATAATATATGTACACAAACGTCCACGGGATCTCCCACTGGTGCGATCGGATCCGCCTTGTGCTCCAATTTCAGAACCGTCGAATTGTCATCCTTCGCACCGGTTCATGTTACTGAACCGGTTTCCGGACCGACCACCATCTGCCCGGTATTGTACACCACCATCTAGGCTGTGCTACGATGCGCGAAGAACATCCACTTGGATCCACCGTTGTTCTTATGGTTCTGTGTTCTCCTGCACACTTTTTCGTTTTCCAGCACCATCATCGCGAAGTTGTTCCGATGGTGGTGCGTGAGAAACGTATTAAATTAGATCCGGATCAGTGGTGGTAGCAGCAGTTTCATGTAGTGCACATGACGTCGCATAGCGTGAGGTTCTAAATCCGCTAGAAAACCCCTGAAAGTGTGGCTCACCTAAAGAGCAAGTTTCGGTAGCAGGGGGAGTATTCATCGTGAAGTCTTCATTTAAGCGGTCGGCAGACAGCAAGTGACTTATTTCATTAGCAATTTCGCTACCGCGCTCGTACAGTAAAGCGGCAGTTAAGCGGAACTGGAAGAAATGTCCGGAGACATAAGGTTTTCTTTCTCTCATCTCTGCCTCGGGTAATGAAGAACGGTGCAGCTAGCTTGTAAACGGTAGCGGGATGTAAAGCCAAAAAACTGCTACTTCTTTCGAATCGTGATGATCTTGTTGCGATGCTTTACGCTTCACATGATCGTGCGTCTATTTCGATGGAATCCCTCGCCACGCCAAGATTGCACGCGGAACAAATTGTGTGTCCAAAAATAAATATTCGATCAGCAAGCTGTAAGTGCTGAATTTCCTATGAAACAGAGAGCCCAAATTTAGGTTTCTGTGCCAGTATCATATGATGCGAATTATATCCATTTACATGAAGCCTGACCCTCCGTGCCTGAAGGCGGAGAGCACGTACGCTGCCACCATTATACGCAAATTTACGCGATATAAACAACAGCAGCATTTAATTCGGCTGTGAAATTTAGTTTGAACAAGAGTTGCAAAAGCAAGCCAAGTAAAGCCAAGTCGTAAATGAAGTCTTCACGATTATTAGACACTTGCCTCTGGTGGGTTTGCAATTTAGGTCAATCGAACCTGGTTGCTGTCTGCAGTGGTGGTTGCAAGAAGACGATGGTGCATTGCCTCTGTCCACATGCGTTCGGTTTCGCGCGTTATGCATACAGAAGGGAGTCAATGGTGCGCGTCAGAGTACGCCGTGCAAGCCTGTTGCTGCAGCAGCAGCGTGCACACATCGCACGAACGTGCCAACATTTTTCCGCGTAAAACAAATAGTGATGTATTGAACAAAAATCTCAAGCTGTTTTACACCTTCGAAGGAGGAGCCTAACACCCCCTCTGTGTACCAGCTCTGACATCAGCCTGATGTTGTGCCAATTCGCTCAAGAGAAGCACACCCAGCAGAAGAAGCGGAGGGGCAGTCATTATCGGTCGTGAAGGATGAGCACACACCTGCTGTCTCGCCCTCGTGTTGAAGCCCTTTAGTGCGAATAGTTAACGATAAAAGGAGAGGGGGCCTTAAAACTTGTTCGGGCAAGATAAGCCATGGCTATAGCTGTAGCTCAGTCGTAATCGTGGACAGTAACCACGTTCGTAACAGGCGGCACTGGTAAAGAGTAGGGAAGGTTAGTGTGTTAGGACGGTCTCTGGGTCAGTTGTGGGTATGTTTGGGTCCTGTCGATGGTTCGACCCCGATACGTTGTTAGATAACACCTCGTTTAGCGTCCAGCGTCTAGGTGGTGAGAATGTGCTCCATGTCGGCGGGCTATCGAAGGGCCTTGAGTGATATGTGCGCCTAGGTCGGCGAAGAATCGAATGTTGGGCAAGCGAGTTTTCGTCGTGACGCGGCAACTGTTGCTTTATGAACCATTAGACAAACAAGGCACCGACGGTGTCTGGTATGAATGAGCCTAAAGATACGGCTCTCCAAACATACTCAGCAACACACTCCCTTATTGTATCTTCGTGAGGAGGTTTTGAGTTGTTGTTAAGAATGTTGCATGAAAGCTTCGAACAGGTTTACTGATTATGAAAATATCTCACCAACCAGTCAACTTTTCGTGCAGGGGACATCTCTGGACTCTAGTTAGGACGATATGTAACTGTGCCGTAACATGTACGCGAAACTGGTGCACGATTCTCGCCTGCCCGGACCCGTTGGGGGGTATTATGAAATTTGAGCGCGCTTACGACGACTTGCTCGTGCTTTGGTGGCCAGTAATGCTTGCGCCAGTTTCCTGGTCCTTCGCTGTGTGTGTGTGTGTTGACCCGCAATGCAATTAGCATACGGCTGATAAGTGGGTAGCCATCCGGAGGGTTGAAGCAGAGCAAATAATAGACTGGAGCACGACACGTTGATGCGCTCTTGGATCTCGGCATCTTCTCCCCACATCTCTGAATCCCTAACCCTCGCGAGGTGATAATTTTCGAATCGTTTGCGCATCGCACCCGTTCAGCTTTTTCTGGTGCCCTCTTTCAGTAATGCGCTAAACGAATCGAACTCACAGCGTCGCGATGTGCACTCATTTCGAAGCGTCCATTTCGAACGAGAAAAAATGTAGCTGTCGGTGAAAAATTATATCATCAGCGCCGGGCATTACTACTGCTGTTGGATCTCCTCCTACATGTAACCTCTGGGGGGTGCGGGGATAATTTGTCGCAGTTTTTCCTTTCGGTTGATTTATATTCAATGCAAGTTCGCGTGACGCATTACACAGGCTTGCTGTATGCGAGTGGTGGACGTGGATGTGGTGGATGTCTCAGGTTGGCCTGATGTCTGCTTTCTTCGCTTACCGCACACGTACTGCGTTTGAAAATCGTACGCCGCCTAGATGAATTCATTTTAAGCAACAGCAAAGTGAATTAGAGACAAAAAAGTGGAAAACACTTTAATATGTATGACACAACACTATAAATATCATACTTTGACGCGAAGATTGCTCACAGATGGAAGGTGAGATGATCAGTGATCATCAAACCAAAGCAGTAAAGAAGCAAAATTAGATTAACTGACTTCGTTACATTAATATGTATTTATGACTTCCTGACGTTTATACGAATCTTTCATGAGTTTTTCTATTTTGTTTAGCAAATTCTTCATATTATGTGATGCAACGTCCCAGCTATCACGCTCTGTATTTCCAGTATATCCAATATTTAAAATCAACCTCTTTCCAACGCTCAACAGTACGTGTTAATTGTCAATTGTTCTCTTTGAACGCTAAATGCAGCTCATTAGGCCGCCGACGTTCATCGCTTTCGGGGGCGATCTACCGTTTTTTCAGCAATTTAACACCGAGCTGCCTCCGTTTAGCATTAATTTTCGATAATTGTACCACCCACCTACTCACTGGCATCACACCCCGCCCGAGTGCGAACTTCTCCATCACGCTTGAGAAGTTAGGAAAGTGAGTTCAAGGTGCAATCTACCACCACAACCTCGCCGGCTACAACAATCTCAGTTGGGGTCTATTTTTTCTTCTCGCCAACAAAAACATACTTACCCCTCGCATCACAGTCGTCACGACGCCGCCTACCGTTTGTGCATTATTAGATTGTGCCCTGAGTGTGCGTTCATCTGCAAAGAGCGTCTATGTGTGTGTGGTGTGTTCCCATAGATGGGACGCGTTCGTCAGTCGTGTTGATTGGAATCCGCACAGGCAAACGAAATGCAGTCAAGTGCACAATTGGATCGGTGGTGGGAAGATGCGGAGAGGTTTGAACGCAAATATTGAAGACAGGTTGGCTGGGTGCGCAGCGTTTGCTGATGAATCTCTGCGAGCCCCCTCCGCGCGCGCGAGACTCGTTCATGGCCTCCATTTCTTTTTTTTCTCGTACGGTAGCAGCGCGATTTTGTACAATGGCTGGAATTGGAAAGGGAGCAAAAGGGGCAAGTTGCTGGGGATGATTCTATTTCCATTTGCCATGATCATTAGGTCATACAAACGTCAGCGTGAGGCGCGCTGGAGCCGGTTCCCACACATGGGCAATCAATTATTATTGATTTTCTTGACTCGGTTAGCTGTTGTCGGTTTGTTTCAATAATACCTAAAGATAACTTCTAAAAGAGAGAGATATTTTTCTATTGTTGAATAGGTACTTCTCATAGGAACTCACACATAATAAAAGAAACGAAACGGAAATCGATCCACCACCGCTCAGCAATATCGCTAACTCCACCCGGTGTGTTATTGGACTGAAAAAGCATCTCTTCGCTGCGGAGGGGATTTCATCGCGGCAGGATCATACGGTAGAAAGGCGAATGGAAGAAAGCCTCCAATTGTGGTTGCAAAAATCAGCCAACCAAAGCTGGAAAAGCGAAAGGCCCGATTGACGGTGCGCTGTGGATGATGATAGTGCGGATTTAGATCGAGACCAGCATCATGCACCCTCCGGGAAACAAATTGCCGCTTTGCCAAGGTTTTCGTTCGGCCAAAACAAAAATCCAAAGTAAGGATGAAGGTTTTCTCGGGTGAAGACATTTTTTGTAGCTTTCCGGCTGCATTGCAGAAATGCACGTACGATACACCTGTGGGACGTGGAGAAATGTGCATGGAATGACAATAAACGTGTTTGTGTTTTTTTGCGTCGATTTTTTTTTTTTCGGTCTGCATCAAGAGGAATAGTAAACATGTTTAACGAACATAGTAAATTTTCGAGACATTTTAACCCATGAAAACAGTGGCGCTGTGTGTATCTGTAGAAGAAAGTCACTTTGAAATGTAAAGTTTGGATAAAAATATTGTAAAAGAATATAAAAGGCAATAATAGAAATAGTGAATATCGGACCCCTGTATGGAACTTATCGCAACCACAATCTGCTCACGCTCACAGCGCCCGGTGGCAATTTTGAATGGCAAACCACCCTCGGGCGGCTGGCGAAAATTATTGGAGCGATCATATTTTGCCTCCCTCTCCTCCGATGTATCGATCAAAACATCCTTTTCGCATCGGGCGTGGTGGAGGCCCGGTTATTGGCATATCGGCGTGTTGCATGATGGATGTACGTCCGTACGTGGTTATGGTGATGGTGGCCAACCACCCCGACGCTACCGGCAACGGCTCACCACCACCTCAGCGCGCTCGCTGTGTTTAGATAGAAAGTCAATCATTAGCAATCATTGCGCGCGTGATGAAAGGAAAGTAAATACCGCTCGGCAGGGAGGTGAGCATATTGCCATTCCCTCTCGGTTTCTTTCCGCTTCGCACCATTCACCTCCGCCGCTCGATGGTGATAAAGTCGTTGAAAGTCGCTCTGATATCGATGGCGTGCAAAAAAAAAAAAAAACAGTAAGAAATGAAGTGCAAGCACGTGCACGATCTTCGGGACAACAGTTGATCGAACCTGCTGCTGCTGCTTTGATGCTGTGCGTCGTGCGTGCAGTGTGAATGATATTGAAGATCGTTTATGTTGGCGGGCACGTCCCCATGTTTGTCGTAATTTGATCTGCGTCGCGTCGCAATATCTTCAGTAATGCCCATGCTGGTGGTGCGCAAAGATACACTGAAGGAAATGGGTACCCGCGTTCGGAAGAGGGAGAACTTTCCATTCCCCAATCGCCAACCGCCGCCGTCCGGTGGATGTGTGTGGCAGAAGATTTGGTGTGGCCGGCCGGTGGCTTTTCCTTGCCGGGCGTGATTTATGCCCCGCTTCCATCGGTGAGAGTAAGAGTGAGGAGATGATACGCACGGGGGGCATCTTCAGTTTCTTCGTGTCCGTGCGCACCGGATTTAGCATTACTATGTACGAAAGCGCGAAATAGTTGCATGTTAATGCTTTTAAGCCCGGTGCTGCGTGCTTCAGGAGCGTTTACACGTTTTCTGTTATCTCTGCGAGCCCGCCAGGTGGGTGTTTGTTGCTCCATTAAAAGCGCGATTACATTGTAGTGCATGGGGAGAGGAGGCTAGAGTAAGCGAAGGCAATACTGTCTGAGGTGATTTCTATACATACATTTTTCATCGCGATGCGTGAAACGATACGTGATGCTTCACACTTTGTTTGGGAGATACAACAGCGATAGCCTTCTCCTCTAGCTTTATTTTTGAATTAGGCATTGCAATTGATGACTTGTCTGCAGAGTCGAATTGATTCAAAGAGCAAGCGATTCATCTCATCTCTTTCTGATCTTTCAATCGATCGATGCGTCTGCTACAACATGTTACAACGTTCTACTCAAGATCGACTCTTAGGGCAATCGATTCTTTTAATGTCTTTATATAATCAGAAAGATTCTGTAGAGGTGACTATCAAAGCGATTTTCCGTAACACGCGAATGATTCACTAATATAGCATACTCAACATGTAATTTTAAAAACTTATGTTTTAGTAGTATAGCATTTCCGTAGATCCACGTTTCTTTGTGTTCTTTTTCTAGTTTCTTCAGTTGTAATAAACATTTTACAAACTATTTTACCACCGCCCTTCTGGTGTTAATTTACGAACCTCACTGGGGGCACGTCGGGGATAAAGGTTTGCATTTTTGTTTCTCACTCTCTCCCATTTATAACCTATCAAACGCACTGTTAGTCACACGAGACGGATGGGGCGAGGAACACATCGTTCAGGAATGATGGGGTTTAAATTTGGTCATAAAACAATTTAACCTGCTCCAATGTGGGATAGCGTGCGTGGTTTTTTGTTACTGCTTCAGGCCTCTCCGAACCTCTTTCATTCAACAAAAACCTTCTGCTAAACCTTTAAACGGAAGCGTGTAATTTTTGGCCCTCCAATCGTGCAGGAGAGTTTTGGATCGTTTTGGCTTGGGGGGGTACATTCGCCATTACACGCACACACCTGTCTGTGTCAGCGCGTCTTAATGTTTGCGTGTTGCTTCGCTGCTGCTGTTGGGCTCCTTTGGGAGATCTCGGTTTCTCCAAGAAATGTGAATGAGTGTAGCAATGAATGGTTGTGGATCACGTCGCCGCGACTCCTCTTGGATAGCGTTTTTTCTCTCTATTCCGATCAGCGAGAAATCGGCGGCGTTTGCGTGAAGCGTGCTGCGCGCTTATCGCAGTTTGCTGCGCTCCATTCAGTCCATTGGAATCGTCAAGCAGCAGTTAAAAACAGCAGACCAGTAGAGAGAGGAGGTATGTGTGTTGAAAGCACAAACAAACCCAGCAACTCCCCACTCGAAGTTGTTGTCCACGGCGGACAGTTGCCGCGTAAATAAAAAGCCGCTTGACTACTCGCACTCTGTTGTTGTTCCAACCGTTGGGCTGGAATTTGTTGGGAGCCTAGCCCCAACATACGTTCTCTCCGCGCTCTGCCCTCCGGCACCCGGCAGGTTGCCTGCGAGCCTATTTTCGTTTTGTTTTACACCCAACGCAGTTAGCGGTAGTGCGGTTTGCCCTTTGGGTCTGTCGGTGCCGGTGTGAATACGAAGGAAGCTGTATGTCTGTGTGTTGTCTAATTTGGTTGTCGCTTGCAAATGAGCGAAGTAGACCACCCTTGACGCTGGTGCTGGTGCTGACCGAGCCCGTGTGTGACCTTCCCGCATGACTTTCTCCAATCCTTGCTGTATACGGGAGGAGAACTCGATAATGGCGGGTAGGCAGTAGGAAGTGGGTTTTTTTCTCTCTCCACTGCATGTCTCCTCCTCCAGCTGTGCGCACGGGTTGTGGCCACATTTTCACCTGATTTAATTCTGCTTTGTTTCTTTGTATCTCTTTCTCTGCTGTGTGTTGCCTCTTACGCATCTCGTCCGCTTCCGGCGGATTAGATTGGAATCGAACCAGACCACAGATCGCAGGGGGGCTTTGATTGGTGGCTAATCGCGCGTGCGTATGTTGGTTTTTGCTCCGGTATTTTCCCTTTCCAATCGAATTCACTTTCAGTTGCGGCGGTTGTGTAGAGAAGGAGTAGAGGACAGTAAGAGCAGCAGCAGCAGCAGCAAGAAGAAAAGAGAAAAGTTCCGTTCGTTAGCCTGTTACGCATTATTGGCGCATTGGAATTTCATTTCATAGAAATTAATTTCATCTCCTCAGCCTCGAACTGGACTAGACCTGGGTGTGGCTTTTGGTGCGTCAAGAAGTTAACAGTTTCTGTTTGAGTTCGGCATGTGCTATTGGAGGGCTCTGACGCCCTCCATAACATCTTCGTTGGTAGCGGTCTACTTTTCACGTGTGACGATCTAGTAGATCCAGAAACTAGATATAGCTTAAATGTATAGAAAAGTTCAAGGTTATATAGAATAGCTTCAAGAAATGTACTCCACGAAATGTCTTAAAACTGACTGACCAAACTGACCGAACTTACGCACTGACTTCAAAGTGACTAGGCTGACTGTAGGGAAGTATCACTCAGCACCGAATGGAGACAAACTGCTCTTTAATATGTAACGCCATGGCGGGTGTGAGGTAACATCCGATTCGACCGCCGTCTGGCTCCGCCGGAGGTGGTGCCTGGTGTTAATCTAAATTGACCATCTAATGCAACCATTAAGATATGGTGATGGGGTCAACTCCCACTGGCGGCTCGGTGCGGGAAGAGATGATGAGTAGGATCACCACCTCCGTCGGGTGCACGCATTAACCGACATAAAACCCAAATTAGTAGTACTCAGCGGGATGAGTACTGAAACGAACCTCTTGGAATTTTAGGGGACCACTTTACGTCCGCGTTTCCAGCATTATGCAACAGTTCGCTGTCTTTCTTTGGGTTCTTCTTGGAAGGAATGTTATACGAGGGGGAGATCACGTTCCCATGAATGAATGAGATCTCTCTACGTTTTTTTTTTGCATACGTCGATATATGTCCTTGAAGTGGAGGTGTCTTTTTGTAAACAGCATCTTCGTTGTGATCGCCCGTTGCCTGCCACAGATCGCTAGACATTAAGTCGTGACTTGTCTTACGACGATGAAAAGAAGATGGCACCTGCAGATATATACTACCTCACTTTTGACCTCTCCTTGAACAATGCACACTCTGATACACCCTCCGGTACTGCTGCTGCTACCAACTCGCCCGAGGTATGCTGTGCTCAGAGAGTGTACGCCATTCACTCCGACAAGTAGAAAAAAAAACGCCGCCAAAGCACCGTCATCTAGCGTTTCTCTACGCGGAGACTCTATCGATTACGTAAGGAGATACCTCGCCACGCAGCCGAGATTGGAACCGATCGTTTTCAACCGTATCGCGTATCGCATTACCGGTCACTGGCACGGAGCTCGCGCCCGACTCCGAGTCGGCACACACAATCCAACCACACCAACCTGTGTCGTCGACAAAGTGGTGTGACCGAAAAGCGTTTTGCAATGGCAATGGTAACAACTTCATCCCCCAGTCGTCGGTGTGTGGCTTTAGGCATGTATCAGATTGTAAACTATAAAGGCTTCGTATGGGGGGTTTAGTTGAAGAAAAAAAAACGGGGTAAACAAAAGTTGTTGTATAGGTAAGGTGTTAGAATGCGACATGTGACTGTCAGCAGGGTACTCCCGCTATAGGGAGGTGCATACTCTACAGACTCATTTGAGTAATCAATTGAAAGAAACTTGTTTTCATGTCATAAAGTGCACATTACTCGATCGGTGGGAGGTGTAACTATGTGTCAATAGCGTTGCACTAATAGGAACTCAAGATGTCAACGCGTCGTGTCATGAAAATGACCTCAAATCATCGAATGAATGTCTCGATGTCAGGTCAAATAGTTATTCCTATTCTGAGAGGTCTATCTTAAATTCTAGTTTATTTCAAACGGGCTGTTTTAAGGTCAAACGTGAAGAATGGACTAATTTGTAAACTCTAGTTTTCAACGCTTCCAATCTGTTCTCCTAACATTCAACAGATATTTGTGCGCTATATACACACCGGCTTACAAGCTCTTCAAAGTACACGCTTAATCTCACCTTCGTTATTGTAAAGAGTCACACAGCCCATTTTGCGCCGCATAAATTGAGGAAACTCTTGTTTTCCCTTCTGCTTCCATATGCAGTTCTCTTTCTCCCACAGAGTAAATGCAGTCCGACCCTCGCTCCAGCGGGAGTTGAAGGTAGCTCCCATACACCCACCCAGGGTGCGTTAATTTAACGCCAATCAATTGTTTTTTTTTCGCGCTCCCCGCAAACTTTTGCTACTTTTTCCTTCCGAAAGAGCCTAACTAAACTAGCTGCTCTTAACAACAACATAATTTCGCTGCGGCTGCCCGCGGCACAGGTGGCGGGCGGCGAATTGGGTTTCACAGTTTTATTAGCAGGAATAATGCGCATTGTGTGTGCCGGTGGTTGGGTGTATGTGAGAAGTTTAGTGGATTAATTGGTTTCGGAGGTGCAATGTTTACCCCGTTCGAATGCTGGCAGGGGGAAAACTACGATTAACGGTTTAACGAAGGATAATTTTGTTTTTTGTTTTTGCAACGATAGGTTTACATTTATTTACGCTACCACACAACACGAAATCGTACTGTGTTGTGCACGTTGGAAAAGAGGCAGGGCGTTTGTAGGTTAGTTTTTTTTCTTCTCGAGTGGTGATGCAGTAATTTGGAGTATTTTTTAGTATCAACAGTTGAAATATCTAATTCATGATATTTTTCTTGGTTAAACAAACTTTCGCTGTGTTGATTGTTGTTCCGCCAATTCTCTCTGCTCTGTTTATGGACACCATTATTCATAATTAGGTATTATTTATCATCCAGATAAACAAACACTAATATAGCCGCCTGAAGGATCGTCTTGGCTGGCACTAATGTTGATACAGAATTCGATAAGCCAGTCAGTTTTTTCTTCAGCCCTTTTGGAGTTGGCGGTGCCTTTTCTTTGCAAACGTTGATGGTTTATTTACATTTTCCGATATTCAGAGCGTCATGCTTAATTTTATCAGCAAAACATAACGCTGATTCATGATTGTGAGAGGCAATAAATATGACTAACGTGGTTTCTCTCTCTATCTTTATTTTTTTTAGGTCTGCCCAATCGAAACGTCGGAACAACGCACTGAACTCTGTCGTCATTTACCATCCGTGGATGATTTATAGAAACCCATTATCAACGGCAACAAACACATTGTGGGAAGAGATTGTTTGTTGTAACACCCACCACCACCAGGGCCGGTCGGTAGTAGGCGCTTTAAAGTAGCATCTCTAAATAAACGTACGGTAGCAGGAGCAGTTGCCCGGCCTTGCCCTGTCCTGTTCCCGGCGCCCGGCTGTTCCTTTGCGCTCCGACCGTGCGCCACTGAAAATGGCCCCCGGAGAGAACGCGTGCGAGGAAGCTGACCCCATCTACAACTGCAACGCCACTACTGCAGCCCTGAGCCATTGCGATAACGTTTGCCCAGTGGCAGCAGCAGCACGAGCACCAGGAGGCCGTTCGAGTAATTATGATCATCTTCAGCATCATCACCACTGCAGCAGCAGCAGCACGAAAGTCGCATCAGAGCCGTCTTCTTGGAGCGTTTCTCCCGCATCTCCGTCGCCCCTACGGCTGGTGATAAGCGCAAAGGGTTCGTCAGGCAGCTTCACGCCCAGCGTTTTTGAAGCGCGTGAAGCGTGAACGGGTTGTGTCGAATGAAAATCGTGATAATGTGTGATTAGATTCCAGTTTGCTCAACAAGAGACTGCTTTTTTGGTGATTCAAGTGAGAAAGGTGGCGCAAACTATAGTGAGAGACTTCTGTGGTAATCCGCGCCAAATCGCAATACTCCGGGCGTATTCTAGAGGAAGAAGCAGTCTGGCGACTTTCCTGAAAGGTGCAGCGGAAAGATAAGACCCAGAGGATATTAAGTGTTATCGGTGTCGCGCTAGAGATAAGTGTGTGTACTAGCTCAATTTTGAGGGTT
This sequence comes from Anopheles dirus, assembly GCA_000349145.1. Classification (NCBI taxonomy): domain Eukaryota; kingdom Metazoa; phylum Arthropoda; class Insecta; order Diptera; family Culicidae; genus Anopheles; species Anopheles dirus. Next base: position 8,165,281 of record KB673312.1, on the reverse strand, counting down.
TGAGGGTGAATAATTAAGTGTGAGCAACACCCAAACCGCTAGTGTGTGATTTCGCGTAAGTTGACGAAAACTATAGCCACCGTCGTTCGTGGGTCGTCGTCTAGTGCATCAGTGGAAAGCAGCCCGCACAGCTCCAACAATGTCGTTCCTAAACAATCTGAAGAAGGTGTTCCACCTTGGTAGTGGAGAGGCGAAGAAGAAGCGTATCTTCAACAACATCCGTATGGACACGGACCCGGCCGACTTCTGGGATATGATCGGCGAGCTGGGCGACGGTGCGTTCGGCAAGGTGTACAAAGCGCAAAGCAAGGAAACGAGACAGCTGGCCGCGGCCAAAATGTGCACGCTGGAGGACGAGGAGAATCTGAGCGATCATATGGTGGAGATCGACATCCTGTCCGAGATCAAGCATTCGAACATTGTCGGGCTGTACGAAGCGTTCTCGATCGATGACAAGCTATGGGTAAGTTTTGTAGTTGGGAAGAAGGCGGAGAAAGGTGTGAGAAGAAGTGTACGATAGACCGATATGCTCATCGATGCATTGCTGCATGCTCGCCTGGAACCGTTACTAGTGTTCTCATGTTTGGAATACTTGCACGACACTTTCGATGCATCTGAACGAACAGCTAGAGTTGCAGGCAAGCAATGAGAGCAGGAAGATCATGTTTCTTGTGCAGTGCTTTGCCCACTTCTGAACGAGTGTGATTTTTTCATTCATAACCATTAGGTGTGATGTTTTTTCATCTTTCTCTCTCTCACTCCTGAGTGGAGAACCCTTGGTAACTAGGCCAGAAAAGTCGCTGGGTCCGTTCGGGTCCAGTGCGCATCGTGGGTTTGGAAAGGGCTTGGCAGTGTGTTTTGCATGGTTTGAGAGCATTTCAAGAAGTGTAATCGCGTTCCTCGTTTAAACTAGTTTCATTTCTCCCGGGATTTTGTTTGCAGATGCTGATAGAATATTGTGATGGTGGTGCCTTAGATAGTATTATGGTGGAGCTGGAGAAACCGCTTACCGAGGCGCAGATTGCCTACGTGTGCAAGCACATGTGCGCCGGACTGAACCATTTACACAAGAACAAGGTGATACACCGAGACTTGAAGGCGGGCAACGTGTTGCTGACGATGGACGGTGGCGTGAAGCTAGGTGAGTATTTGAAGAGTGGTAGTGGAGATATCGTGAAGAAAGCTAACGATCGTCCCAATTGCAGCGGATTTCGGCGTTTCGGCCAAGAACAAGCACACGATGCAGAAGCACGACACGTTCATTGGGACGCCCTACTGGATGGCACCGGAGCTGGTGCTGTGCGAAACGTTCCGGGACAACCCGTACGACTTCAAGGTCGACATCTGGTCGCTCGGCATCACACTGATTGAGTTCGCCCAGATGGAACCTCCGAACAGCGAGATGTCCCCGATGCGGGTGCTGCTCAAGATACAGAAAAGCGAACCACCGAAGCTGGATCAACCGTCCAAGTGGTCGGCACACTTTAATGACTTTCTTGCGCGTGCCCTGGTGAAGGTAGGTGCAGTGCGCCGCGCGGATTAGCGAGGCAGTTAACATTAAACTTTAATTCCTTTCATTTTGTTGCACACACACATGCGAAAAAACAGGATCCACAGCAAAGGCCGTCGACGGACGTGCTGATGGGGCTGCCGTTCATTAGCGGTAATCTGGACTCGAAACCCATCAAGGACCTGCTGCTCGAGTACAAGGCGGACGTCGTCGAGGAGGAGCTGGTAGACGAAGAGGCAGAGGTGCGTATTCAGAAAGCAGGCGCGCGCTTGTTCGTTCGGTGCTATTGCTACGGTGGTTAAGATATGGTGAACTCTCTGCATCCTGTCTCCCGTTCAATTTCGTGCCGAGTCTTAGTACCACTAACTGCAACTTTCATCTCTGTTCACTCTCTTTCCTTCCCATTCTCGCAAACGCAACGTACGCTGCAAAACAAACCGTAACAAATTACTAACATCTTAACCATCATCAAAAAATGTTTTGAAAATGTATCGCAACAACACATGAACCAAAAAACAAAACGTCACTCATTAGAAAGCTAAACGACAAGCGAAACGCAGATCGCTCTATCAGAGGGTTGGTAAGTTTTGTCAGACTAGAGTGTTTTTGCCGACCGCGACCACAGAGGCAGCCCGATTTCGATGCTCCCTTCTATCAAATCCCCCCCCCCCCCCCCCCATTGAGCGTGAAATTTCGTGTGTGATTGTTGTTGTATCCGTAAAGTTTGTTCTCCAGGCGGGGCCGAGGGTACCTTTCTGCTGTGTTGGCTTGAGTACAGATTTTCATAGTAATGACTTTGCTCTAGAAACTCGTATCTATACGGGAGATTGCTTTTTCTTTCTTACTTTGAACTTGTGGCTACTTCGTGTTTTTGTTTTAGTAGTCCCACAATTTTGAACCTTTCTATTCAAACAATCTCTGTTTCTCATGGTTATGAATCTAAGAAGAAAAACGAAAAATCGGACTGTAGTGCGTAAACGTCTAGTCTGGCAATAGTTCCTTAGTTTATGTTCATGTTCTTTTTAGTGTTTTCTTAGTAGTTGTTCCGACATGTTTTGTCATTCAACGCTTTCCAATTTTTTTATCCTTCGTTTGCATGTGTTGCGCTAAGATTATTCATTGCAAATTGAAACGCAAGTTTGTATTTGATTTATTATAGTCTACTATTTTAGAGTTTTCCTTATCATTAACTCATCGTAGTATTTTTTATTGGATAATGCTTTTATAACTTCGTTCAGTAGTTTTTTCTATTCAATAAATTGATTTTCAAGCCAAATTTCTCTAACTCTATGTACAACATTTTACGCTCCTCAGGAACCCCGCAATTCTGCTCTGCCGCTCGACTTGGATGATGATTCATCGTCTCTACAGAGTCAGGAAACTGATAAGCGTAAGTTTCGAATACTTTGCTCGTCAACTCTTGGTGTTTCATTTACCTCTAATTCTGTTCGCCCAAATCTCAGTTCCAGATACACCAACTTCCCTATCGAAATCGTCCAGGGATTCGAAAGAATCTACACCCGTTCCTAGCATCGAAGATGATCCCAGCAAATCGAAGACTAGCCAGACCGTACCGGCGGTACCTGTGCCGGCAGCAGCGACTACACCGGAGACAACACCGACCGCTGCAGCAGCAAGCAAAGATACGAAACCTGAAGTGAAAAAATCAACCCAATCAACGCCATCGCCCACCGTTCCAGTAGCGGTGGCACCATCGCCACTCCCAGAGAAGGCCCCATCACCACCAACGACTATCGAAACATCCACTTCCTCGTCAAACATTAGTGGCGGTGCGGTGAACGTGCCCACTCCGGTGCTACCAGTACCGAAGGAGGTTCTGGTAGAAGATTTGCCTCTTCCCGAACCGGCCGGTGGTGAACAGAGAAAGACGGCTGCGGCTGGCGGCGGTTCGTCTAGCTCCTCTTCCTCGGCGATTAAGAAAGGACCGGCGCCACCGCCACCCCAAACTCCGACCTCACCCACGGCGAAGCTCGCGCTCGGTGGTGGGCCGTTCGCTCCGTCGAAAGATGTGGTTGTTCCACCAACACCACCGGAAACACCTCAAACACCTCCGGGCGAAGACAAGGCGTCACTCGATCGTCCGGATGCCACAGCGCTGGCGGGTATTGGGGGCGTAATACCACCTCCACCGCCGGCACTTATGCGCATGGGAAGCAGCGGTGTTATCGAGGAGCTCCAAGCGAAGTCACCACGCAAGGAGCATCCTGCTCCGACACCACCGTCCGACAAGGAGAGCCCTAAAGCGATCTCTTCCGTTCCGAAACCGACGGCTGGTGAGCAAATAGTTGCGCCACCGAAAGCGAACAATGTTGCCATTCCGAGAGATGAGGCTGGTCCTGATGAGGGTGTGAAAATGATCGCCACCAACTCGACGCCCGCAGCGGTACGCCATCCACACCATGCCACGCTGATGAATAGTTCGTCATCCTCCTCCACCACCTCCATCACGATCAACGATGCGACCTGCGTGCTGACTGATCCATCGAACAGCTTGGCGAGTAATGTGGCACAGGTGACGGTCGTCACGAGCCACCCGCCGGTGATAATCGACAATTCGATCCCGTCTGGCACGTCATCGTCCGCCTCGTCGACGAAATCGTTCGGTTCGTCACAGCAGCGCCGTTCGCGGATCATATCACCACCGGCCGCCGCTGCTTCAACCGCGGCCGGACACGATGAGGTTATCATCGTCTCGAATGAGCTGAACAAAACGCACGTCAATGAATCGTCCACGGATGACGATTTCCAGTCGCTCGACAGCTTGGAGAACGTTTCGCCACGGCACCAGCCGATGCGTACCCCATCACAGTCGGCCAGTGGACGTGCCATCGCACGGAAGCTGGATGAGAGTGAGGTGCTTATCGTGAGCTCCGGCTACGACGAACGACGCGACTCACCGGTGCGGGACGTGGACGGATATGGTGGTGGAGATGTCAGCAATCTGTTGAACAGCAGTGGCACCAGCGGCAAACTGCTGTTGGACACTAGTCATGTATCTGTGGTGACGGTGGGCGAAGAGGAGATCAAGGTGAAGGACTCGTCGCAGCACCATCCACAGCTGATCAACAATCCGCCTCATCATTACCATCACGATTCCACCAGTGACCTATCCAATGTGAGCTGCGGTCCAAGCGAGTCGAGTGACGACGTGAAAGTGGACATTGTAGTGGGTGGCGGTCGTCAGCAGCAACAGCAACAGCACCATCTTCCTCACCAGCAGCAACGGTCACCGTCCGGTTCGTCGATTTCGCTACCGAGCCAAACGGGCAAGGGTGGCATTATCAACGGCAATAGGTATAACGGTGGTACAGAACACTTCAATCAGAGCCGAGAGGATGTTAGTATCATAGTGAACAAACGTAAGATTACGGACAAGTCACGGATTTCACCGGACAGCAGTGTCGGTTCGCTCGACGGAGGCGGTTCGGTCCGTTCCGCCAGCACGCCTATCCATCAGAATCATCACGGTGGAGCAGCGTCTATGGCCACTGGTGGCGGTCATCATCATCAACGATCCGGTAGTAGTGGCATGATGGTACCGTCGGCCGCGAAACACCTACACGATCGTAGCGATGCGGAGAGCATTGCCACCACTACTAGTCACGATAGTCGCGAGCATGCCGCAACCGAGTTGGACGATGAGGTAACGCTTCGGCGGAAGCCACTGCCCTCGCTAGACCTAGACGATGAAAAGATACCACCGTCACCCATCGGTACAATCGCATCCGGACCGCCCACGTTGGTTAGTAGTGCAACATCAACGACGACGGTGAAAACGGCAACAGCCGGAGCCCCGGGTGCTGCACCGGCGGGTGTGGCTGCTGCCGGTGGCAATGGTGCGGCTGCCGGCGCTGGTGTCAAGAAGGCGAATCGTAACTTCACCAAGGAGGAACTGCACCTACAAAATCTTAAGAAGAAAACACGCAAACGAACGCGCAAGTTCGAGATCGATGGCGTGCAGGTGACGACCACGACCAGTAAGGTGATCTACAGCGACGAGGATAGTAACAAGCTGTACGACGATCACCTGTTCCGCAAGCAGGAGTTACGTGAGCTGAAGATGCTGCAGAAGCAGGAGAAGAAGCAGTTCTATGATCTGCAGGGTAAGGAAGCGATCGCCAAAGAGCAGCAGGAGAAGAAGTTCGAGCAGGAGCGCCTGCAGCTGGAGCGCACCTTCGAGGCAGACATGGACGTGCTGGCCCGGCAGCATCGCCAGACGGTGGAGAAGTTCGAACAGCAGCAAGAGGCGGAACTGCGCAACACTTCCAAGAAGATACGGGCCGAACAAGAGCGTGACTTGAAGCTGGTAACTAAAAACTTCAAAAAGACAGACTTGATTAGAAGCTAATTACGTTATTTCCTTCCTCTTAATAGTTCCGCGACAGCTTGAAGCAAGAGATACGGCTGCTCAAGCAGGAGGTCGATCTGCTACCGAAGGAGAAACGGAAAGACGAGTTCCGTAAGCGAAAAACGCAGATGGAGTTCGAGCACGAGGAGCGTGAGAAGTCATTCTTGTCGTCGCTGTCAGAAAATCACGAGCTGGCGTTGCGGCGGATCAGTGAGATCTATCGCGAGAAGCTGTCCGCAACCGACAAGGGTTACCTGCAACAGAAGCAAACGGTAAGCGTGTGTTATTATGGCTTTCTTATCCAAAGCAGAAAACAAATTCGTTATGTTGTTTTTACAAAATAGGCCATGCGAACGCGGGAAGCGATGCTGTGGGAGCTAGAGGAGAAACATATCCACGATAAGCATCAGCTGGCCAAACGGCACGTGAAGGACATTTGCTTCATGCAGCGACACCAGATGATTATCCGGCATGAGAAGGAATTAGATCAAATCAAACGGTATGTTGTGTTGTTGAGATTGTTTAGTTCAGCGGATTAGGCTTATTATGCTCACTACCTTTCAAACATTCATAGTATGATCACGCGGAAGGAGGAGGAACTGCTGAAGCGCCAGACGATCGAGAGGCGAGCACTGCCAAAGAGAATCCGCGCAGAGCGGAAGGCTCGCGACATGATGTTCCGCGAGTCGCTGCGCATTTCGATGACCACCGATCCGGAGGTGGAGCGGGACAAGCTGAAAAAGGTAGTGTTTTCCAGCTTTTTTCCATAGCTTTGTTCATCACGCTTTTCCTTTTTTCGTACATAGTTCCAGGAGCAGGAGAAGAAACGCTACAACCAGGAGCAGTTGCGATTTGAAACGAAGCACAGTAAGCAGCTGGAAGAGCTTCGGGCTACCTCAGAAGGTTCAATTAGGTATGGTGATTATTTGTATCATTTAAAAATCATTTGAAACTAACGGTTCGTGCGTTCTTCAACACGCAACTACAGGGAACTGGAGCAACTGCAGAACGAGAAGCGGAAGCAACTTCTTGAGCACGAAACAGCGAAACTTCGGGAATGTGACGAAGCATTGCAGAAAGAGCTGCGTGAATGGAAGGCGCAACTAATGCCCCGCAAACAGGTAGGTGTTGTTGAGTTGAGTATCGAGGAATGTTTTACGAATAGCAATGAAAGACGTCAGTCATATTGAAGTAAATCTTGATATTCAAATTCCTGACATTGAATGTATGGTTTAGATTAGTAGAAACACTATTTACTGATAAAATTCACTCCCAAAGTTTAGTATCTAAACAAATTTTTCACGCGAAATGATAATCGAAAAGTGAAGGATATTGCGAAATGCCTTTCCTTTAACATCAGCATTGTGAATGCTGAGTTGTGTGTAAATCTGACCGCGTAGCATGTTTGGAGCAGAACAACTAATTGGCTTTGTTTAACATATATATAACCCTGTTTCCAGCGTAAGCGATTTGTATTTCAATAATGTAATGCTGTACAGTGCAACTATTATATACTAACCGTAATCGAATATGTTTTTCCTTTTCCTTCTTTGTTATATCTGCGAAACACACTCATATATACACGGAACACACTTTTACATACACACGACCTAAATATGTCCTATTTACCTTATGTTTTCCCAATTTATCCCAAACAAACCTGCAACCGATATCTTCCTGCTTCTTCCTCCCTGTTTTCAACAATTTCCCTACTGCGCCCGTAGGCGGTTGAGAAGCATTTGAACCGGATGGTGGACGAGTTCGAAGATCGCTGGGGTCCGGTTGATCGGCGCGAGTTCGATGGCGAGTTTATCGTGCCGCCGGAGTTACGCAATCGCACCAATTCCCTCAATACCCTTTCCCTTCGGCTGCTGAACATCACGCGCTCCCGTACGTTCCTCACGCTTCCCACGATGGCTAACGGTGGCGTGGCTGGTGGTGGCGGTGGCAGTGGCGGTGGTGGTGGTGGTGTAGGTGGTGGCACCAACCGGCACAGTATACACAGCTCGGTGCCGGATCTTAGCCGGTCCATGCCCAATACGCCTAACTCGGGTCATAAGCTGTCGCTCGCATCGTCGTACGACTCAGTGCTGGAGGAGAACGAGGGTGAAAATCAACCGCCCACAATAGTGGCCGGCAGTCGTAGTGCTGGTAGGGTGGGAGGTACTGGTAGCTACCAGCACCAGTCCGCTATCAAGTACATTCACACTAACGATCCGGTGATGACTAGTAACGTCCACGTACGACGCAAATCGGAAGATATGCTTTCGGGGAAGTCACGTTCAACGCGCATTCCGATCAAATCGTTCCTCTTCTCGAACACACCGCCTAGTGTGTCGTCGGGTCGGAATGATTACACTAGTGGCGCTACATCATCCTACTACATGGATGGACACTCTCGTTCCACGATACCTGCGTCATCATACTATTCGGACTCGAAGGACCGTGTTGTGTCAATACGGGTGAATACTAATCATACAATTAATCGCAAACCGGCTAACGTGTTCGAGGGTATGACCAATCGGTCCAACATACCTCAGCCGCACCCAGCGTCCGGTGGAACAATGCCACGTCGTACTTCGGCCGGCTGGGGTCCGAGTCGTCTCGGGGAGAACACTTTCGCAACTGCGTCCGACGCGAACATTAATCGGCTGACAACGTTCAGCTCCGCCCGTGGAGGACTTCCTCTGCCGACGGCGAATGGGAGTAATGGTGGCCTGAAAACAGCGGCTGCACCGGGTTTGAAACTATCGCCTTCTACTCCGGTATTACTGGCACCGAGTAAGGACGATGATACAATGGTCTAAAGCTGAAAAGCTCTTGTGTTAGTGATCCGTCTACTGATCCGGATTTGTTGTGTACATACTGTTCCGGGTTGAAACACCATTCCGTTACATGATGCCCCACACGACCCATTCGTCTGCCAGTTAATCCTTGCAATATCCACAATATCCCAGCACCACTCGAATCCCGTAGAATCCTCCGCACAAGCATCATACACACATCCCCCCGAATGTTTGCTCCCAAAGCAGCCTAGCATGCAGACCAACGTGGGAAGAGTGCAACATGTTCACCTCTCATCGAGAAGGAACAACTTCCCGAGGACACACCAGCTGCATTTTCACATCTCCTCTTCGAGCTAATATAACCTAACTAACCTCTACGGACGCTTCTACTAACCTAACCTCTCCAATGTGATGGAAATGGTTCGTACTAACACCACATCACACATGTAACGCTTAGCGTATGCAGCTCACGGTACCTAAAAGGAAGTGAAGATGGAGTTCAAATGTTCCAAGAGTTATGTACATGATGTACATAGAAATCTGAGATAACAGAAAACAAGGTGAACCATCGTGGAACCATCCTTTACCGGATAAACGACAAGTAGACCACAGAAAGCAACAACACCGGAACTCTGCTTGCCCTCTATTTATCCCTCTCACAAAAAAAAAACATTTCCTTGCGCAAGTATCTTCTACTTCCCGTGCTGATCTGATCGTAACCGCATGCCAGCACGCGTGCGTTGTTACGCATTCGCCTATCGAATCAGGTTGGTTTGAAACACGAACTATTATATTTATTGCACACTCGATACATGTCGTCCACGCTCTCCATGTTGCTGTGTTGTGCATTTTGGTCGTTGAGTATCTTATTCGTTTGTTCATTTGTGTTTCATACCTGTTTTTTGTCTGTACAACAATGGCCCTATTTTTAACAATTTTCGTTCGCAATACATCATTTGTTGTGTTTGTACTAATTTATTGTCGTTTATTCGTTTCTGGGGACTAGGCTGTCAGAATATCCGTCCTTGTAGGTATGGGTCGTTCAATAATGTCGGGATGTTGTTTATAATTCCTTCAACAAAACGTGCTTGTTGTTGACGTTTCTGTGTGCCATAGTAACATAACTCAATATTGATGCATGTTTTCACACGAGGTATCGAGGATTCATCATTCTATTCACTGCTGCGAAGTTGTCATCTTGGTACACATGCCACACGTGACGTGAGGCGTTACGAGCACCATGCGTATCTGTGTGACTCATCGCTCATTGGTGCTGATTTATCTCACTTGTGTTCTCACTCAGGATGTAATAAAACGTGCGGATAATGCGATGTCAGTGCATAGCTCAGACAGAAGAATTCTCGGTGTTATTGTTGTTTACTAGAAGGAGTTTCCGAGATTGTTTTTTCATGGTTCCCGCTTCGTTGCCAAAAGGGGCTAGGTTTGTTTGGTTGGTGCGTTTATCTTGAAACCTTGGATTGGGACTACGAAGCGACATGAGTCACGTCGTCAAGAGTCGTCTAGGGTTTGGTCGGATTTTGGACGGAGTCTTTATTTAAGTACGATATGAGGTTTGTTTTTACATTGGACTCTATCTAAGACGACGCACATTTTAAGTTTGTGTTTGTTTGCTCTGTAATTAACTGATAGAGAAAGAAGTCATTACTATGTTTTAATCCTCCTCCTCGTTTGAAGTTCACCGCCGTAAGTGGCGTCGACCTCTCGAGATGTGGGTATGGTGTTGATCCTGCCACCTTCACAAAGACCTTCTACTAGTTCCGGCCATCCGAACGGCATAGACACCTGTTTGCCGCCGCGTTGGAACATCCGTACTTGCACTTGCTACACCGTTTGCCTTTCCTATAGACGGGACGCTCGTACAGATTGCCCTCGGAGTAGTTACACACCAGGTAGTACTGGGTCACCGGGAGACCTTGCTGCACGCCCCGGAACCGTACCATGGCACAACCGATTTTTCTCGTGTCGGCGTGTACCATCTGCGTAAAGTGTCCGATGCCGGCCTGAATCGAGAGCTTACCGTAGCGGTCGAGCAGTTTCTGGCGCCCTTTGCTGTACTCCAAGTACCAGTGGCGCTGGAACCTCTCGAGTGCCTGCGACACGGTAACATTCATCCCATGGAACCAATTGACGGCGAGGTTCTGTCCAACGGTGCGATACTTGCGCGTGTTGCGACACTCGTCGTGTGCAAAAGTGCACGTTCGTGCGTTGTACTCGGCCATACGCGCCAGTTTATTGTCCCAGTGCTGTTTGCGTGTGAGTGGAGATTGTCGAGACAATAACAAACAACATAGCAGATAGCAGACGAAGATCATCCAAACTTACCAACTCCTCCATGGCGCTAGCCTCCGCGTACCGTCGAAAATATCCACAGGCCAGATTGTTCCTCAGCCGGTTGTGGAAATCCAATATCTGTTCACGATACACGGGCTTCATCTTGATCAGCTTCGGATCTTTGCACGCCGATGAAAACTTTCTACCATTGCAAACGACATGCCGTGCACCGGGTATCGGACAGAGATCCTTTGAGGCGGCACAGTAATCAAACCCCAGGCTGCTGTTGATCGCTAACAGAAGTAGCAGCAACTGGACCCACAATATCTGAACGTAGCGCATCACTTTCGTTGTTCCGTACTGCTCCGTACGAGTACTATCACTGCACTGAGACAACTTGCGCAGCGTGCGTCTGCGTGAAGGGACCGGCGGTGTTCTGCCGTGCGATGATCGCGATGAGGAAGTTGTATTGGGTTGGTGTCGGCAGGGACAGGGACAACACTCTACTTATGACACCCTTCGGATTATACACGCACCCTTCTCCATCGAACGTCATCGATGCTCGCTCGCTTGCCCGAACAGATCCGACGATAAGATTGATAGTGGAGACGTGCACCGCAAACCGAGAAGCAAAGGTTTCAGGCTTTCCGAAGGATAGCGCAGACGACGGCTGGAGAGTAGTGTGTGACACTTAAAATTCAAGATCATCCGCGGCGCGTATGGGCACACAGCAGCAGACGTGGAGTGTCTCGCGGTGTGTCAAATTAATTCCACCCTCCCCTTGGGGTGGGCGCAAAATGGAACTGTGCTGGCGATCGTTTGCTGATAATTGCACGAGCGTGACAAAATGGCAAATTTATTAAAATGTACAGAACACAGAGTAATGGCTTTATAATGGTTTCGTGTGGTGTCTATCGGCAAGTTTCGTTAACAAACTCGCAGCAGCTCTAATTTGCTGTACTCTTTCACGCCTGAAGTCTGTGGTTTTGAAGTTATTGATCGTTTGTTTGACAACTCATTTGTTTCCGATGTTGAGGGTGCGTGCGTGTTGCATGCATGTGCCCCTGAAATGGAATGCATCATGCGCGCTCAATTATTTGGCATGATCGATGGTGCGTTACAGCATGTGGCGCGTTTTGACGTGCATAAAATAATCGTTTGTCACACCGGCACGATCTTGTCTACTGGTTGTTTTTAATGCTTGTGGCACAACGAGTCGAGTACAACGATTGGTGTCATTTTTGCAGTCATTTGTTTGTGCATTTGGAGTAGTAACTTCATTTGTATTCGTTTATATGTTTTTTTTTGTCATATTTTCAAACGGTTTCTTAACAGTCACCGGACTAAAATGGAAGAAGAAACATTTTGACACTTTCCTTGAATAGATTATTTGTTTATCGATGGTATTTTTTTTTTAACAATTATTAGTATTTTAGCATATTGATTTATGGCTTATTGTATATTATTTTTAAATGTCTGTGTAGTATTTTCTATTGAACTGGTGTTGGGTTGTGTTCCCGGTTTGGTAACTATCGTTTATAGATGCACACACAATTGTAAGCAATTCATCGGACAACAACGTTTGTAGTCGTGGAAAGCACCTTTCTCTTTTGTTGTATTCGTGTTTTGTTGGTCGTTTGGTTTCGTTCTTTCATACCGTGTCTGGTTTGTTGGTGCTTCGGACACTTCATCATTTAAACAAACAAGTACTAATTCTTTTTCTCACATGTTTTGTTATCGTTTTCTTTCCCCTGCCGTGTGTGTCAAATGTAGCGTCTCGAAGAAACGTTTGCCCAGCAGCTGGAAGAGATGGAGCAGTTGTACGGCAACAGCCTGGTACCGATGCCACCGCAGTCACCGCCGGGCCCGCACGATCCGCACCAACCTCCGCACCCGCACTCGCACGCCCACCATCACCATCTGCTGCAGGTCGGGGGCTCGACGCGGAGCAGCATTTCTTCATATTCCGATGGATTGGGCGCATGACAGGGGGCGGCGGGCTTCAGGGCACGGTACAACAGTATCAGCGGCAGCGGCACCGGAACGAGTGGTGGCGGTGGTGGTGCGAGCAGCATCGGCCACTCGAGCTTCCGGAACAGCAGCAGCAGCTAGTAGTGTGGTCGATCGAGGAGGGCAACTGTTTGCTGCACTTGTGCTGATGACATGTTGCTCCATCCTCAACGTGTCCTTGGAGTTCTGCCAATCGTCAAAAATGGGACGGGAAAGACACACCCCCTTTCCATTTAATTAGATGTATCCGGAAGGATGTATTCACTAAACTGTAGAAGCGCATCTCTAGCTAATTGTCGTGTGCAGAACGTTACTAGCAACACAACAAACGTATCTATTTAAAAACCTGCATCTCGTGGAGAAGCGTAATGGCGGCGAATTGTGTATTGTACTTGTATAGGAGAACTGCGTTTGTCAAATCGCAAAACGCCGAATGAAGCGAGTGACATGGTGGCAACTAGAAAATTCAAATTTGTTGAACCTGTTGTACATTTTATTGCTTAATGTTAGTATCGTTTATCGCTTTATTTAGTCACCGAAACACACAACACGGCACGGGGATTGGATGCTGTAGAATAGGAACAGTAAGAAATGACCAGCAAGTCAGAGAAAGAGAGAGAGAGAGAGAGAGAGAAAAAAAAGAAAAAAGAGAGGGTAGAGATAGAGAGTGAAAAGAGAAAGAAAAAGAGAGAGAGATAGAGATAGAAAGAGAGAGAGAGAGAGAAAGAGAAAGAGTGGATGGAGAGAGAGAGAGAGGAATTAATGAACCAAAACTCTGTAACATAATAATACTATCGCTGCTCGTCGTGCGCTTGGGTGTTGGTAGTGGATCGTCCAATGAACAAGCATTATTTTCATTGATTGGCACACACTCATAACACTCCCCGCCGTACTGAGTACTTTTTCCTACGTGTCAGCAATAATACACATACAACGCTTTGACTGCTTTCTGCTGTCGCGTTGTTTTGCCAAAATACCGTGTATATTTTAATTCATTTATTATGCGTTGCGGTGTACGCATTATGCGATTTCTTCTTCCAATAGCGTTTAAGTGAAGCGTGGCGGTGAATGTTGTTCGGAGGAACCGCCGGAGCATGGAGCATGGGTTCACGTTTAGCTAGGATCGTTATTTCAGTGAATTCCTCTGGTCCGTCAGGGCTGTATTATTATTTTGTGGCAGGATATACAAAGTTAACGATTCCGGGGTTCCGGATGGAGGAGGGTATCGTCTGTTCTTAACATTAATATTACGTCATCGTGTTGGAACCATATCGCGGCAGTTCACTACGGCATAGTGTGTAGGAATATGTATTTTATTTTAAACATTAGATTTTAATCCTCGGTTTCGCGCGCCTCACTTACACAGGATGCAAACGTATGGACGCATCGAGTATTTGTACGTAGTTTTGCTGAAGATGTTGAACGTTCCACACTCACACACAACTGCAAATCTTTCTTTTAGATCGTGAAATGAGTTTGCCTGCAGGAAGAGCGGAATAAAATCTTTTTTTTTATTTTTGATCGTTCACCTATGCTATGGCGCGATGTTCATTAGTTAGCTACACGCCCTGCAGTGCAGAATGTTACACATTCACGAATACACTCACTTGGTGCCGATTTGGTATGGCTCGGGTTGGATGGAATACTAGTGTGTTAGTACTAACAATATACATTAACTGGCGCCCTCGTTTTAAAGGAATGAACCCAAACAAACCCTGCTAATTTGTTTCGTTAAGAGTCCGTGTGAATTGTTGCGGTTCGAATCGGCCGCGATCATGGAACATTTAAATCCCCCCGCCACACTCGCTTTTCCATCTCTGAAACACAAAACCTGTGGCGGCGTGCGGAATGCCAACATTGAACTGAGTGATACAACCGAATAGGACGTTATTTTGCCGTGATTCTAGACGCATATATAAATAGACGAAAAGGCGAGTAAAAAAGCTACTGTAAGAAGTAATCATCTTAGTTAGATTCAGTATATAGGAAAGGCGAAATAAAGAAACGTGGAAATGAAGGAATATACATATGAGAATGCATGAAGGCGGGTGCACCTGTTTGCTCCGCTGGTGTGAAATTGTAATGAATCGCGCGGCGAAGAAGTGTATGGCAGAATATGCGATAGATATTCGATTAAGAATTATAATAAAATTTCTTATTTTTACTCTAACGTGTATTGTGGTGTTTTTTCTGCTTGATCATATTTTTACTAACATGTAGGAATGTATATAACACGAATCGTTCAAAGGGTTTTTTTGCGCCGAATGGTTCAAATAAAAAGTAAAAAATAACCGCCAATTCAAACCAGTTTACCCTCGTTTGACAGATGTACATGCTGTTGATTTCCGACGGTGGCTATGATTGTCTTGTTGACAGTTGTCACAATAACAAAAAAGTGTGTGTTGCTGTTTACGAACGAGTGTGTTTTATCACCCGAAAAGATAATCGCAGAATTTCTAGTGCTGCGTTATCTTACGACCTCCTAAATACTCAGTGCGTGGCAACTCAAAGAATTCGAAAGATTGATTAGTTTTTTCGAGCAACCCAACATACCAAACAGATCACCGTAGGTTGTTTCTCTTGGTAGGTGAATCGGTAGTCAGGAGTACGAAAAAGGAAGAACCGTCCAATCAGTAATACAGTTAGTAATGCCGCACCGCGCTTTATCCGTTGTGGTGCCTCAGGTTTTTCGAGTATGGCGACAGCAAACGGTTCTACACTTTGCCGCTAGCACGATCTGCTTGCTGAGTTTAGCGTCATTCGTCTGGAGCGGTGGTAAGTTGTGTGGGCCAGGCAGCAGGGTAGCTGAAGTCTCTTCAAACTTAAAGTAAACCGGCCCTTTCTCTCGCATCCAGCGAACAATCTACACATGAACGATGGCGTGCGGACGCAGGACATCATAGCGGGTGATGTGTTCTTCGAAATCCTCGAGCCATCGGCCCTCGAGTACACATATCGGTTGAGACCGGCAAAGGATTTCGGCGGCACGTTTGGTGTTACGTATAAATCACCGCAAGGGAAGCTTGTGCCAGCGGAACCGGCCGACGCGTGTTCGACAAAGTTCAAGAACGCCGATGAGCTGGTTGGCAACATTGCACTCGTGGAGCGGGGGTAAGTCTGGGTTGGGACGTTGTTGGAAATAGAGTCGTAACAATCAACGTCACTATTAACACCTCCATTTCTACCATGAAAGCTGTTTAAAAACGTTTTAGAATGATTGTCACTAATGTTTCCATTGTTGTGCACTTCCAGTCATTGCTCGTTCCTAACGAAAGCCATCAATGTGGAAGCGGCTGGTGGAGCGGCCATCATCGTGACAGAGTACGATACGGAAATCGATGATTTTGACTACTACATCGAGATGGTACACGATAACACCGACCGCGATACGGATATCCCGGCTGGATTTTTGCACGGGAAGAACGGCATAATTATACGCCAAACGCTCAAGAAGATGAACCTACCTTACGCGATCGTTAACATTCCGGTGAACCTCACGTTCATACAGCCCCACCTAATCAACCAGCCACCTTGGTTGCCGTGGTAAACAGGCGTACCGTCCGGGTGTCGAAGAGGCGAAGGTTGTGAAAGGATGTAAAGGACTATGTTTTACCAGTGAAAGTGTTGTGCATTAAAATGCGACCGATAATGACAATGTGGAAGCTGCCGCTGTTGTTGCTGCTACCGTTGGAGTGCCTCTTTGCATCGGTAAGCTACCCGCAAGGGTTGGATGGAGGTGCTGCTGTAAGATTACACCCGGAGGAACCTGATACCGATCGACGCAATATAAAACCTTTTTGGACGGGTAGTGGGCTGTGTCCTCCGGAGCCACGCAACGCTAGTGGCGAATTTTTGCTGTCGAAGGACTCGCTGATGAACCTGGAACTGATCGCCTCGCTAACGAACCGTGGCATTCGCCACGTGCGGATCCATTGGCTTCTAGAGCTTCTCGGAGTGTAAGTCTGAACGTTCTCTCCTATGATGCTAGAGCGGACGCTGAATCAAGTTTGATGAGCATTATGTTCAATGGAAAACCGTAGCTAGAATTTCACTCTAATTTGCGTTATTAACAAATCGTTAACATTTTCTTCTGTGCAAAATTGGACGGTGTTTCTGATAGTAAAATTTATTCATACTCATATTAGATCAAAGACAGTCGCGGAAAGGTACAGCAGAATGTGATAACTTTGTTGTAAAATATATTCTTTTAATGAAAAGAAGATCGTTAAATACGTGAGAGCAAAATTTTGAAAGAAATATCGAATTCTAATCATCATCGTTCATCTTTCACATCTCTAACTCTCTTCGTCCGGTTGTAGTTCCGAGCAACAGGGACAGTTTCGGTATAACTTCACCACACTAGACACATTTTTGGATCATTTGCATAACATTGGCTTGGTGCCGGGATTTGAACTGATGGGAACACCGCAGGGCTACACGAAGGAACAACCGGCCGCGTTTTGGACCGACCTGGTGCAGCAGCTAGTGGAAAGATATGCAGGTTTGTTTGTGCACAGGCACTTAAGAAAATTTGTGAAGCTTGGTTCTTATTATTTATTTCATTTATTTAGATCGCTACGGTGTGCGGTATATTAGCGGGTGGAGATTTGAAACGTGGAATGAACCCGACCTACGCAATTATAACACACTAAACTTTACTCTTGATGGTAGGGAAAGTAGTGAACAACTGTTTTTACCCAGTTAGATAAATTTAATTTAATTTAATTCAATATATAATTTTAGATTATTTATCGTACGTGTTTGCCATCCGGCGAGGTTTGGATGCGATGAGTAAAAAGTACTCTTCGCTTTCGAAAACGCCCCCACGACCGTTCCCACTGTACGGCCCGGCGGGGCTTTTCAAATCGGAAGCACATCACCCTTTCTGCTGGACAGTGATGGAGTACTGTGGGTTGAACAATACAGCGCATCGTAGCTGCCCTTTCGAAACGATTACCTTCCATCGGAAAGGGAGCGGTCGGTGGGCTTCGGAAGTGTTGGACGGTGGTCGACAGCTGTTCGAGGAGCTTTTGAAACGCTTTCCGAATGTCGAGCGTTTGGGATTTGCAAACGAGTAAGGGTGATGTTGGCTTTATGCTTTGGTTTTATTAACAGTTTCATCGCATTTATTTTGTATTTCATTATTTTCTATTCTAGTGAGGCCGATCCAATCGCCAGTTGGTCAACAGCCCGTCCGTTTCAGGCTGATGTACGCTACGCAGCGATGCTGTTTTCAATCGTCACCCAACACTGGTCGGCAGCTGCGGAAGGTGACGTCTTCGGGCGTCGCTTGCAGTTTCTGTCGCACGATAATGCCTTCCTCAGCTACTATCCATACGTGTTTGAGCAGCGCACGCTGCTTGCGCGCTTCCAGATGAACCTAACCGATCCACCGCACGTACAATTTGTCGCAAAGCCGGTCTTTTCCGTGCTGGGGATGCTCGCGAAGCTGGGACCGTTGGCTACACCGACGCGCTTCCTGGAAGGAAACGTCTCGTACGTGGTTTCGTCTGATAGACGCATGCAATATCTTTGTCTGCTGGCATCACGCTCGAACGATAGCTCACCGTTGTGGACGAAACGATCGTACTTCAATGTAACCATCCCGACCGATCGCTTCCGAACACGAACACGCATAAGCTACCTGACCGAGGCACTTCAGGATGGCTTGAACGACCCGTTCCGGCTGTGGCAGAGGCAAGGGAAGCCAGCCTATCCCACGCCAGCACAGTTGGCTGCAATGCGCGCTTTATCGCTCCCCAGCCTTTTAGACGGAGGTCCTCACATCGTTGGGGCGAAAGATGGGTTAAAAATAGAGCTACGCCTTAACCTGCGCGGGCCGTGGGTTGTTAGTGTGAGGGTGTGCACTGAGGATGGAGCTCACCCGGGACGTGTGCATGGTGTGCGCATGAGAACTGTTTTTCGAGATGAAGTTTTGATTCTATGGAAGCTTTCGAATGGTAAAAGGTAAGTTGAGCTGAAATATTACAAAAGGAATGCTTTGGTCTACCAAAGTGCATAATTTCTACCCAACAGATGTATCCAGACGTACGAAGTGTGGTATAAACCTTCGTCTGCACGACGTAGATGGTGTCGCATTAACGTTGCTGAACATACTCCCTTCATGTTTTACCAGCACAAGAGTAGCGTTAGTTCAGGTAATTCAATCAATTACCATTTCATTCTAATTAGGGTGTATATTATTTATCATTGTTTCTATTTCGAACACCTTGTTCTGCTTTCCACAGAATGTGGAGGTGTCCTAGGATATTACAAAGTACGTGCCGTTGATTTGTTCGGCCGGAAAGGTCCATTTTCGGTTCCCGTCTATTATAACCCCGAGTAAGTAAGAAGTCTGTTTCTTGAGTGCTGGTGGAATAGGTTTCCAAGTCTTAAGTTCGATTTTAGAGTAATTAAAAAATATATACATCAGAGGGCAGAAAGCGAGGATTCTCTGAACGTCGCGGGGTATTTTACATAATATAGTGTGCCATGACAATTGATCAATAATTAAATTAGCTAATTATTAACCGATTGAGTTTTATCAATATGTGTAAAACGAAAGAAAATTTTTTTCTTTCTAATTATATTCTAATAAATAAGTTATAATCTATTCTCGGTATAGGTGAGTAGCCACAAATACCTTTTTTCATCAGGGAAAATCTAACGCATTCATTCATCATTTATGCCACTAGGTTTCAACACATTTTGTAAACTAATATTCCAACAAATCTCATATCAAACTGATAATAGCACAATGATCCTTCAAACGCAAGCTTCTAACACGTAGAAGGCGCACCGCGTGCGACTAAACAGGCTATGAAACCGTCGATGAGTCATCGAAACCTACCGTTACTGTCACTAATTGATATTTGTGCACCGTATTGCAGTATGCGTGCCCGCTGACCACGGTAGACATCCGCGGTATGTGTCCTCTGGATGTGTGCAGCAACGTGCAGGGGAAAGGATGTTTGGTATGGGGCGGTACCGGATCCACAATAGGCCACAATTAAGGCTCTAATTACTTGGGCTATGCGATGACCGATAGGAACGTTTCTGCTTTACCGCTGATGCAAGCGAAATTAATGGTTTGATGTTTGCTTTTGCCATTTTGTTTGTTACATCCAGCAACATTCGAGCGCATCTAATGATTGGTTTTGAAATATGTCAGGACTTATTTTGTGAGAGAGAAAATGAATTACTTTTTACTCATGCGTGTTTTCATTGATTCTTATGCCACCATAAAGCACCAATTGCTACATTTGGTGGTTAAATTGAAAAAGTCCTACTTTCCGAACGTCACGTAAGTGAGTCCAGCTATATCCTGAATATGTTGCCATCGGTCAATGATGCTCGGAATGTCGCGTGCGCATGCCATTACGCCAACTGATAGTTACGATCGAACGATTGTACATAAAATGGGGCACAAACATGGGATAAAATATCAATAAACGGACAGTCGCAACAGCGGAGCCCAGATCGGAAGGATCATGTTGCCCCCGTGATTGCGTGCTTTGGCCATTTTACGGCAGTTTCGTGTGACAGCGATAGTGTTTCTGGAAGTAGCAATGCACGCACGTGCTGCTGCTGCTAGAAGATAACGAAGGTCAAACTGCACTTTGATTGGTGCATTGGCGTGATGGCGGAGCGGATGTCCATTGGTATTCCAACTTTGCGCGACATCAATGGTCGTGAATTGTTGGCTAAAGAGGGTTTGTACTATAACCCGTTTTTGTGTGTTGCAATTGTTTTGCCTCCATTAGTACAGGAAAAAAAACTCATGTCCTCCAAGGGAATCCATTCCAATCAGCTGTTCACGCACGAACCCGAAAACAATCGTGCAACAGGAAATAAGCCTCCCGGCCGGAAAACCTAACCCCCCTTTACCCTTGGTATAAAAAATGTTCACATTTTCGCAACTTCGCAACAAGTATCAGCCCACCCAGTGCCCGGGTGTTGTTATGCCGTGTGCCATTCGGCATCGTTTCGCAATTGCATTTTGAATGACATTTCTTGCCGCCTGCGGTGTCCCATTTCGTCGGTATCCATTCCGGAGCCCGGGTTGAAATGAGTGGTAAAAAGCAATATAGCAGTGAAAAACTACGGCGATGGTGGAATCGAATGACGAGGGGAGTTTTCACGTTGTTTTGCCGACAGAGATCTGACTGCGAAGATTACGCTTCCGGTTGGTGCGCGTTGATGACAGGAGGCATGCGGACGGAAAGGTAATCGAATATTGCCGAGAATGGATGGCGTGGCGGATTGCGTTTCGATTGTTCGTGGTGGAATAGTTGCACAAATCACTCACGAGGACAGATCGCTTGTTCTGGGCTATTAAGCATAAGTTTATTGGAAAATCTGTCAATTGTAGTGATGTGTGCTTTGACCGTTTATCCAGACGTATTCATCCGGAGGTATGTTGTAGAGTTATTCATCCGACGTCGCTCAAAAGAATCGATATCATATATACGCCAAGAACAGTTTCAAGCTTTACAATTCAACCTCTTGCAAGCAATTACAATTCAACCTCTAGTAAGTCGCGAAATTAAAGTTATAACATCAATACAAAAACTGTCGAATAGCTCATTTATGAACGAAACACTTTTCGAATCATCCCTGCCTTAGGTTCGTGAGCTCACTTACTTCCAAAGCCTAACCTAAGAACACATGATAGTTTTCGTTTATCTATATGAAACCATTTAAAAATATCCCTACTCGAATCGAACGATTCCGATCATATTATCAAACACTGAAGATCTTGAATGAAAAGGCTTCGTTTTCTTTCGTTCCATTTGTCTTCAATGTCCTCAATTCGCCCCCCCCCCCCTAATACTACAGCTTCAGGCAAGACATTGTTTCATTTTTTACTGAAATACGACTTCCAAGAGACAATAGGGCTGCAGGGCGTTAAAAACACGTTGGAACGCTACCCCGAGGGGAACCAATCTCAAAAACCGAAGCTCCAATAACGAGAAGCCTGAGGCCCCGAAGGGAACCGTTACGCTCGTTCCGATAAATGGCAATGGGTTAATCGGAAGTACCTGATCGATTCGTAAACGTTTTACAATCAGGAAATGGCGTCCGTGACCAGGTTGTCCTGCCGAAGAGTCATTCCAGGGAGGACGGGACGGTTTCAAATATAGCTTACCGTAGTAGATGTGAGATTGTTTATAATTATCTCCGATTCACAGGCTCGTTTGGACGCGTAAAATCTAGGACGCAATAGACGTCATCCCTTTGCACAGTGGCGCTTAATTTTAATATACCAGCATACCGGCCTCAGGACCGCCTGCTTTTCGGGGGAGGATGGAATTTTAAACATGTACCTGCGACGGGAACACTCGCAACATCAAAGCCAACTCAATGGCTGGTGTGGTGAAAGCGCGCCGTCAGCCGTGAATCCCACATGTCGGGGACCGGCTGTGCTACCTGCTGCTGCACTTCGGTATGCAAATTTATGTAATCAATTTGGCATCCATCACGGGACCGCGCTTCCGCGCAGTGTCGATCGTTCCGGGTTGCGTTTTCGGGGCGTGCGGTTTGACAACTTTGCATCCATTTTCACTTTACTTACTGTCGCTGAATGGAGTAGTGTGTTTGGTTGTTTAAAATGCACTCGCAGCTATTTAAAAACAATTTATACACACCCTCCCCACGCTGCACTTGTGTCTAGTTTCGCAACCACCACATGCCACGGATACACGCTGTCCCAAGCGATAGCTAGACATTTATTTCAACTGGAACACCAACTGGTGTGGCAGTCGACCGCCCGGTTGTGTGGAGTAGATTTGATGAGACTCATAAAACAACATCCAACTGACCTCCCTGCCAGAGGGGCTGCCGAACCTCCCCGTGCGACATCACCAGCGTTTGGAAGCAGCAGTGCGTGACGTGCGATAATGCTCTCTTTCTCTACACTCCTTACTTCATAATAACTCCAAGGGCCGAATGCACCACCACTTTCCAATGAATTATTTTCTGGTCAAAGTGCTTCCGTCTAACTCTGGCAACTGTGAGGGGCCCATTCTTTCCACAGGGTCAGTTTTGGTCGGTGGTCCTGCGGGTGTTTTTTTGGGCAGGAGAGGCGAAAGTTTACCATTTTATGCTCCACTTATTGATGAGTTTGGTGAATGACGGTCGACCACGAGCCGGACGGTTGGGTTGTACGTTGTGCGACAACCCGGTTTTGTGGTAAGCCCAACTCACGCTCGGATACGTGGAGGGAGTGGGTTCGAAAACCCGAGGAGAAGAGAATTTAATGAAGGAGCGTGCTGATTTATGTCCCAGTGCTACGTTTGCAATTTGTCTCGCCGGCGGAGCAGAATCGGGTTAGTTGGGTCAGGATGAATTGTTTCACTTCTTATGTGTGTGTTCTTGTTATTTCTAGCTAGTTTCATATTTTTAGTGTTTTATGTAACTACTAGTCGATTATCGGAGCGTGGCATCCATTCTCTGTACAACGTGCCGGATTGAATACTTCCAACGACGAAACACATTATACATATTTGAAGAATGGATGAAACGACTCAAAGATCGGGTGTGCATTCCTAAAGAATACGTTCGGACACACTTGCAAAATGGACGCTTTATCTTGAATAACTTGGTACGATTTTGAAAGAACTTCACAAACATCGTTTCTACATGGTTCTTCCTTTCATTTTCTTCCTCTCTTTCACACACTTCGCAACACCGCTAGGCATGGCACACGCTGATGAGATGCTCCAGATGCTTGAGATGCTCGAGATGCTCCAATCGAACAATGCACACTGTGTACACTGGCAAATCGTCTATCTCGATTACAAAATTATCACACCAATGATGGACGAAAGTAAAGTTTCTGCCGCACAATCGTGTCTCATCACAAACTCTCGATAGATACCTTCCGAAGTAAAACGAACAGCAGGCACTGGTGGTAACAATCATCGCCTACTTTAAAGTAAAATCCCCCAAAGAGATGCTCGGCGCGAGCGAGCGGCGCAAGGACCTAACGAGGGCCTATAGTCCGCGTGTTCATCACACGGGGGAATTGCGCTTTTTGCGGATCCGCTTCAAGGGGAGCCGTGTGGAGGACAACGTTCCCAACGTCCACACAGAAACATGGGTGCGACCCACGGCGCACAGATTTGGTTACAACTTCGGCCGATGATCTGGGGGCGTCGGGGTCGGGTGAACAAAGAAACTACCTTTTCCCCCGTAAGGCTCTCGTGGGGGGGAGAGCGTGCCGTGTGCAGGCGGGGGAATAAACGAAAGAAAATAAATTGTTTAGATATAATCACGTTCGGCCGATGCTTCACGAAAACTCGTTTCAAACAAATTTGTTTTGGAGCGTCCGTTTTTTTTGTTGTTGTTGTTCGTTGTTGGTTGGTTTGCCTCGGTTTGGACGTCCATTCATCGTGCGCGGGTGGAGCGTATTCCATTTTCTTGCAAGGTTTTCCATCATGTTGTTGGAAGCGTATTTGCGCTGTGGATGAGGCCGTAACCGGCAGCATCGCGGTGGGATCGAAGTCCAGGTGCTTTATCGGTTTTATTTGCGTGTTTGTTGTGGAGATTTTTCGCAGAATCTTCTTTGTTTTGTGATTCATTTCCGACCAATGAAGAAGCTCAGCCGAAGTTCGCAATAATGTGTGTGTAATGAGAAAATTTTTGAAATTGTTCATTCTCTTCATTGACTGCGTACATTCCTGTACAGAAATGGAGGAGAATTTGAAAGTTTCTAGTTCATCGCAACGATGAAGTACGAGAAATTTGACGTTTAACTTGATTAGTTTGGGAAGCAGCACTCTCTTACTCACTCGTTCGCGCACTGTTCATACAATATTAATCTTCCGATGCCTGTCAATGCCTCTCCCGCTTGTCAGCCATCGCAGATAGATGGCTTTATCGCGCGAGTAAAAGCGGGGCAGCAAGTGTAGCAGCCTCCACCAGCTAAAGCACCTATGTTAGCAACACCTGTGATTCATTGCATTATAATTTATGGTTCCTTATGGTGCTGCCGGCTGGCAACAAACTTCCCACCGAACTTCCCAACCCTGCCCGGACGGCCGGAGTGTATCACTTACCACTTGAAAACTTCGGCACACCGTCGCAACTTCTTCGCCCTACACCGTTCTCCGCAGCCACATTAGCGTCGGTGATAGCTTGGTTTCCTTCTTGGGGGCAATTTTGAAAACTTGCGTTAACTGGCTACCGGCCGATGGCCATTAGTGTTGTAACGCTACGAAGTGGGCGAATGGCTTGGGGGGAAGTGCCACTCTTCACACAGCCACCAACACCACAAGGTGTGAAACACACTGCTGCCCCGCAGTCAGGGCGCAAAAGGCGCACTGTATGTGTGTGTGATTATTTATCATTCGGTACTTCCTTGGGCGTTGCCTACGTCTTCTCTATCGGCTGGTGGTTGAATTTTCAATTAACTACCGCTCGGGGAAGAATAGAAGGTGTCTCTGTTAATGATCGCAACGTGCAAAGTGCCGAAGACGCGATGTCAAAAAGGCTCAGATGAACATAAATCACTCCCGTGCACTAGATGTTGAGTTTTGATTTTTCGTCCTTTTTTGTTCGGCATCCTTCTTAAACCATTTTTCCCCCCTATTTTTCTACCGATTCGCTTTCGTCCGCCTGGTCAGTAAAGCTCACTATACGGGAGCATGCATGAGTGCGTACCTACTTACGCCAAATTGCATTAGGGAAAATCGATCCTTTCTTGTCGAGGAAAAGAATAGAAAAATCCGCCTTCAGTCGGGAAAACTGGGGCACCTAAACAACGTGCACGTTACATCCACCACGTGCCCGTGGAGCTTAAACCCTTCGTCACAGAGTGATTTCGGTGGCTTATGGAAAATAGTATGACATTCTCCGCCACAAACTTCTCGTGCCTCGACAGGGATGAAATTGATTTTGCCCCAAAATTGACATTAATAAAATGCAGACAAACGCAAAGTCAACCACCGAGTCGAACTAGTCCCGGATGCTGGATGGATCAGTATATAAGGACTTGGAATCAAGTATTGAGAATCAACGCTTCAAAAGGATGGAGTTTCTGAAAAGAGTATAGAAGAAGTTTGGTGAGACTTTTATGTTACACTTATATTTCCATTTGTTGGAACTGGAGCTTCGGTTAAATTATACTATAGTTTATCTTACTCTAGCCCGAATTTCACAACTTTCGAGTCACTCAATGGATCAACGATATCGTTGCAATCGCTCGTAGCAACCGTTGCACATGTTAGATGATTATTAAGTGACGGTGATGGAAGGCGAAACAGCGGAACACCGTCGAATAATCATCACGACATGCATATCGCAGCAGGCGACGGCGGTGCGCGTACGAACACGACGATACATCGCTTCCGTTCGACACACTGCGACGTGCATTGAGGTTCAAACCACCTCTATGGCTAAAGCAAAGGCGCTAAGCACCCCGATAAAGTTGGTTCGTGTTCGCAAATTTCGCTTGGTATGAATTGTACGCACGTCCGACAGTTGGATTCCGATAGTTGAGGGGTTGCGATAGTTCATGGGAGGTAGCGCGAGGTTTGTTACGCAAAATGCTCCTGATCGTGCCAGGGGAGACCTATTTGTGACACTTTATTGCTTCGTCTCAGGGGAACGGAAGCTTGGCTGGAGTCAATGTTTGCTCGCGACCTACACGTGTGTACACTGCGATAGCATGGAGGCAGATGATGAATGTCGTTCCTTTTAAAATAGAAAAAAATAATAGAAATTGAAAAGAAATGAACACTAGGAATATAACGAGAAAGGTACAAGATAAAGAAATAAAGAAACAAGAAAGAAGATGTGAAAATAGATAGAAATACGAGAACGAGAAAGAGGTCGTGCTTTTTTTTGGTAGCTTAGTGTAAACTGTCATATCCAGTAGGTGTTGTGTGACACATCCCTTGCGCAAAACATAATGCAAACTATTTTCCTCAACGTTCACGAATTTCCCTCCCCAATTGTGTGTGTGTGTGTGTGTGCGCAATCACGCTTGGGGTTTAGAGAATGTTCGGACACGATTGTGCCTCACCGATTCTCGGTCGGTCCGGTTTGTTCGTGCCGGGTGAATGATGTTTTAAAACGTCCCTCCCCAAACATGGCATCCCATGGCAAACAGTTTATGTTTATTAAACCAAATTGAAGCGGCAGTGGGTGGTGTGTTGCTGCTGCTGCTGCTGCTAAAATGATCGATTTAAGCCGTCAGCTGGCGGAGGAAAAACCGCACGCACGTCGTTTAGAGGTGATGCCGGTGTTAGGCGTGTTGCAGACTGATGTTTTAGCCCCTGTTGTAGGTTCACGGTCGGCTATGCGATACCGGTCGCATTCGGAATGCATTAATAATTGCTGCGACACCACAGCTCAACTGTGTGTGGGGATGTACGGAAACACGGAGAACCCGGCACAATCGATAGGAATCGGATATTGGTCCGCCATTGTCGGATGCTCTGTAGACGGCGGATGATGAGCGGCACCAGGGATGGCAGCCGATTCGGGTGATAATTATGTTTAAAGCACTACTTTTTGCGCAGTCCCATTTCGGTGCTTAATTAGTTTGTTTGCTTCATTTTCGACCTGCGAGAAAAAACTACCTCCATCCCCTAGACCGTACAATTAAAATAATTAATAGGGCATCAGTGTTTTGTTTGGGTGCAAATTACGTCAATCAGCACCTGATCTTGACAATTTCATTCCCCGTGCGAAGGTAGCCATACAAAAATGGAGACACACAACACCTGTTTGCCCCGGTCGGAGTGCCTGTACGCACCCAATTGCCCAGAATTGCTGTGTGCGTGTGTGTGTGTGCTACTTTTTAATTTATTTAACCGCTACCCTTGAATCGGTGTGAGAGGGTCGGTTTTTTGTAATTAAGGAAATTACCCTTTTCTTGGCAGCAGGCATCGGTGATTGCGTACCATTGCTCCATTTGCTCCACAGAACAGCACAAGCACAAGCAAACACAGTGCAGGCCCGTGCCCGTGTTTGAGTTGTTGCCGCCAGTAAGTGTGCCGGCCGGGCGGTGCTGCATCGAGCAACGATCGAAAGTTGATTGAGGCGAGAAAAATATCCATCTCCTCTACCGGGAACCGGAAAGGTAGAAAGGAGAAAAGTCAAACACGGACGGTGAAGTTGAATTGAAATGTTGCACTCACTCGAGCTTAACTGATGTTTGAGTTAGTGCGATGAGATGGTTCGGAGCTGGAAGGACCGGGTAATGGACGTATTGGAGACGAAAATTGTTTCCAACAATAATTCACATTTAACTAGTTCCAAATGCACGCATACAACGCCACGCTATTACAGCTCTTTAGCATTCGAAAACAGCGCTATCAAAAACACCCTCACCGTCACCTCGCTTTTCGGGTCATTCTGGCTGATTTGATTACAACAGCAGCCCCAACGCTCCCGCCCACTGTGCTAGTGTAGGCGTGAAATTGTCACTCCGCCAGCGCTCGGTTGAGAGTGTAACCCACATCAGTATTCGTGCGGATCGTTTGCGCAATCAAATGCGTTAAATTTGCGTCAAACTTAAGCGTCCCTCCCGGACGGTTGCCGGGTCCGGCCCGGAAAGAAGCGTACGCAAAATTTCGTATTCCATGCGTCCTTTGCGAGCGCTGGCATTCCGAATGTGTGCTGGATGGGGTCGGCGATGGTGTTGCCGGCCTACAGACACAATGCACACAATCCGGAATAGCTTTCGATATTCCTGGGATTAGTCGAGCGGCGCTGCTCCAGCCACGGTGGAGAAGCTCTTCAACGAGTAGAAGGCAGGAGGGCAGTTTTATTTCCGATTCGAGCAACGTCACCCTCTTGTGCGGAGGGCAACACCATGGGAATGCAATCACGACTTCAAGCTCATTCATCCCAGCGAAGCATTCTAACGGCTTCGGCTCGAAGGTATTTTTCGGAGGATTTTGTGAGCATTCCGCCTTGAAACGGATTCATTACAAAAGCCCATCTCCACGGCCAGCTCTTGAACGGGGCAGGATGTTTCGTAGGTGCAGCGTGGCAATACGTGGGTGCGTGTGCACACGGAATGCCTGCAACAGCAATAAATGGCTCAAAGTAGCGAGCAAAAGCTTTTCGACGGCGAGGAGCACACCAAATAGAGCCGGCATCTCTGTCCATTTGATTAGCATTTTAAAACGACTCTAGAAGCCGCTTCCTGAAAGAGGTTAGAATACATTGCAGAAATATTGGTGAAAAAATACATTTTATGATAAAAAGTTTAGGTATGGTTTCAGTTTTTGTGAAATATTTCACATATACACAGCACTCTGGATGTTTTCCGACAGATGGCGCTGCAATGGTAGCTGTCAACGGATACTAACAACTAAGCGTCAAGATAACTAGTTTCTGTAGGAAGAAAACCCGGTCAGAATAGAAAAAAAAACTCGAACTTAAAGAAGTCGAAAGAAATCTGCATAATAAGAGTGTTGATAGCATTTTTCCGCGACCGGCTGGTGAATGAAGCCGAACGAATCTTGTCAAAGTTCACCCGGAGTGGCGAGCGGGCGTACGCAAAAAAAAAGTGTCGAGGCAAACAACGCCCGCGATAGGGCCGCCGAATGTTTGGCAAAGGATTCCTTCTTCGCCCACTGTCTGACATGCCTGCCAATACTCGTTTCGTCGGCTCGTTTAGGCCACATGAATGTGGGTCACGTCCGTGGGCCATTCGCGGAAGATCTTGACGGTGGTTGTGGAGTAGCAAAAACTACGCCGGAAAACGAACTGAATCAGGGAGCGAGAATTGATACAGCGCGCGAAAGCGGTGGTAAAAAAAAAAATATAACATCAGCCATCTCAGCTGGATCACGCTACTCGTCCTCCGATGCGGGTGCGCGCGGATAGTGCAGTCGAAAATGCAAACGAGCCAGAGGATATGAATTTGGTTTTGGTTTGGGGGTGTTTTTTTTATGTCTCTCCTCTTTCGCCTGAGCGTGCGTCGCCGCTGCTCGTTAGGCTTCTGTGCGGCTGGACGACGACGATTCGCAGAAGGTTCCAGAAGGCCTGCACCATCAATGCTAACAAGATGGATTTGCGCTTGTAAACCCGGCGCTGGAGAAACAGCCGCCACCACTATAAACGACACTGGCTCGAGCGCGCGCGCGCGCGCCGGCTACTAGATTGCTCCGGGAGCGCGCTCCAAATGGACCAGCAAATCGGTGACATTTTCCTCCCGAGTATCTTTCGGTGCCGTTCGCACAGAACAATGTCGCACACACCACTCTATCCTGCTGGCGTGGCTGCCGCTTGTGGAGCTCGCATCTCATTTCCATTCGCCAGATTCCTTGGTCCGTAAGGAATGCTCCGGGAGATTGAATATCTGTTTATTATAGTTTATGGCGGGCACCGTGGGACAGCGGATGATACAATCACAGCCGTGTCCGGGGACGGTTGTTCGCTCGGTGCTCACTGGAGGAAAGAACTTGGTGCACCGTCGTTCGATTGCAAGCAATAAGCTCCCTAAAGGGCTTTTCGGGCAATGAATAACAACGGCGTGGCGAGAGGGTATTGTTGCATTCGGTGATCGGTGGTTTTGGAATGCATTATCATCATTTCTGGTGGTGCCGTTGAAGTGCTCGATAAAATGCTAAACAAGAATTTACAACCCATTTCTATAGGCCTTAGCGAAATATTAGCTTGGGGGGGTTTGTTGTGGCAATGATAAATCGCGTTGTTTTTATCCTTTTCTGTTCTTTCTTTTCAATATTTATGATGTCCACTTTGGCACCTTCCAATACATCCCATAAACGCGACTACAATCTCAACCAACATCACGAGCTGAGGCAATATTTTCCATCTGTCTGCATCTGTTATCTCGCAACCGATCCGATTGGACTGTAATACCTTCAACGCCACACCGGAACGGGTTGATTCCGGAACGTCTGAAATCTCGCCCTCCAAACGACACCGGCAGAGTCGGTGTTGTGTCGTCTGTCCCGGCAGAAACAACGCGGAAATGAACGTCTTCGCGGCCGGCGTGGTGCAGTGAGGCCACAATCCCCGCCACCGATGATGGCGTTGTATTGCTATCGCACGCTGATTTATTTGATTGCATTTCTGTCACTTGGGAACTTCGGTGAGTAGAGAATACGAGCAGGCCTTAACATTGCACGAAACCTTCGCGTGTCATCCCAGGAAACGTACGTGCACGAATGCAAATCGATTGGGAGCGTATCGATCCGGGAACTGCATTAGCTGCCGTGTCGTTAAGATGCAGACGAAGACGAAGAAAAAAAAGAACGGCAAGAAACATGCATCAGACGCTTTCATCATTCAAATTCGGTGCGATGCTTCGTTTCGCCGATAGCACGAACCGGTGATAATGATTTCATTTTAAACATCATGCCCAAATCGAAGCTGTTATCTACGCTGGAAAAACAATATAAACAAACCCGGCCGTTCGGATCGAGCGGACGCGGAGGCTAGGGCCAGCGAAAGGGAGATAAACAACCTTAGGGCACACGTTTCCATTTCCGATCGTATTCAAATGAGTATGCAAAGTGGACCGATAAGATAAGCACACCCGGGCAGGGAAACGGAACATCATCTCACTTTGCCCGGGAACAGATTGAATAAATTTTTTCGCCCACCTCCCTCCCAAACCAGGTGCTCTTGAACGGCTCAATTCGTCATTTCATCTTTGACGAGCCGGTTGGCGGTCGGAGCGATCTTTTTTCAGTCACATTGGGCATGTGCTTATTCAGATTTTGTAGAAAGAGCAAACAATAAATGCAGCTTAAGAACGTGAAGCAACACATAGTTAAGAAGTGTTTATATTTCTTCACTACGGATGGGACTGTTCTGGGAATGATTCTTAGCGATTGTGCTCCTTACTATAACCTAGTTTGAGTTTCATGATTCTCACGTTTCATAGTGCCATGGGGATATGTCCAAAAAATCAAATACCTGCCCCAATTCAATTGACTTCCCAGAACAAGTCGGTTGAAAATATCAACAACGTAAAGATGCACAACACCCTTGAGCAGAAGATTCTCTACTTGAAGAATGTGAAAGTGAAATTGATTGGAAATCGTAGAAGTTTTTCCGAGAAAAAGGGTATTTGGACGCTTACTTCGAAAACGAGGCTGCCCAATTATATTTCGTTTTCGTTCCTGACTGAATGGAAGTAAAACATATCGCTAGATGTTTCCATGGCAACAGCCACACAGTCTCATGTACATATGTATCTAATAAAACTAACAGAAATGCACGTTTTTTGTGTTTGTCTTATTCAATACATTTGCTGTGGTTTTATTTCATAACTCACGCCTCGATGCCCATCATCTCGCTTCGAATCGAGATTTTTCCATTTAGTTTTTATTTGTACTTTTTTCGCTTTTTGTACCATGAACACACACTTTCTCTCACTCTCTTTCTCTCTCCCTCTTTCGCACACACACCCAACACGTAACGGAGAAGGAGGCACTAAGCTCTGCGCTTTATATCGTTTGATTTCGAGCGTCGTCGTTCGGTATTGCCTTTGGTCAGCTGGCAGCCCACGGTGGACCTTTGGCGGAGATTCAATCGGAGGGTTAAACGCATATTATGAATATAAACAGGATTGGTTTTCGTTTTAGCAGCTCGCTTTCGGTGCGGAACGTAGTGTAGCGGAAACCATTTCGACATTTCGACCTGCCCTGCGGTCCGTGCGGGTCCGTGCGCTTTCATGGCTTTCATGGTGGATGGAATTAGCTATTCCAACACGGAAGTCCACTAGCAGCCCGCTCCTAGAGAGCCAGCTATCTATTATTCATCAATTAGCCCCAGTAGGAGCAGCCCTAACGAAGCCGTTCGATGGTTCGATTAGCTCGGAACGAGACTTATGGCCGAACCGGTCGCGAGTGTGTCCTTCCCGTGTGGAGGCTTTTTAGCTTTCGGTAACGATTCGCTCGAGCCTTGCCTTTGCGCTTAAGGATTCTTTTGAGGTTTGCCATCGGCGAGCAAGATGGAAGGAGCCCATCGGAAGCACACCGTACGGTTCGACCAGGAACGTTGGTGAATTGTTATGCAAATTGAGAACGTTTCTTCGGCCGCCACGGCAAGAAACGGCAAACGCACGGGGAAAGGTCAAGCCAGCCGTAACCCAAAAAACCCCGAAGCAGCTCGGGCGGAAGGAAACGTCGGCGAGTCGTAACGAAATGAAGCCGGCCCTACGCCCCGGCCACGTACGTGTTGACCTTCACGGGGGCACGGTTTACGGGCGGCTGCAGAAAAATATGCCATCTTGCCAGCAGCCCGGCCCGAAGACGACGACGACGACGTCCGTGCTGATCTGAAACCGAGCCTCAGGAGAAGTTCCGAACCGATCAAGGCGCTCCGAGGCGTTTTCCAATTTTTGCCCCCGCACGCACACACGTGTGGCGAGGTGGGCTTTCCGGTCAGCGGAGGTCCGCTTCACGCATGCCACATACCGACCGGTACCGTGGCATGCCTCGATGCTTCGATGCTTCGTGAAGATGGGTAAATGCAAATTGCATTCCAACCGAAGCGAGCGGCACGTTTCGGGATTTTTTCTTCGTTATTAAAGCCAAAAGGGTTACAAAGTTGAGCCGTTTTTCACTCGTGGATTATCTGCGCTATTCGTGCTATGTACGATATAAACCACTTTCAGCCCAGGAAGAAGAAGCGTTCTCTTGCTTTCATTTGTGAACCTTTTAATTTGAGTTTTATGACTTTTTTGACAACGAGCATTATTAGTATACTGTCACATTTGTCATTTTAATGTCACAAGCGTCAAAATAATCAGGGCAATTGGACAGACTACAGGTGAGATCATAGCACTGCTTAAGACGCCTTGCTTTGCTGCAGAATGACAGCAGGGGATGGACTTGTTTACAAACATTCAAGCAGCTGCATTTGATAGATCTGTTTCTGGCAGATGTAGCCAACCCGTTTGATAACGTTTAAATATGTGAAATTTAAATTGACTACTATGAGAACTGGTTTTCACTTGTTTAACTTGTCTTGGGGTGAAATCGAATTGAAAAATGAACCAATGAAAAATAAATAATAAATGTTGATTGTCCTTCTGAAAACAACAATCAGGGGGAACAATATAAACTCCAGCTTGAGTGCTTGTCAAAGGCAATAAATTGATAAAGATTATTTTCGTAGACGACGCTAGCTCAATTTCATGCTGCAATGCGAACCGTCATAAACAACACTGTCGCTGTGTGCGATGGTACATACACCGCACAAGTTCAAAGTAGAAGCTATTACAGTACATTTTAATGTTAGCCAGCTTCCCGGAATGGAATGCAATCTTCGGTTGGTTTGCGGAGAGCTTGCAGCGCCTTCATTTTGGTATCGCTGTGCAGCGTCAGCGCTTTCCCGGGTTCGCCCATAAAGCTTGATAATGATTCATACCCATCAGCGGGGCAACTGTTGCATCGTTTGCGGGGCGAGCGAGCGAGCAGCACGACTTTAAAGCGAAAGTGTGCAAAATGGAGCTCGATTTATTCAGTGGCGAGGCAAGGGATTCTTCATCCGCACAATGAAACGTTCTTTAAGTGGCATCATTCTTCACCTGAAGTGCCATCTTGTGTGCGATAGTAAATCTTCCCCAGCGGCGCGGCGCCCGACGGTGCGCAGCGGGAGAAATAAAACGGTGGAGGGAAAATAAATAAGAATTCTCCGCTGTAACGTGGGTGCACGAGCAGTCTCGCCTCTCGTAAAGCTTTCGCTAGCATCCGCCGTATCAATTATGCCAATGATTTGGAACCATGCGATCTGCACCCGCTCCACCAGCACCTAGCCGACGAGGTTAAGAAAGTATGCCAACACCCCCCGGCCGAAACGGAAGCCAAAGGTCGCGAACGCCGCCGACGGGCGCGCCGGGCTCCCAGGTGTGCAGTTATTTTACGAAATCTGAATCCCCTAATCCTCCAGCCACACGCACACACTCACACACCCTCGAGCCTCCACAGGAGCCTGCACCGGCTGGTGGGTGGTTTTATTCACGCCTCTTTTTTGCTGTTGCTGGTAACACAACGCTGCAACATCCCGGTCGGAGAAAGAGCCTACCGGGCGCCGCCTGCAAATTTCCACCATTTTTTCCATAATCGCATAATAAAGTAATCCCGGGGAACTAATTATTTGCGTACGCCTTGCGTACGTTCCGCACAGGTGCGCGTGTTCCGTTGACATTCCCGGCTCGAGCCAGCGCGCCCAGCGTTGTGCCTCCTTTTCCATCGCAGTAGCGCACGCATGAAATGTTTACTCCGCGGCCTACCTCGATACCTCCGGACGGCGGCGAGTGCTTTGATCTTCGCGGCTTGGGTGGGGGTTTTTGTCACCGTTTCGAACGCGGAAGGTGGATTGAAAAGTTCGTTTTAGGGGTGTCTATATTTTTCGTATGGAAATATACTTTTTTATCTTATAATAACGTATTTGCTGCACGTTAGACTTCTTCAGCAGTCTTCCAACTACGTAAGCCCAACGCAGCAGTGAACACAATTGTTCGTCGAATTAATATATCGCGTCCTATTGTTTCCAATCGCACTCTACATCTGCGTCCGAAAACCGAAACCAACCTATCCAGCGCCAGCTGTCGTGGGCAGCACCGGCTCGATGTTATACAGGCCTTCCTCGCCCATCTGCACAGAAAAAGCTGCGTGCGGTACGGGCGGGTTTCCCCTTCAGGAGTTCCTGCAACTCCCGGCCGAGTCCGATCCAGTCGGCGGTCGTGCAACCGGGCCGCCCGGGACGAGCCTTCGAGCGACGGGCACAAAGTACTGTTCGCGCCAGGCGAACGTCTGCAGCGGGCAGCCACTGACATCTGACGCCCCAGCCCTGCGGTGTACGCGGGCCCGGCTTCGGTGGTCGTTTTGGCAACCTTGGCCCCGAAATGGCGCTTCATTTCTTTCCACTTCGTTTGCCGCCGGCCCGTACGACTCGGGAGCCCGGGATGAGCTGCAAAGTTGCTCCTCTTTTCCCTCTTTCTTTTTTGTGTGCAAAAACGCCCAGAAAGTAACACAGTAAGCAGTGATCGTCCATTTTCTCTCGTGGGAAAGTCCCAGGAGCGCTTGTGTCGCTGTGCGCGTGGGTGCGAATGAAGAAAGACAACGGATAAGCAAAACGAATACGAACCCCCCCCCCCTTCCACGCGCACACTCACACACAGACACACACAGAGGGCGACGGTTGGAGCAATTTTAATTCGTTTTCTACGATTTGCTTATCGTGCCTGCCTGTTCGCCCGATAAGGACGGGCGCGAAGGTGTGAGCGTGTGCGGCGTGTTTGTCGTCGTCGGGTCGGCTTTAAGGTGTCGGACAGGGGAACGGAATCACAACATTCCCCGGCACGTGAAGAGGAATTTCTTTTACGAAAGCAATTTATTTTCGAATAGCATTATCTCGTTTTGTTCGTTTTGTTTCTCTTTTTTTTTTGAGTTTAGTTTTGGGATGTTTGTCGGTGCGCTTCGTGAATGTGTCTGTGCGTGTGGGAGAGAGTCAATATTTCATTTTCGATACTTGTTCCGAATCAATTCTTCTTTTTCAAAAACACCATTTATGTTATTTCCGCCCCCCTTTAAATGATTTATCAAGTTATATTACAAATATGTTTAAATTTGAACCTTCTCAAAGCGGGCTGCATTAGGCGGCGCCACCAAACACTCATCTCATTTTCCTCAATGGGCCGTCGTTATCGTTTCGGCAAAAAACTATCCCATCGACAGTCGGGACATCCTTTTCACCGCGCGGGTGTCACGTCATAAGCAAGCCCATCATTTTCGGTTTCAGCAGCCGCCATGACCCATCGAAAAAGGGGACGCTTCTCGGGTGGTGTGCCGGTGGCCGCCATTTGCGCCTCTCCTTAACCCGAACCCCGTCGCGGGCGTTCCGTCGAGCCGAACGAACGGGGTCCATAAAGGCGAAGTATGGCAATAAATTTAGGATCAAAATGAAAAACACATAATGCTTAATTTATACTTTTGTTTTGATCAGATTCGTTTCGCTGGGTGTGTGTGTGTGTGTGTAAGTGCGCGCCTGTTCTTGAGCTTTGTTCGATATGAAGTGGGCTCTTCGTGCTCGCGTAGAACAATCAACATGGCAGCCGTTCCATTTCGCGCAGGAAGACATATTCATCCTAATGATGGAATGGAGCAGCAGCCGGGGATGATGAGCAGCCGTGTCGGGGCCATTCCGCCCTGTTTTGTTCTTGTTGATTGTGTTTGCGCTCCCTGAAGAATGGGTGAAGTTTTCCCTCGAGAGAGAGAGAGAGAGAGAGAGAGAGAGAGAGAGAAAACGAAAAGGGTCGCGAACGCGTCGGTGGGAGTAAAGTAAATTATTGTTATGATCATGGACGAAAAAATCACCATGTTCTCTAGCCGTGTGATTGCGGAACGGAACGCGAGATTGACGTGCGCCGTGCCTATCGCGGCGTTTCTTTCTTTCTCGGCGAGAATAACGATTGGAAAATGTTTGTTCTTTCGCTTTCCTGGTAATCTGAATACGGGGAAGAAACTCGTTCGGTTGTTTTTTTTTCCTCTTTCTCCTATTTGCACAGATTTGATAAAGATGAACGCAATGATGAAGTAAACAGCACGAGCACGATAATAAAATAAAAGCATTGCGATGGCGGCGGAAAATCGTTTTTCGCACCCTAACGGGACGCGTGTGTGCGGGAGGCAGTGGGAGACACTGTCGATTTGACTTTAAATAGGGAGAAAATTTGTTTGAATTATCATTTTTCGGAACCTGTGCCCCCTGCTACACGTAACGGTATCGTGGTCGTCGATTCCGTATCAGCAGCTCGGTAAGAAAGAGCGAAACCGGCGAAGCGGATCCGTTAACGATATCAATTATGCGATAATGACTGGCACTGTGTACCGGGTGGCTATAAAAATTAAAAGCACCCCTAATACTATCGTCCAACCGACATCGACACAGTCGTTAAACGGTTGTCTGGTGGCGGTTTGACCGTTCGCTTCTTCTAGCCGTAACCGTCGCTGCCGGTCGCGGTTGAGCCAGTTTCGAAGCACACACATACGCTCGCATGTAGGGTTAGGAAAGGCCATTGCCACAAGGACGTCGAGCATAAATCGTACCAGAATTGACTTATCCGTCGTATGTGAAGGTGCTTGTTTTTTTTTCTGAGGCTAGCCCTCTCGCTTGACAAACCTTTGTGTCGGTGAACGGAGGAACGACATCTGGTTTGAGCCATGGGGTGGGGATAGATGTTGAGTCCTCTCGGGTGCTCTCTCTCCCTTTCGGGAGGTTCATGCGCTTCTGGTCGCACGGGTTGTTCCATCCGGTTGCCACTGTCAATTATCGTAAAAATGGCTAGTTTCATCCGTGTTGTTCACCGGCAGTCTGGTTTCTACGGTGCGCTTGATAAGGACTGCCCCGGACGACCACACGGCTGTGGGTAGTTGTGGGTTTTATTTCGTTTCTTTCCCGTGTGTTTTATGAAGGTTCTGCCGGGTTTGTTTTGATTTTTGTTCGCGTTCCCCGTTTGCTCATGGAGACGCCTGGTGGGTTCATAAAGTGTGAATTATTTCACAGCGAACGGGGCTTTCCAGTGGCCGTTGTGTGTTTGTTTTTGATTGGGAAGGATGTTTGGCATTTTCAACAAAAAGCACTTTCTACTTTAGAATATATGTGAGGAGTAAAATAAAAGATTTGAAATGAAAATATCAATGGAGACGCATGGTGGTTTAAAAAAAAACGAAATATATCACGATGAGCCAATTGTAGACATTGACACAAATCAAGTATAACGTTCGTCAGTATTGATACAGAAATCCTGAGGCTGTAAATATTGATCTCTAGATATAAATTTCTAAATGATGATTCGAAATGAATGTTCCCTCTTTCTCTCTCTCTCTCTATCTCTCTCTCCATTACAAAAGACAGGAACACAAAAAGAATAAATCTTTCCAATGCTCGCTTTCCTTTTGCATTGAACAAAAAAGAGTAAAAAAGAAACCCGGATACTTAAGTCATCGGACACGAACCGGAAATGAATATCATCCACCGGGCGTCTCCATTGGCCTTTACTTACGCAGGACCTTTTTTTTTGTTGTTGTTGCTCGCTATGCGCGCTGCTGTCGTCCGCTCGCCTTTACAGTCACGCCCGTGAATCTTTAGCGCTGAAAGGAAACAGTTGTCATGCGATGGAATAAAGGAAAATTTGCATAAAATGCGAGCAAAACCTATCCACTTCCTCGCCGTTGCGCCGTTGCGCCGTTGCGATGAGTGCGGTTGTTTTTATTCGGCGTGCTGCCCTGCCCCGGTCGCTTCGCATCGGGCTGTATCGACTTGGACACGCCGTTAAAGCCGTGACACCACTTTTCCACGGACGCGCCGACTACAATAAGACAAATGGAAGCCGAGCGCAGGAGCGCCGGCTGATAACTCGATGGAAATGGTAGGAAATAAATAAAAGCGGCGATATTATATGACCACCCAGAGCGGGGGCACGGGGACAGCGTCGGCCGGGTGGTGGAATTTGTTAACCAAGGCCGGGGCCGGCTCGGCAACGGAACGGGAACGAGCGCGGAAACCACGTGGCTGGTGGTTGGGAAAGATGAATCAAGATTTTTATCTTAAGCGCACGCTCCGGCTCGGAGTTGTGTCGGCTCGGTGGATTGCTTTCGCCCCGTCTGTCTGTCCGGAACTGTCCGCGCTGTGGTCGTTGATTCGTTTTATGCGTCGGTTAGGCTTGTAGGAACAGCTTCACGAGCGTGGTGCGGACGGACACACACACATACACACAGAATAATGGCACAAGGACACTCCGGCTGCTATCGTCACGTTTTGCGAAATGATTATTCTTGAGGGTGCCACAGGAATGCGAGGGGGATGTGTTCCTTGGAGTGATAAACGTTTTCGATGAAAATTTCAAGCTGCTTTCGAATGGTCACAGCAGGGTACCGTATTGAATACGTCTCGCTCCCAGAGCAGGCTGTGGGGGGGAGTCGGTGCACGTTATGCGCCTGTAGTTGAAATATGATGAATATTTAGAATTGTTTGGGCCCGAAGTAAAGGAGCACTGTTTTTTCACTTTACAGAAGTCGTTGAAGCGATCTAAAACATCTGTTTACTGTGTAATTTATTGAACGGTGCAAAGCATTTAACGTCATATCGGATAAACTGTATTAGTATAAGTATTTCAACAATATGTTGACCCAACTATATCCAACATCTCGCCTACTGCACACGATAACAACTTATAAACCTGCTTGTCGGTGGGGTTTCCTGAAAGCGTCTTCATGCTGATTTACGTTGTTCCCGTTTTGGCCCGTCTGTTGCCCAACACGCTGCCCCGATCCTGCAAGGTGAGTCCCGTGCACACGGCACGTCCGCGCATTATTGTTGCAAAATACATGTATTCAATTTAGTGCTGCAATTGAATTCCATCTCGGAACGGCACGGTTTCGCTTCGAACGGACGCTCGGGCAAACCCAAAGTAGGCTTAGCGTAAATTTTCACCCTAAATTATCGCCCTCCCCCTCCCCTCCTTTCTCGTTTTTGTGTATGTGTGTGTGTGTGTGTGTGTGCGAGTGCACTGCCTTGACGGTCCGTTTCACGCCGTACAATTTGCAACCAGAACCGGAGCATGAATTGAAGCGAATTTCCTGCCACCAGCGGCACGAAGCCCCGTGCACGTGTACGTCGATCAGTTGCAATCCCAGCCCCGGCCTGGGCCGGCCCGGCAGGCACGGGCACTTTCTTCATCAGCGATAGGCGCACACGCCCTTTCCGTAAGCCTGCAGCATAAATCAAGCATAACTAGCATAATCTGCTGTCGGGTCCGTCCGTCCGTCCGGCGGGTTTTGCGAATGCGCTATCAGGACACAGGCGACTCATGTTGGGTGTGTGTGTGTGTTTTTTTTTTATTATTCTTCCAGCAGTAAGTTCCCTTGTGTATGTGTGTCTGAGTCGATACAAACGAATTCCAAAGGAAGCGCCGGTCCGAAGCCTGGACGTGCCTCCGGCAGACGATCAGGATAAGGAGCACGAAAGATGGCACGAATTTGTTTGGGCTCCGACCACGACCTGTGTACCGGCTGTGGATTATGTCAAACGTTTGACCAGGACGTTTCTGTTGGATTCCAGCTTAAATGGTATGTTTTCATATGCTTTATTACGAATGGTTTTAAGAAATATCTCCTTTCGTTTAGAGAAGAAGGTTTGAGTGACTTTCCTGGGATGGTGGCGGTGGGACCTGATTGAAGTTGTGCCCTATGAGTCTTGGCAAGTCTTTTAGATTGAAATACAAACAAGTCTACAATTATACATTTTAATTTAGCAAAAGATAAACATCCACAAACCACACCAACAGCTGTAAACACTACTCTGCACCCAACCTGCCTTGTGCGCATCTGATTAGAGTCGATCGATTCTTGGTTTTAGAAAACATTAGAAATTAGGTTAGCAAACATACCTCCAACAACATCCTGTTAACATCCAGTCTCTACGGGTAGCGTACACGGGCACTCCCTTTTCCGGGCAGGCCCCAGGGAGTTGCACAAATACACCACCTCGGTGGGGAGCCTCGGGTCAATAATTTATGTCGTACATGCATCGATAATAGCAAAACAAATTTTCATAACATCCATCGATCGGGCTCCACTCCCTTCCCTGATCGGCCTCCCACTCCGGGAGGGGGCTTCCGGTGCGAACAACTGCTCTGCTAGGCTATAGTATCCTTCCTGTCCCGCACCGTACGTGAATAGTTATGTTTGCTTGCGCGTATCTTGATGAAGGGGACCGCGACTCGCCCACGACCGGGTGGAACGCACACGGTGTACTTTCTCAGAAACTCGCTCACGCTCTCTGGATGCCCGACTTCGATTTGTGCATGCGTCGGGGAAGCATTCTGCTTTTGCTTATTGCAATGCAACCGGGCGCATCTGATAACGACTTACTTCCAAAGTCACATTTCTTCCGCTCAAACGCACACACACACACACACTCGTTCGTGCATGGAGAGAAATGAACGGGCTTTCCAATAAACGAACGTCTTCAGAATCCAGCGCGTTTTCCCGTCCATACAGACGGTCATCGCCTGCTTTGCCTCGTTTCGCATCGACAAAGGGCGCCTGAAAGTATGCAACCATCGATACCGAACCCGGTCTCGGTTGTGACGTTCCGATGGCGACGGTGGCGAACTGCTTCTACCACGGGTTTCCTCTCCAGCGCTCAATGGTTTGTAGTGCTTTTAATAGGCGATTGTTTGGGGTTCACCTTCCACAGTACGCACGGTGCCAGACACTTGTGCACGCTTTACATACATGCAGGCGCAAAGTGGAGGGGAGTTCTTTTCTCGCAACAGAACTTCGTGTTTTGCATGTCTTGTCAGTTCGTCGTTTGGAATTTGTTCAGCAGTTTCTGCTTGTCGTGAGCGATTGTAGGCGCCGGAAGCGGTACCGGACGT
Organism: Anopheles dirus; assembly: GCA_000349145.1. Classification (NCBI taxonomy): domain Eukaryota; kingdom Metazoa; phylum Arthropoda; class Insecta; order Diptera; family Culicidae; genus Anopheles; species Anopheles dirus. The sequence continues at coordinate 8,122,931 of KB673312.1, read as the reverse complement.
GTAAACAGGATGTGCATTGTGGGAAGCCACTTCCGGGTGTGCCTTGAACCAATCATACCAGTGCAGCTGCTACAATACGGTGCGAGTGTTTGCACGCTTTGTGTAAGTTTTGTTAATTGAAGTTGGAAGTAGTGTAATTCGGAGAAATTAAATTGTGATGTATTGACAAACATGCCGGGAGCGGAACGAGCGCAGATCTAGCTAAACTCATATTACGAAGAGATTCGGGAATTACTTCCATCCCAAGCACAACCAAGACGAGAACAAAACAATCGAACACGGCGCTGCATAAATTACGCTGCATTCGTACGAAAATATGTTTGCGTTATGGTAATAACCGGAGCGCCGTCAAGTTGGATGTTGCTTCCGGCCAGCCTTGTGACTGCCGTGGGTTGCTTACGTCCTCGTTTTCATATTTTTATGTAATTTTTCCGACATCCCCGGCGGGTGAACAGGGCACGGGAACTTTCCTCTGGGAAGCAGCAGCCTTTGCCCTTTCTGCTAATGCCCAGTAACTCCTTAGGCCAACGCGCCACGAGTGTGTGTGTGTGTGTGTGTGGGAACGAATGGAAGGAATACATAATTTGCTGCCACCCAGTGTGCCAATGTGTCGGTACGCTTCCGTTGGAAAAACATGCACACTCCGTCAATCGGTCGTGGTCGGGCACGGGAACGGCTTTTTTCCACCTCGCCAATTGCCATCAAACATGTGATGAAACACGCCGTCGGGCTTCGTGGTGGTAACGATCACAGGAAAATAGACGAGTGTGATGGAAGGCAAATAAGTGGGACAAAAAACTGCCGAGCAAACTCGAAAGCGTACGTTGGCTTTATCAGTTCGGTGTGAAACAAGGGAAAAATTGTATTTTTAAGGTAAAATGTGGGTAATTGCCCCATGGAATCTGAACCTTAGATGAATTGTATTATAACACAAAATAGCTTATGGAACAATTCTTCCATCCCACAAACTTATCGCTCCACGCTAGTCTCGCTGTCATGCGATAGGTGGATCCTTTTTTAACCAATTGTCATCGATGGAGGAACGACCTATCCAGCCGGCAAAGGTGGCCCATTGCCACCTCATACCACGGTTGAGCGGTTCCGTGGTTAATGTAAAAATAACACACATCCAGGCGCTTCTCGCAGGATTGCTATCAGCGCAACAATATCCTCATCATCGTCATCATCATCACCCGCTACAGCCCAAGGCTGGATCGGGATCGAACCGTTCGATGAGCGCAACGTTCGCATCTCTGACGACGACACTAGTGTAACAACAATGTCGAGCCGACTGTTGCCGACTGTGGTGCTGCTGCTGCTGCTGCAAAAAACGGGGTAAGGTGGAATAAGCAAAATAAAACACACACAGCGCTCCATCAAACGATACATCTCACACCTCAGGATGGCTCCGGTATCGTTCTGCTGCTACCTCATGGCACTCACGGCAGCCTGCACTCTCTTCCATCGAGCCCATCGCACCGGTGTTGCCGGTGACAAATGATGACATTGTTTCACTTCACTCCTGAACCAAGAGAGTGGAATTTGCCTGGTGCCACAACTTCAGCACCGATGCACTCGCGAACAGGACAGGATTGCATGCCCGCGTCTGCGTGTCTGTGTGTGGATAATGCGGAAGGCTCGGGCCGGTTTCATCGTTCGCCGTTGATCGATTCAAGCGTAATTGGCAATTAGACGGAAATGCTTACATGCCGGAAGCGGTAAGACGTGAGCGGAATACGTCTCTTTTCGGACTGGAGTACCGAATGGTCGGTGTTGCTTTTGAACGTCCGGACGGCCTAGTAGACTGTTGCCGTTGCGAGTAGGATACGCTAATGTATCTGGGTCTAAATGGTGTGCAAACACACTATCAAGCGTTTCTAAGATACTCGCTAAGTAAATCTAGAAGTAAATCTGTTCTGTCTTCGACGATCCTGGGGTGCTAGGGCTTCTATAGCAGCTCATTTGAAGTACTTCTTGAAGAAAACATTTTTTGTGTATTTATTTTGCAAACACTTTTGATCTGATTGATCGCGAGTGCAGATAAAGCGCTTGAAAAGCGTAAGTAGAACACTCCCTTCTCAACGGCGAAGATGAATGAAGCACGCAACCCGACCCGATCGTGATTCATTTGTTTACATCGAACGGACTTCCACTGCAACAAAGTTTTGCATTCGCCGAGTGCAACCTACTAGAAACATCTGCACAGCGGAATCCTTATCAGCGATGTGAACGTTGCTTTGTGGATTGGAGAGTGAATGAGCTGAAAGTGTATGCCTCCATCGAGGGCGCGATCAGTTGGTGCTCGGATGTGGTGCAGTCTGCTTCTCATAGTGAATAATGATGCGGCATCTTCCGGTGAACGTGTTTCGCGTTGTTCTCGCGCTCTCTTCCGCGCACCTGTTGGTGTGTTGTTTCGGTGCGTAGGGTTGTTCCTGTCGATTCAATCAACTCCTAAACGATGTTCTACTTCTCTCCAGATTCGGAAGATGTCTCGCTGGAGCACGAAGTACACCCGCCGTCGTATGATGTGGAAGTGATGGAGGGCAAACTGTTGCAGTTGAAGGTGAGCGGGGAAGGCCCGATGTGCAATCCCTCGTGGCTGCACAACGGGCGGGCCGTGTCGAAGACGCGTTGCAAGGTGAGCTACGGGGAGCTGATGTGCCCGGCGGTGTCACGCAGCGATGCCGGACGGTACGACCTGTGGAGCGGAGATGGTACGGCGCACGGCCAGAACCGGCTGAAGTTCACCGCGTTCGTGCGCGTGCTGCAGGACACGGAGCGGGTCGTGCTGGAGCCAGAGGCGCGGAATGCGGCACCGCAGGAGGTGGAACCGATCGTGCACCGTTATCGCGAGCGGCTCTGGGACGATTGCTTCTGCTCGGGTGTGACGGGACGCTGTGCGATGGCACCTAATCTGTATCGCGCTCGAGTGAGTAGTTGCTGATCGGGGTTGCTTGAAGCGGTTGCTTATTAAACCACGTTCCCGTCCTTTTAGATCACCTACAACCTCTCCAAGGCGGAGTCTGTGCGAAAACTACTGGCCACGTTTGATGCAGCGCCTTCCAACTACCTGAAGATACCAGGGCTCGTGTTTGGAAACCTGATCACAGCCTACGGCGGCTATCTTCGCTTTCCGGTCACGGAAGAGTGTTACGCGGATCGCAGCAAGCCGTGCATCGTCGTCGACCACAAGCGGTACACGAACCGGGCGATCGGGTTCTTCCTTCCGCGGCAGCACGATCAACGCCAGGTGCAGGTGCTGATGACGGAATCCAGCTGGTCGCTGTTGGCGCCCGCGCAGCGAAACGAATACGAAGACGACCCGGCGAGCCCGGCACTGAGCAAGTTCGTCTTCATGAGCATGCTCAGCAACATCGACGCGATGTACATTCGCGGAAGCTATAGGACGCGTGGCGACGGCAACCAGCTCAGTGTCGACGTAGCCTCACGGCACGACGGTGGGTTGGGTGTGGTCACCACGGTGGAGCGGTGCGACTGCCACGAAGGCTACGCTGGCTTCTCCTGTGAGCGATGCGACAAGAACTACTTGCGGACGTATGAGAGCGTCAATGAGAATGGGGTGTGTGTCAGCCTGGCGGAGGTTTGGGAGTCGTCCAAGAACAAGTACGGCGTGAATGGAAGGGAGCAGTTCGGTCGCGGCTAGAGATACGACCAGGAAGTCGTTTAACTACCAAGCAACATCACCGATATCTAACAATAGATTGAATATATCCTTAATAGACGATAATGCTTTAGAAAAACTTTGAAAAATGCGTCGGAAGTCTGTCTTGCTAGGAGTTGAAATATTTTAGACACACTCCATGCACGTTGACACCGGGAATGTGCGATTCGCTCGGGTTTCGTTCGCCGCGCTCTCGCAAAGGCTTCAATGAACTGCATACCGTCCTTATCCCCGTCGTGGGTGGTAGTAGTTTGTGGCAGCAGCTGACGTAAGGTAAGAAATCGTCTCGCGCTCCGGTTTGCTAACGCGGCGATACGTTTCAATTACTGTCAAGCCAAAGACGAGCTGTAAACGAGCCCGATAATAAGTCGACATGTGATTGCTTTCAATCGTTCCGGGCGTTCTGGGTTTCACCTGGTGTGACTCACCTGCCCCTTCCTTCGCAGTCCGTTTTCTTCCGGTTGGGAAGGGGCAGCGCTCGCACTGACTTTTATAGCATTCCCAACCGGAGCGGGATTCCCATTCAACAGCTGGTTCCCGATTGTCAGCGATTGACAACGTGCGAACGCTGCGCTGTGTGGTGGCGGTGTCTCTCTGTGGCGTTTTCGGATTCCCACACAGGCGGCTCCGCTGTGATTTGATGCTGCCTGGAGTGGACGTGTTTAGGTTGGGCAAGCACTGCCACCGGTTGGTGTCGGCGTGCCTGTGGGAGCTCACAGGCGGTTTATTTGTGTGCCTTACATCAGCTCATGCTTACTGAATCGATCCAGGATGTTTAGAGTGTGGTTGATGAACCGTATGGAGCTTGCAGGTGACCAGCTGGTCGGTACCGTTTCGATGCTCGGAATCGATGCACAACGATGAGCAATCGAGTGCAGTTGCATCGCACAATATCCTTCCTCTGTGTTTCGTTAATAATACATACGGGAAGCTAGCACTTCGTGTCGTGGCAAACAGGTAGTTTCAATTGAAGGGACGTACGCCTGAAAGTATGCACGTATTGTACGTACGTTACACATAAAATAGACCATAAACCTGAAAGTATGCAATCTTCACTACACGAAAGCGTCATTAATTCTTTACCACCAGGTTAATAAATATGTCATGCTGGAATTTGAAGAACAGGCTTTTAAATCGAAATACTTATTATTAGCTGTTCAGCTTGCGCCTAGCAATGTACTCTGAAAGTATCGACCGACACAGTCGGGTTTCTTAAGACAGCGATTGTACGTTTAAGCCACTTTCTTACACATCAACGCACGACGAGGACGTCAAGTGGTAATGTCGCCGCTTATTTGCCTCCCAGCCTGCCTAGGCCCGTACAATTTGCCAACCATTCACCGCTCGAATCAACGCTCGCATTCAGCCGCTGCTTCGGTTTTACTTAACGCCGTTCCGGCGGAACGGAAAATTGCTCCACTCCGCGGCACCCGGTAATCTATATCCTTTCACTGCGCCTTCGTCCGTGGGGCCGCTTTTCGCACTTGACAATGATAATGATGATCCCGTTCCTGTTGCCAAGTGTGCGCCAGCGTGCCAGCGTGCCCGCGAAAGGAAATGTTTACTTTTCCATGCCATTTGTTCACGCCCCGATGCATTCACCGTGAGGTGGTGGTGGTGGTGGTGCCTGTGCATGCATGTGTGAATGACACGAGGCGTGTCATCGGGGTGCGCTGCTCATCTTCGGGAATTGCATGCAGATTGCTCGCAAATGATCCCGGCGCACTTTACGCGACGATGTAGGTTAGTTGCAGGCAATACTTTGCGCGGCGTGTGCGTCAGCGTATGTGTGCGCGGAGATTGGAAGTGTCTTTAGACAGCGGGTGAATCTTTGAAAGCATCATTTTAATGATGCAATTACAGCGCGCTGTGCTCTGAAGACCGTTTTTCGCGCCTAGTGGTGTTTGAAAAACATGAAAGGTCTATGAATAGCATGGGAGTGTTGGAATCGCAGATTAAATATGCATTCGTTATGTTTAATGCATCAATCAACATGTGGACACGACAACTTACTAAGCATAATTTGCTTATGTTATTCATTTATCTGAACGGAAGTAGATTATAATGCGTTCAATATCAACAAGGAAGAGATGAACAGATAGAGTTAATTAATTTGTGATGAATAAGTGAACCTATCTACGTTTTACATTAATTCGTGTTTTTAAGATGCAAGTTATGTGCATGAATCAGATTTAATGATCGTAGAAAACACTCTGCTTCTATGAATCAAACTTAATATGGAACATTTCCCATATACATGCAACAAATTGGCATAAGCAGGTGCTCGGTATTCGCATTCATTTTCTCGATTTATACTTTCTCTTGAAGCAAACCATGTTCCAGGACATTTGTACTTTTGATTCGGAGGTTAGTTTGAAGGTTACCAGAAATGGAAAGTTCAGCCTCTAGGTCTCTTTCCTAATGGGATGAGGTTTTAATTGACACCCTGCCGTTGTGTTGTAGTTGCTTTAAGCAATGCGAAGGAACGTCTACTCAAACTTCTCCATTACTAATGAAGTGGTTGGAAGCGATAGGGCACACGAATCCTTTTCCCTTTCCTTGTGTGCATTTTTTTGCGCCTGTTGTGGTTTTCCATTCAACTTCCTACCGCCAAGCTTCGGAGCGTGATCGTTTCCAATACTTGCCACTCGATTTGTCAGGAGTACTTCCGATCGGCGTAGTAATGGAGCGGGTTCGGGAGCATAAGAAAAAACAATCAAAAAACGTAAACCACCGCGAATCGAATGCAAACAAAGCAAGCAGGTAACACTAGCAGCCGGCTTTCTGGTCAGGCGGCATTTGGAACTGGAATCCGCGTGTATTCCCTGCTGGGGCATCGCGGCCGGCCTTGCCCGTCCGTTGCATATTCATGTAGCGAGAATTCATAAATAAACATTCGGCCAGCGCTGTGTGTTGCGCTGGTTGGTTACATAATTTCCGATATGTTCGCGTTCCATTCGCCCGGCTGTGAATGTGTGCCGCTTCCAGCGCACCTTGCCCAGGTTGCTGTTGTTGCTTGGCGGCCGGGAAGATAATGGTGGTACAGCATGAAGTCAACATGAAAACCGATTGCAACAAGCGCGAGCGCGCGCGCTCGCGCGTGAATTGGTGCCGCTTTAATGTGAAGTCGCGGTGTGACTTAATTTGGGTGGCCCGCTTTCGGCCCGCTCAGGCAAGCAATAGAGAGTATTTCATTTCCTCTCGAAATGGGAGTCCGTTTCCGTGCGGTTTAGCATATGGGTTGCGTGTTTGGTTCGGAAAAGTGTAAGATATATTCCGGGAACGAATCCCCGCTCGAGCGGAGTCTGTACACCGGACTCTATACGGAATTGTGTGCTTTTCCAAATTCCCAGAACACATTCGACATGCACCGGAAAGAAGGTTAGTTTATTCGTGCACCCTTCGGTTGATTGTTGCTTACGTTGTCTCGTATTGAGCCTTTCTGGAGGGTGTTTGTTTATTGTTCTATTTTTCGAAGCTAGAGAGCAAACATTTGCTCGACTTTTCATTTAGCTCCTTTCGAGATTTTCGCTTCGCAGTAATTGTATGTGCATTGTATTTTGCTTGCAAATTGGTTTGCACTGAGAAAGTATCGAAATCAATTTATTGTATTTGCTGTACAAGAAGTTTGCATGAGTAAAACAGCAATAGCTCGTGAAATGTGCTTTGTACGAACAGATTGCATACTTCGAGGCTGATAAATAAATTGCAGAAAGTATGCAATCTGCATTACACCAACGCTTTATTATCATTTTGTTTGTCAATTTAGTGAATACTACCCGTTGAGGCGAAAGCAATAAACACACCAGATGCTCCTGTGGAAACTGTCATACATGAGCATTAAATCAAAACAACAGTATAACAGTGAGAAAACACCAAATTACTCACTACGGAATCGTGCTAGCGAAGAGAAGTGAACCGCAAGTGAGAGAGAGAGAGAGAGAGCATCCTCAGCCACTCGGACAGGGAGATGTTGCAAGTTTATGTTCAATGCGGCCGAGTGAGGGTGCGTTCGTCGGTGAAAGCTCTGCTCGGTTTGTTTTGTACACCAATTTTGGTCAAAATACAAGTGTTGCAGCTGTAACCCCGTGTGCTGAGTGTTTGTGCGGAAGATCCAATATTATAGAAGGTGTTAAGAAGGTCCTTGAACGCTTGAGATCGTCAACCACGGAATGTACTCAGAGTGATGTAAATTAGTTGAAACACTGCGTCGGGATGTTGTTTGCTGAAGCGCAACGTTTGTGCCCTTCAGCGGAGAGCGAGCTGGAAAACTCTCCTCGGAGGGGAAAAAAGGAATGCCTCACGCTCTCTCACATCCACCGCTACTTGGATGCGCTTTGGCGAGCCGGTGTAGTACTAGCACTGCCCCGGTGTCACTTGTCATCGTTTGACATTTATCGTTGCTCTCGCTCACTTCACGCTCCCCTTAGTGTGTGTGTGTTTATTCGGGTCACACGAAAGCTCCTCCACGCTGCTCGGACGCGCGGTTGCAGAATTCCGGGCTTCCGGAGGAGAGAGAGCGAGAGAGAGACTTCGCTTCGGGTTGGCCAGGGACATCCGCGAATCCTTGTCGCGAATCGGAGAGAAACCCGAACGGCTCGGGCCCGCGTCCCGTCGGGCTGCCAGTTAGACGTTCGTATCCGTTCGTGGCGTGTGCGTGTCCGCAGCCCAAAACAGGCGTGCGTCTGTCTGTCCCGGCTCGCCCCGTTTGCGTATCGCGGTTTGTTGCGGTGTCATGCTCTCTGTCGTGTTGAAATAAATCGCCCCAACCAGGATCGTTCCGTAACGCTGCGGTGTGATTACTAATTGGGCGTAATCCAATCAACTGTGTGAGTGTACGCGTGTGAGGCAACTAGAAGCCGTTGTTGTTGTTGTTGTTGTTGCGATCAACAAATGATGAAAAATCGAGACGAATCGATCCCCCAACAAAACCCCACCTCAAACGAGCCCCAATCTCGCGCACGAGAGAACACAGTTCGTCCCTGCTGAAACATGCGTCCACGTGTGCGACCCCCCCACGAAGATGAGGGCGAGATACAACAAACCTCTCCCATCCTTCCGCACCGAAAGTTACACAAAATTAGCGAACGAGAGGAAACGGGCAGAGCCCACGACCGGAAACAGGTCGTTCGACCCACGGCTTCGACCCACGCCACCCCCCCCCCCCCTGCGATTGGTTGTGGTTTGTGGCGTCCGGGTGGTTTGTGAGGAAAGTTTTCCTGCGTTGTACGTACACGCTTAACTCGATGTAAAGGGCTGAGTGCGTGTGTTTGTTACACGGTGTATGTGTGCGTCTTGTGTGTGTGTGTGTGTGTGTGTGTGTGTGTTATAAAACACGAAGTTCCCAGTGTTGATCGATTTCTAACCCAGTCCGAGGATACAGAAATGATACAAAACAGAAGAAGCGGCATTTTTCTCGGAATTTCGCCAACCAGCCGAATGAAGAAACGATTTTCCGGGAAATGGGGTTTTTGTTTCGCAACTGCCGCGAGAAAAAAAAAACACCGAAAAACACACACACAGCGAGCGAAGTGCAATTGTTTTGCTGTAAACTTTCCCACCCTAGAAGGGATGTGTTTTGTTGTGCGGAGAAGGGCTTCGTGCTCATGATGAAGTGCAGAGAACCGAGCGAAAAAGTTCACAATATTCCGTTCTGTTTGTGTTTGTGCGCACCGCCCCGAGAGGTGCTTGATCCGCGTTTCGCCGCTGGAAAGCGACGCCTCTAAAGGACCCGGCGAAGGACCCGCTAAAACACAACCGTCGGAAGCGGAAATGAGGTTTTTCCGTCCGCCGTGTGACGCTGCGCCGGCGGTGTGCTGTATCCTTGTGACCTTCGAGTGCGGAAACGGAGCCCCCGAAAAATCCAACGTGGCCCAAGTGTTTCGTGTCCCACGTGGCTCATGGAAGCACCGACAAAAAAAAAACACGAAGATCCGGTCATCCGGTGTGCGGTGTTCTTAACAGGATTTAGGTGACAACGCACTTCCGACGCACGTTGGTTTCGAAGGGACGAGTGTGAGGATAATTCGCTGACGGATGTGTGTTTTGAGGCCAGTGCGTGTTAACGGAGCCGTGTGATACGAAACGAAAAACACCGATCCAATCGCGACGGGATGAATGGTGCCAAATCCGGTGCAAAAACCGTACCACGTGTGACAAACGGCCCTTTGTTTCTTCACGTAACGCCCAACGCACAAAAAAGGCTTCTCGACCGTGACAGCAGCTTTTGAATCCCGTTTCAAAACCCCGTTCGCTCTATTTTGCGCACATTAAAAAAGCGCCCCCAAAACTCCCCGATCGCCAACGGAAGGATACGAAGGAATGTGGAACGAAGGCGCAAAGTTCGCCTCCGAAAGAGAACTATTCGTTTAATTTCATGTTTTTACAGTTGGTTGGTGTGTCTGTGTGTGTGTGTTGTTCTTTTAGGTGACCGGGCGTCACCAGCTGGCGTCCTTTTCTCGTCAGACTTCGAGTTCCCCTCGGTTTTTTTTGTTGTTGGCGAGAAAAGTTTTTCGTCAAACTTAAGCCACATTCTCGGGAAAAAGAGTGGAATGCGCATCCTGTCGTGGGACTTTGTTTCTTGTGCTTATTGTGCTCACGGCTTTAAGTCGGTGCTTCAACCGAGTGTGAGAGAGAGAGAGCGAACGCACAGAAAGTTGATCCTATTTTCATCATCATCATCACCTTCCCGGGAAGGTTCCCGACCCCGGCCACACGAGACGCTCCTCGATCCTTTCCGGGTACGAAAACGAGTTTGTGGTTTTTTTCTCCTCTCTCTCTCTCTCTCTCGACGGTGTGAGTGAAGTGATGAAAGCAAGAAACAAACCTTTAGAAAATAGTCCACTCGGGGGCTGTCCGGTGATAAAAACCACCTCTGAGGAGGGCCGGAAAGCCACAATTTTTCGGCTTTCGTCGTGAGATCGGTGAAGGAGGGCTGCAAAAACTGCTACCTAAAGAATGGTGTCGCCCGGGTTCACCGTGACCGAGTGTGGCTGTACGCGAAAGTTGGTAACTCTTACCCCATCTTTGCGATGGCCCATTCCGCAAAGAAAGCTTGGAAGGAGGAGGAAAATCGATGAGAAACACACACACACACACACACACACACACACACACACACACACACACACACAGAGAAATCTTTACATCAATCATCATCCCGTGATGCTGCGTGACCTAACTCTCCACGACCATGACCATGGGCGTCGTGAATGTGTGGCGTCGTTTGATCCACCCCGGACGTGCTCGGAAAATGTCTTCCTCCCTCCAGGCTCGAGTGTTTTCCCGTAATCCTCACCCTCCGCGCTTCTCGTGCGCGTGTGTGTGGCTCAAGTGCAGTCGGAATCGGACGACATCCGTGTTTGTGAGCAGGCCTACCCGGAGTCTGCCGGATTTGTGAAGTAATCTCTCGCCACTTGACTTCATATTCACCGCTCCGAGTATCGCCGGAATCGCTGGTATCGTTGGAAAATTAATTCCCAACATGCCCAACACCGTCTGCTTGTGGGCTAGAGCACGATTGCTTCCCCGCTCAAAACAGTAGCGCTTCTTGTAGTGGGAGCTCTCCTGGCTCTCCGGTTTCGGCGGCGGGAAAGAGAACCGAAAGTGGCTGACGGTTGATGGGTTTGTCTAAGTGTTTCCGGTGAAGTTGTTTGATGTCCGGGATGTTGGTTTGCGGATGTCCCGATTCGATCCGATCACTGTAAGCTTGGTCCGACGGTCCGATGATGGTGACGATAATAGTCCAATAATGAAAACCAAACAGAACGTCGCGTTTGCCGCTCGGAGCAGAGAAACAGAGTTTCCCGCCAGATGGCGCCACCATCAAATACACCAAGGCCTACTCTGCCGCGCGGATGTTTTGACAGCTTCTGCGTGCAAACGAAGCGTCGGATGTTACATCGGGATGCAACGGTGGGCGATAAAGGACCATTTGTATCTCGCCCGCTCTCGGTCGTCGTACCTGGACGCGTACGTTCGGGTTTGTAACTTCGTTCCCGCGGAGACCCCCATCCGGTGTTCACCACGTGTTGTACAAGCTTCCAGGCACACTTGCGGAGGTCCGTTTCGTGGAAGATAAAATAATTAAAGGTAGCCTAGGGTCGTTGGGCGACGCCCGCTGGTCACACGGACGCCGGGGACACCGGAGGTCTGGGACTATAAATCTCGCCGTATCAAGCCTGCGTGGAAGCGAGGCGACGCGTGCCGTAGCGTGCACGGTGGAGTAAATGGTTTTGAATTATTTATAGTCCCCCCCCCCCCGTTTTCGGTTCACGCTATCGGAGAGGGGGCAGCTCAGTTTTAACCAAAACACCTTCCTGTCAGTCGTGGTCTCGTGGCGTGTATTAATCATCGTTCTCACGGCAATCTGTCAGCGGGAGAGGCTACACGGAATTAGTTCCACATGGTTTGGGGGATTGTTTAAGTTTTTTTCTCTCTCGTGTCTGTTGCCTTCCGTAGTGTACGTGAGTGGGGTTTCGCTGCTCCAATTAACAGACCACGTGACTTGCGGAAACTTGCGGGATAACATTAGAATGGGAAAGCAGAGAACAACGCGGGGAGAAGGATGTTACAATTTCAATAAAATAAGGATATAGCTCGAAGAGCAACCCAAACAAAACGTGATCGATTGCATTCTGTTCTCCCTCTTTCGCACCAAACTAAGTACACTCTTTCCAGAACAGCTAGAACCCACCGTTTCAACCGTTTGCGTTTCCGTTTTTTCCCCCGTTCCCATTTCAGTGTGCGCGCGGAAATAAAACGCCATCGACAAATAATGGGCGAATCGAAAATATAAAGTACCGACGTCTGTTGGCAGTGAAATGTGCAACGTATTGATTTCTGCTGCCCGGTCCGTTCCCACCGCGCTTGGGGAAGCGCGAAACGCGGCCACGGGAAAATAAATAGAATTTGCAGGGCTGGTCTGGCATTCAATCGCTGCCACGGTGTTTTTGCGTTATTGATTGTTTTTGCTGGCCGGGCTTTTGTGATTGTTAGTGTTAGTGGTCGGCCAGCGAAAGGCGGGGCCGGGGCGCAACTAAGTCAAATCGGTGAAACTTGTTCGAATCTGTGGAGAAAAGCGAGTGTTTGTGTGTTGATTTGGAAGGGATCCATAAATAGAGCCGGTGCAAAGTGGAACGGATTCTCAAGGACAGCAAGAAAAAAGGTAAGCTTCCAGAATAGTTTTTTTGTTACCACCAAAAATGGATCGAAAATCTTATTATAATGTAAGAATTATGCTTTAAATCTCTCGTGTTCGCATCCCCCGTGTTGGTGGCAGCAGACTAATGGCCTTGTTAGTTTTTTGTTCCTGTAAAACTCGACCGTCTTATGCAGACTTGAATTGATCACCGGCTATCAAGCACTCGAAACCGACAGGCGAGAAAGGCATTTTCTCAAAAGCACACCCTCATCTATCTCATCCACACGAAGGTGAAGCCATCATCGTAATGATTAAGTCAGCATTCTCTTCGACCCCCGCGCCGAGGCTGATCCCGCCGTGGCGAGCGCCGAAGAAGCGAGTACATTATCAAGACTTATCTAAACACTATCGGGACGATGTTCCACGTTCGGTTTGGGGTGTCAAAGTCATTTTTCCAACGTTTTTTTTTGGTCGTTCTTCTTGCTCGCTAAACCCCTGAGTAAGCAAAACGCTCCGGAACGATGTCCTCCCGGTCGGGACCCGCAACGATATCTCATGCGTAGAAGCGGCCACCCCACCGAACCGTGTAATGGGGGAGGAGTTTGTCCAATCAATCACCCTACCGAGGGTGAGTGTGCTTTGAGGCACCTTTCAATCTACCATCGTCCATCGTGCAGTCCATTCGCCGAGTTCGACAGGATTCACCCGGACTGTCCAAATCGGAAGAAGGTCGAAAGTATCTCCAACCCGTAGCGGTACCTTTTCTGCCTGGGAGATGAGATGTACAAATCAACAGTTCAACCTCCTGGGCGAAGGAGAAAAAAAACGAACCCAAACCTCGGTCGATGTCGATCATGCATGGTGTACTCGAGGATTCGATTCGACCATGACAACTCTCAATTTCTCCTCATCGCACGCTCACACGCTGCATGAGAAGTTGTTTGCACGGGAGTGTGTTTGCACGAAATAAAATTCCAAATAGAAATGAGAAAAGGCAAAAGACACACCAGAGAACAGCAGAATTCCGGGAACTCTACCGACATGCTATGGATTATCTCGGCCGGTCGTTGGTGGTCCCTTTTTGTGTGCGCCGGGTCTTCATCGCCCCAGCATCCCCGGGAGAGGGCCCGTGGCAAAACATCCGGCGACCGGATTTCCAGATTCCGGACGGGGTCAGTGACAGGTGATACCTGAGACGCCGGGAGTATCCGGTCGGTTCAACCGCGTGGCGCCCGTGAACCAGACGATTCGGGAGATTAACCTTTGGAGTGTGATTATACTGTTTTGGGGGTTCATTTTGCGTCGATTTCTACAAATGAAAATGTCAACAGGATGTGCTGGGTGCAGATTCGATCGACGAGATGTGTCGGTTCAAATAAAATGAAGTCAGAAAGGACGACTGTCTGCGGACGTAAATGTTTGCATGGGATTCGATGAGGTGGAAAAGCACACCGAGTTGTTTAACGGAATGTCTGGTGTTTGTAAAGAGTAGGTTACTGACATGTTTTGAACACTTTCTGGTTGAGTCAGCCTGCTTTTCACACCCAGTAGCTTCACGAACTTGTTGTTCGTGTAAAGTAACGACGCAAAATTAACCTTCCTAATAAGCACCTATCCAATTCGGTGCCGCGCAGATCGTGCCCGGAATCGCTAGTTACCTTAACGAAGCACAAAAACAAGCGCAGATTCCCCACACCGAAAGGCTGCAGCCATGGTTGGGCGCCATTTACGGCAAAGCACACCCTCCAGAACCCGGATACCTAAGTCGCTCGGCAGGCTGTCCCGGGAGGCAATTTCATCGGCTACATACGTATTCCAAGAAAGTACCGTGAACTGTAGCGACTTCCGATAGGAGGCGACCGTGGCTGTAGTTACATCTTCGCATGCCGAAGAACTTGAGCCGGAATGGCCCCGGGTGGAGGGGTCAAGTCTTTGCCGTGGCGAAAACAACACCCAGGAGACGGGGGCTGGCAAGTTCGGGCATGCCGGGGCATGGGTGTGCCAAATTGTTGCGTTTTCGGCTAGGGCATACTAAGCCACCGAAGATGGGGGGCATCGGGCATTGGGGTGGGATGGTAAGAACTTGACGACTTCCACTCTCCCAACTCTGGGCTGTGGGCTTATGGTGGATAGAAAATAAAAAGTAAAGGGTAGGTAATCGATGAGCAGACATCAGCCGGCGGAGGAAGAACTTCCTGACGGGTTTCGTTCGGTGGCGTGTCTGTACGCAAACTTCTCCGTGTGGCGCGTTTCGGTTGTTTCAGTATCTTCCAGCTCATTAGGTCGCGCTGGAATCGATTCGGTCCGGCGCGGTTGATGATGTGATAACGGCGCGCTCGAGTGTCTCGTTAGGGCGGGTCATGAGCGCTGCACGAGGCATTCGTTTTCGATTACGTCAAAGCGGTTGCGTTTGGTGAATCGATAAGTATGTCCTGGTGGGCGGAGCAGCTTTTCTTGGAATTTTTATGCTGATCTAATTGTTTGATGATAAATAGAATACATGTTGCTCGTTTACTGACAGACAGATGATGGAGTGCTCCCAGCGAAGGCTGCTCTACCCAGACAAAGACTGCTCGCTGCGAAACCTTAACGTGAACGTTAATAAACCTCTGAACACACTGTTTGTTAGCCGTTGTGGTTGGCAGCAGATCTGGCTCCACTAGGGTGCAGTCTCCGCTCCGTACGAGGGTATGCGTTGCATCACGAGCAATGGCCAAGTTTTTCACGAATGCGAAAAACTTGCTCCGTTCCCGGTGCTGGGTGGTGCGTGTTTTTTTTCTCCCATCCTATCATAACCGTCATCTTCTGCTCAACGGATCCTGCTACGGATACAACAACAAAAAAATACCCAGGCTTCACCGGGTGAGCTGGGCGTATCGCTTACAGGTGAAGTTCTTTTAAGAGCCTTGGTCAAATCACGAGAAATAGTTTCAGCAGCTAGTTTCCCGAGCAAGTATGTGTACTTGAGCTTCTTTGTATTGCACTTGTCTGGATGTTTGCGTGTCCGTAACTTTCATGGAAGTGGTGTACTGGAGGGAGTTGGAATTTTCGGTGTACGAGAGTACAATGAAGTGAAATTGGATCGTTTTTTAAGCTACTTAAGAGCTATCTTCCTAAGCTCAGCTATCAATTTTTGGGAGTTTACATAGTGGGTTTGCTTTTTGAAAGCTGAACAAATGATGTTGCTTCTGATCTATCAGCAAAGAATGACAGCTACCACTAGCGCCATCTATCGGCAAATATTCCCACACAATGGTAAACCCTCACTGTATCGCCCTCTGATACACCGCAGGCGTTGGGGAAAAAAACATACAAAAACATAGATTTATCGGTTCCTAATTTAAATCCCACTGCTCGAGCGCATTCCAGCGTGCAACCACGTGCACGCCCGATCCTTTCTCGCCGCCGATCATAAATTAGTGCGCACTATTTTCCAACCCGTACGCGGTGCGTGCGGCGACAGTTCACTTCATAGCCATCTCGGATGCGTTTTTGATACCCGATAGCACCATAAGCTGGCCGTGGTTGCGTCGAGCGCTGGCCTACATATCCATTTTTCCCCGATCCCGGCGGCCGGAAGTGAATGCGCCACACGTCGGCGGTCGCTGCGGACACAATGCGCTACGCGGTGCAAATGAGAGCGCGCGTGTTCAATAAGTTCTCCTCGCGAGGTGCGGTGCTTACTGTTTTGAATTTCGATTTGCGGACGTGGCGTGGTCCTGCGCCCAGTCGGTGAACTTATGTGCGCTATTATCGGTCTTTTACCGCACGTGCCGCACGCCAGCACAGGGAGGGGTGGGAGGGATTTATTAATGCACCTATTGTGAGTGTCTCTCCCGCTCGGGTCGCCTCTATCGGACGCTGAGGCTATTTTCCGCCGATGGCGGCGGTCGCTGGTTTGTTGCTGGTTGGACCGTTCGCATTTCGCTTCCGCTTCGAGCCTCGTGGGGAATAAATTAAAGGACTATTATGCTTCTGTGAATGTGTGTGTGTGTGTGTGTGTGTTTGTATGTGTCCGCGGGCGTTTAGAAGATGGCTTTCGGTTCGGGATCGGAGTGCTGCAGATGGTTTGGAGTCCACTCGAACACAACTAATGACGCATGCTATCGATGAACCGCGTCTGTCGTCAGGTGGGGTTGAGTTCGTCGCGAAGGTGGTAGTATTAATTACCACCTGAAGATGTAACACGATTATGGAAATGGCATAAATGGAGCGAGCATGGCCACGTGTTGTAGTGGTGTTTGCTGTGGCTGGCCGGGTATCGAGCGCTCGAGCGAAAGTTTGACTGAATTAAAGCTGCATTCGGCGCCGGATGAACACATGGCTTCCTACCAAATCAGCCAGAATGAATTCTTAATAATCTCTGCAAGCGCGAAGCGCAATTTTTCACGATCTATTACTCTCCTGCCTGCGTCTGCCATACGCTGTACGCATCGGACCTGCTCGCAATTTGATAGGATCCATTCGTTTCTTGTTCTGCCGCTGCTTTTTTATGTGCCAATTTTCCATCGTCTGGCGCTCGGTCTCCGGAACCCCGCAAATTGATGTACTATGGCGTAGTTTGGTGGCGTTCATGGTGGCGATAAAACTCAGTTATGTGCTGGTCGGCGAGCAACAGAAAAAAAACACAAGAAAACCAAAAACAGATATAAAAAAGGAGCGATTCGGAGAACGGGCATTGGATGTGGCGTCCTGGCGGACGGCAAACAATCTGCGATTAATGGCGATGGACAAATTTAGGCGATATGTTTGTGTTCGGATGTGTTATTTTAGCGTTCGTTGTTGGGAAAATATTGTTCGCCCGCTCCACCATCACCAAACGGGATGGGACAGGGATTACAGAGCCTACCGCACGGTGGGCACTGCTATCCGCTTCGATTAGTCTTTTGCACTGGAATAACATTATTGTTGCGAAGTAAATCGTTTCATCTTCGGGTCGGTGTGGTGTGGTTGGATGATAAAAATAATATTGCCTGTTGTTGCCCAGGGCAGGGAGGACAATTTTTAGATGTGTTGGGGAGTTTCGTTCGATGTGGTGTGGTGCTGGAAGAGGTTGGACTATGGCTAGCCATTTCTTGTACTACCTTTTATGGACTTTATGGACTATGTTTTATTCCATTTGAAGTTTTCTACTCGGTATTCTAATTCTATGTGAAACGAGTACAATGCTTAACGAAGTGCAAGAAACTTTCACATGGTTGTCACCATGGTTGACCTTTAAAGTGTAGAATTCATGTCAGGGTATGTTCCTTTTTAATCCATTTGGAATGCGTTTATGGCACGCTTTGAAGCTCCACGTTGAGCTGTAGGTATGTGAGGTCCTACTGCTTTCTACTGGTTTCCCAAGCAACATGCTTTATTTGTACTATGCGCCAGAAAGTTCTTATGAGATCAACGCTCCACTGCATCCTCTTTATCTGTTAAAGTCGAAAACTATTTCGAAAGCAAATAGTCGCCGAAGTGAACGCCTCTTACATCATTTTAACCGGCTAATTATGCTGCGGTTTAGTTCACCGCATCATAATGAAGCATTCCATCCTGCAAAACGGGCATGATAAACTCCATCGCAACGCCGGCTCGTTCGGGTGATGGCAATGGCCGGCAAAAGTCGGGAGTAAAGGATGTCCTGAAGGGGCCCGGGCGAACAAAGCGTTTTTGGAGAATTTAATTAACCACCCACTGTCACATGGAAGAGAGAGCGATAGAGAGAGAGAGCGATAGAGAGAGAGAGAGAGAGAGAGAGAGAGTTGGATGATCTACGGATTTGATTTTGGATAGCTGAAAAAAACATTTCAAACATTTCATAACAAACTACCGAACATGCTGCTTGGGGCGAAGAATTTAAAGTATGTTTATTGCAACATTCTTCCGTCAGCTCTGTATAAACTGCTAACTCATACGTTTGCACACGAGATAATCATCACATTCAAACCGTCGTACGGTTTTTATTGTCCTCTGTTACGAGCAAAGATCATCCCTGAAATGGCGCTTCTTGTTTAGCGTAACAAGCCTTCCAATGTACTGCGAGAGGTCGTGTATCGTGAACTCTGAAACAAAAAATATACATGAATGTTTTCATCACCCTCGCGCACCTCTCCTCGCGCACTATACGATGCTAATGATGGTTTTCTTGCAGACGATGACGTGCGTGACGCGCATAAAATTATAAACCGCACCCGCTCCGCGGTAAAGCGCGCTCGTGTTGTCGTTCGGCGAGCGAGTAAGCCCCAAACGGTGTCACCATTTTGTTGCTGCTCCGGTGTGGGCTCTAAATGAATCCTTAAATCCCACCGAGCGCGAAGTGCCCCGGCCAGTGCCCAATAAAGCACCCAGCAGAGAGGGCAAACGGAGCATAACGATGCCCGTGAAAGGTAAGCCAACCCGTGTGCGTGCGTACGCTCGCGTGGCGTTTGTGGTTTAATTTAAACATTACTTTCAATTAATTTTATATTACAAGACATTCGGGCCACTTTGCTGCGGCGACTCTCGGCGACTCACCGTTCGCCGCAGAGGGACCTTATTAGCTTATTTCCTACCGCAAGGCACTCGGAAATGAGTCTGTCCCGTGTTTTTGACGACGGTTTTTCAATGGGGGAGTGTGTCGCCGTGTCCCCCGGAGATGTGGCTGCCCTCACAACCGCAAACGGCGATCGATTTAATCACTACTGCCCGCGGGGTCTCCAGTTGCTTTTGGAGGGATGGAGTTCCCGTACTCTCTCTCAGTTCGCCTCAGCTTGGGAATTTTGGGGAATGCCTTTTTTCGGCCTCTGTAACTAGGCTCTATTGTAAGGGAAAAAAACAGTGCAAAAATCATAACGCTGTGTCTGGGCTTCCGGCACCACTCCCGACAGCGGACACACCGGCGTTGCGCACGCTGTCAGGGGACCTCCGGAGCCTGCGGGAAGTCCGTGAGTTAGTTCGCCAAATTTGATTAGCAAAGTTGGGCGCTCGTGGGTAATTGGAAAATTGTGAGTTCACAACCTCACACACAACAGCGAGCGTGTGTGTGTGTGTGTGCGTGTGTGTTTATATAAGGGCACGACTCATTTGACTCCACTCTCCACCGCTCGCTCGCAAACAAGGGCCCCGAGTGAGAAGTGATTTGATTATAGTAATTGTGTTTGAGGTTAGGTTGGTAGTTGGGTATTGGGGCCGTTTTTGCGGCTGGTTGGGAAAGTTAAACTTTCACGTAGGTTTCTTGGGCCTTCGTTCTCCCCGCTCTCGGCCGCCAGCCGGGCAAGCGATCCGGCCAGTTCATCATAATTGGTTCCGAAGTTCGGAGAAAAAAGTTGATCGCATGAGGGTGGGTCACTTTAAATGATTGGGGGTGTGTAGCACGAGGAAAACGATGCATTTCCGATTGGGGCTTGGCGGGATGTGTGTTGCGCACTCGTGAATAGGGGGCTAATGGGCCCGCTAAGAGTTCCAACCCGCTAATCAAGATATCGGAGCTCGGCTCGCTGGCTATAATCGGGACGAATTGCTGCCTTAAAGCGGGTTTTCAAAATTAGCCAGAGCAGAGCGGCGTGGATAGAGGGGCGTAATCTTGGGTCTCCAAACGCCGGAAAAGAATATCTGATGTAGGTTGTCAGCTCAATTTGCAAAACAGTTTCGATCGTGATTGGATTTAATACATGCGTTATCGTGTCGTCTGGCAGGTGGATGGATGGAAGTTGTTTAAATTTTCATTTCCAGCTGCAAGCTTGTTCATGTGGAAAGAAACTCCGAGACTTAAAGCCTGCAGCTCAGAAGAAAAGTGGTATTTTGTTTTGTTTTTGTTAGTTAGGAAAACTGAACTTTTCTCTCCAACTCTCTATACCATACCGTTTGATTTGCCATCTTTACAAAAAACCACAGCAACCATTGCTAAAACGATTCGAAAGAAATGTGTACTTCGCAAAAGTGGCGCCATCTGTTGGCAATGACACCTGCCGTTTACGATTTTGAAACGAGACTCTCTACAAGGATCCTTATTTGCTCCAAAGTGAATATGTAATTTAAAGTTGTTTTTCTGTTATTGCTCTAGATTAGAGTCTAAACTGGCGCTAAAATATCTCCTTTTATGGTTTATTTCAGTGCACCGAGACCATGACTCATTGCAGCAAGAAGTAATCTCCGCTGTATAGTCTTTACAGCACAAATATTTCCTGATACACATCGGACACAGATGTGCCGAATGGGCACAACAACATTGAATTGGCTTTTCTTTCCTTGCTGTCGGCATTGTCTTCCGAGTCTAGAACGAACACATCGCCCGATGGAGCAACTTTTCACCACATCAGGACGCAGCGTCCATTTGCTCCAACACAGGCCCAGGCTGCGAGCGAGATTGTTTATTTGCGCACCGCCCTATGTCTGTGTTAAAGTGATGTCTTTGGTTGTGCGCCCCCCGTTTTTTTTGGCCACCGCTCGACAATCGGAGCTTCATTTTCGGACAGCAAATAACGAAATTAGCTTTCCGGCCGAGAGATGAAAACGTTTAGAGTCCGCAGGCAGTTTATCTGCGCAACATGTAGGCGCTTGTTAGGGCCGGGAAAGGCACCGTATGGGTTCGGTTTGTTATTTGCCAGGTTAACTGGCACTGGAGCCGTGGAGGGTGCACGCTGTCAGCCGGTGCTCTGATGCCGGAGCCTCTAACTCAGCGGGCATAAGCAAACACAGCATTCCGGACCGGCCGCACTAGCCGAACGCTAATTCTGTATCCTTCCTCCACGCGTGGGGGAGGTCTCTCATTCCGAAACCTTGCGATAAGACCTCCAACTAACCTTTTTTCGCAAACCACCGCTGCACCGCTGGCTGTCACGAGGCTGAGCGAGGTTTTCCCATTCCCCGTCCGAACCCGGAGCAAGGTAAACAGCCCGGAGGTTTGTTTTCTTCGTAACTAGCCATCAACGGCGAGCGGGCACGGTCAGTTCAACTGGTGTGGTAGCGAGACCTCCGGAAGGTGGCCTCCGGGTCGTACCGCTCGTTCTGAGGCCAGATCTGAATTTCGAACCCTTCAAAAACTAAATCCCAATTCGTATTCAAATGTGTACCTGCTCCACCACCGGCCGGACCACACGTCTCGTGGGACTCATATATCTGCGTGGTTTGGTGAAGTTCCGGGAACGAATTGGTCACTTTGGGAACGATGCCACCGATGCTGATCCGTTTGTTCGTGGCAACAGCGCTGCCAGTGTGTGGAAGGTTGTGGCCGTTCGTTTCAATGTCTTGTAGGGGAGCCCTATGTGGTGCCGGAGTTCAAAGAACCGCCAGCGTCGTGCAATATTTAACGGCCTGGAACGGAAACAGACCAGCCAACCAATAGTCATCGATAAGTGCCGTAAACATTGGCGCGCGCTCTTCGTCTGACAAACGGCAGGAATGACACCTGCTTTTGACGAAAGATTTAATGGCGGCAAGATTGCTCACCGAACGGTTTGGGACGGCTGACACGCCAGTGGTTTGTGACGAGTTGGTCACTAGTTGTTCCAGCTCGATCGATACGTCGGACACTCGTTCGGGATAGGACACTGTGCAACCGTCCCAAGTGGTATTTCCAGCTCATAAGAATACCTCGTTCCTGGACAAACACATTCTTCGACAGTGGGTGAGCAATTGTCACTAATGGAGCAACTTTTGGGCTGAGCTGAGCCGATTCGGATGCGGAGTGTAACTTTTTCGGCTTGCTGCGGACCAGGAATTTGTTGGAACAAATGCGATGGAACTGTGCTGCCGAAAGTTTCCGTTTTAATTAAACTCTTCCCGAGTGGTTGTTCTCGAGCTGCTCGATCGATTCCATCGCTCAGCTGCTCAGTTTGATGAATCAAGTGCCTTCTGCGGTCGGAGTGTTTTACAGGAATTCGTTGATTAGAAACTTTAACGCCACTCGTACGAACGATGCAGAGTTGCACTTTATGCGTGCACGAACGCATTTGCGAAGATTAAGATGGCACTATACGGAGGTAGCGAAAGCTCTCGGCAATAACTCACACTGGAGAGGACGTTTCGGCACGAACTTTGAATTTCTCTTCAAACGCTCCCGTCAACAGCGTCAATCAAAGTCGAAACTTTGCCAACAAGCTTCCCCGTGTGCGAGTTGTGCTTGCATATGAAACATAATTTTGATAAATTAATCTACGTGGCATTTTGTTTCGCGGAAAACTTCAACCACATAACTTCATTTTATAACCCCTCCCGTCGCTCTTGAGTTACAAACACGCGCGGAGGGCGAGGAGGATAGTCTAAAGTGGTTTAAAAAAAGAAGTACCACTCACGTGTTGTGCGCATGCTGCGATGGTTTTCGCTCCGGAGCACCGAGAGCCCCTTCGGGATCGCTTGAAGGGTGTATAACATTTAGAACATAATTCAATTAGGGTTGATATTTTTCTTTTCACTTTCCCGCACACGGTGGTGGCCTCGCGTCTTATGTGCCTCGAAAGTCCTGGTCACATCTTGGGCCCTGGAGCGTTCCCAGAGCGTTCCCGCTTGCTCGGATGTTGTTGTGCACGAAATAACGAAATCTAGTTGGCTTCGGTTGCGCATCTCCCTCCCGGCTCCGTGGCACGAAAAGCGAAAAGGTAGCAGCAGCCCCCGGTGCGATAGCCCTTGAGTGGAGAAGAAAACGGCTACTTCGAGTACACACTTTTGTCGGCACACTTCCGGAACGAAGCCGAAACCGGTCTGCGGCTGCCTGTGCAAAATGGATGGCTGGCGAATTACGTTGCACGTTGGAGTGAAGTGTGGTGGAGGGCTTTTTTCATGTCCAAACCCGCTTCCACCTCTACGGTTGCCAATTAAAAAATTCCCCAAAGTAAGGCTGCTCGTTTCCTGCTGCACTTAATGTCGCCCCGGCCGGGCTAAAGCCTTCCAACACGGTTAAGAGCAATCGGCGATCGTTAGCGAAATGTTGCCGAAACGCCCGGTGCGGCCGAGTGGTCGATGTCTCATCTTTAATTATGGTTCCAAGCTTTAAGACGCCAGCGGACTGCGAACAAAGGACAATAAGTTTGGCCCTGGCGTCGGCGTCGGTGAAACCTTTCACGCTAGCTGCCAATTACAGCGCCCGGAGGAAACCCATTTAGAAATTACTAATGAGAAGTTGCGCCACGCGTTGGACGCAGGGCGAAGCAAAAATGAGCCGGGAGCTGCAGAACCCTGGAAGATAAGAAACGCTCGGATCGCTCCCGGGAACACTTTTCTCTTGGTCCCGTCGTATCTCATCAGGAAATGGAAGTTTGCGGTGTGTGTGTGTGTGTGTCGCATATCACAATACGTCTGCACCGAAACGTTCCCGCGTGGTGGGGGCTCGCTTGGAATCCGCTTTTATCACTGCATCCACCGACGGCGCAGACACGTGGGCGGTCGGTGTCTGTGACTCAGTCGGTTTCTGCTGACGCAAGCTGCCCGGGATTGCGGCCGGAGGTGTGGTTGGCGTCCCTTTGTTTGTGCTCGCTCCAGAGAACTCCCGACACCAGCGATCCATTCAATCCCGAACGCATGCGAGCGCGCTGAACGTCGGTCTCGCACACTTTTATCAATCGAACCGCTCGTGCCGAGTGGGTGGGCGGGAGTATCGGTTCGGTGAACGACAATGTCGAGCATTTTTATTTGACACAAACGGTTCTGGGACGGGCCCGCACGCAAGACGGTGATTCCTGGCTGGTGGCGAATATTAACCACGGTGTGTGTGTGGCAGGTTACGGGAATTACGGCACCAGTTGCCTGCGGTGGTGGGTTTTCTGCCAATTCCGTCTATTGGGCGTCAAATTAGAAACGGTCTACGGCTGCGACCGCCGGGAAGAACAACAGGTGGTGGGTGGGAGTGGGCGTGCGTCAGCTCGGAGAACGTATTATGTGTCGCTTATCCCACAACACATTGCGTTGCGGTTCGGTGATCAAGACATGTGAGACTACGGTGCAGATTGGGGTGATGCTTGTACAGGGTGATGGTGAACCAGAATGGCGAACACTTTTGGAAGAGTTTTGTTCTACGATCACAAGTTTATTTTTTCACTCAACCCAGCCTGTAAGAGATATTTGATGTGCCGATGAAGGGTTTGTAGTGTGGAGTCTCTCTAAGGTGGAAATTCTCTAAGGTGGAATGAGAGATCTGTATGGATGCGTTTACAATGACGTTTCATTTGTAGCTTATGAATATATCAAATTTTGTGGGGTTCAAGAAGAAGAAGAAGAAGAAGCAGAAGTTCTCGTAGAAGTTCTTCTTTACTTACTTCTTAATGAGAAATATAGATGTAAAAAACTACAATGTAAAATGCGATTTAGAGATTTGGAGAGCTGACCTAATTGAAGACGTGACATAATTGCTTGACGAGCTTTCTATTGCAATTAGTTTTTATCATATTGATTTTTTTTTGTCATTAGTCACAAAAAAGCGTTTCACAACACAGGGAAAATTGAAGAAAAATTACCAAAATTCCATTTTAAAATCTTCACATAAAAAAGTCTACACATTGAATGTGATTGCATAAGATTCCAAAGACTCCAATAAGGAGTTCCCACGGAAGGTAGATCCATCTGAAGCGCGGCAGAAGCGATAATATTCTTAAACAAATAAGGGCACCCTTCATCCCAGCGCTCTAATGCTCTTAGGCAGCTATCCTATTCGCTCCCGCACAATCGCAACCCCATCCTTTAATCCAGGCCGCTGCTGATGAAACCATCGCCGTCTGGAGTGTGTGTGTGCGTGTGCAACGTCATGCTCATTAGACCGGGCAGCACGGTCGGTGCACGCCGGAAAGGGGGCGAGGATGATAGCACGCTGCACTTCTGTCGTTCCTCACACACACACATGAACGCTTGAGTGAGCGTGTGAGTGTTCGTGGTGCACTCGTACGTTGCGCAAACCGAAAGGCGTACGCAATCCGGAAGGGTTTCTGTAGAACGTGGTGTACCGTGGTTGGATTATCCACTGGGGCAAGAATGCCTAATGAGGTTTTAGGTTTTTTTCTCAATCTTCTCCAGCGACCAGGTGGTAGGGTGGCTTTTCATCTGCCGCACTTCGTTAGAGAGTGTGTGAGCAGTAGAAAGATCCAGGTGAAGACAATGCGTTGATCGAAACCACCTAGCGTAATTGGTGAAGGCTGGAAACTTTCTACTGTCGAACAATCTTGTACGAGTGTGTAGTTGTGTTTTTCATTTAAATTTTCCTCCCATCGACCTCTGCTGGCGTTGATGTGGAATATTGATTGGAAATGGCATCGGAGTTGTTCGGCGAAACACCGGTTATTGGAACAGTTTTATGGAAATGTGAAGAAATTTGCACCTGCCTCGAACACACACGCGACGGCGTGCTGGGTAAAGGGCCTTCATTTTCGACAGACCTCTCTCGACTGCGTACGCGCAAATTGGTCGACCAAACAGCAACACACCACCACTTTTCAATAACACCACCGCCACCGGGTTAACTTGCGCCGATATTAGAATTTGCCAGTCGCGACAGCCCGCGCCTTCTATTTTGCGTGGTGTTACAATAGTAATGAAAATGGCACGTGAGCCTGCCTGGGGGGGAAGTGAATGAAATGATATTTTGCTCCCCTGGCACCTTGGTTGGTGGAAATACTTTCCCGCTGGAGGTCCGATTCGGGGCTCTGGTCACCCGGTGCCGCTGCGGATGGGGATTTGGAAAGTATTGATTTTCCACCGAAAACCCATTCCCGGTGGGCGATGGACCTTCGTGTTTTCCTTGTGTTCTTGTGGCGGTGGTTTACCTGCGCGACTTTCCTCCAAATTGGAAATCGAGCTTTTCTTGGTCGGTACGGTCGGTTCGGTGGGTGCGTGGGCGTCCTGCCCCCCCCCCCCCCCGTTTCGTAAATGGGCCACAATTGTTGGACAGAATTATATTCCCTGTCGAGTTTCGGCTTTTGCTTGTTTTTTCGTTCGTTTCGGAGTGGCTGCAAAAATTTATAGTTGGCAACGTTTCTCCCATTCGACCGAGGCGGCGGGAAAAGGGGAGCAGGGATGGAAGAACCAAGCAAAAAAAAATGTGCAGCGCAGAAATGGCCACAAACTATTTTCCTCGCAAATTCCCGGCGTTACACGTGGCGTAACGTTTACGATCGGCCCCTTTCTTCGCGATTTTCGGGCGCAAGAATGGTGCTTACAGTTGAAGATTTATTTAATTATATCACGTTCGACGACTGCTCTGTTATTTGCTGAGCTTGTACGATTTTTTTGTTCCTCGGACCGTTTGGGCGGTGGTGTGGGTGTGTGTGGAAGAAAGGGGGTTCTTTTTGCGAAGGTAAGCGTTTCGGGCAGCCGAGCAAAGCGTGTAGCCTTGTGCTACTTTACCAACACGGGAAGCGCGGGCTGGGAGGGGAGAAAACTTTCCTTTTTGGAATGTTCTTTTCAAGAGTTTCCGCTTTCGGGATGAACATTTGTTTTTCGTTGTGCTGGTTTCAGACACAGCCACACATACCTTTCCGTTGTGTAACTCTTTTTTCGCGGTCGCGGCGGTTCTTGTTGAAGATTTTCAGCCGTTTGAGGTGCGCTTAAGTTTGAGCGGAAGAAACGGTTGAAAGCTGTTTTTTTTTTCTCCGCCGCGCGAGCGATAGTTGAGATGTTTTTGGCCGTAAATAAATCAAATTCTTGTTAGTTTTTTTTCACGACGCGAAGCTTATTAAACTTTTTTTGTTGCTATTGGACGTGGAGCTATTTTTAAAACACTCTCTTCCAGTAGAAAGTCACCTGGCAATAATGTTCCAAAAGCCATTAAAATGTGCATTATCGTCTAAGGCTTGTAATCGAATTGGAATGAGCGAGTGGTGGAAATGTAAAACCTGCTCACGATTGGTAGAGTAAGTCACAGCTGGCGAGCGGAACGTGACATCGTGCCAGATCGGACACCTATTCGCTGTTTTCACCGCTAAGCAATTTGCCAGCCGATGGAATAAGCTATTTTTGCATTGAGTATTTCCAGTTTCCCCTTTCCAGTACTGGTTTTTTATTAGATTTAGACTCTGCGCCAAGCAATTCAATTGAGGTGGAGCATTAATGCGTGGTTTGTGCATTCAAACTGATAAGTGCCTTATTTTACCATGCCAGACGCGAATGAACCAATTTTACAAAGCACCAAGCGCCTCCATCGTACCTAATGGTGCTGTACAAAGAGAGCTTTTTTGGTGATAATTTCGTTTAAAAAAAATGTTGGAAATTTTTTACATTGATTATCTTTATGTATCAAATGTTTCAGCAGTCCGCAAATGTATCTTTCCGATAAGAGTCTACCTGTGCTCCAATCCATTTTTATCATAAAACACTAGGCGCCTCCATCACTTTCACGCCGGGTCAATTCATTTTCGTTTCGCAAAGAAAAAAAACGATTCCAGCGCTTTCGCCCACCGTGTCCGTTGTGCTATTGTATTATTTTGACGAAATGATTGCGTCTTACTTCGATTTGCTACGTGCTCGGATTCCCGAATGCCGGGTTCCAGGATCGCACGGCACCGTAGCGCTCGTGTACGTTTTTTTTGGCCCTATTGTTTTTTTTTGTTTTGTGCACGGCAAAGTGAAACGACAGCGAAGGTGAATCAAAATGTCGTTAAGGTTGTGGTTCCGACATCGCGCAAAGCGTTCCGCACCACCGGCACCGGCATCGAAACATCCGTGGCGTTCGGTGTTTTAATGCTTCCCGCTGGCCAGCCCAGAACCACGGACCCTTTTGGCAGGAAGGAAGCGTAGCGTGTTGCTTTGTTTTCGGGCCGACGCAGCGATCCGGTGGATCCGCAGCTCGGAAGGTGTCAAAATGTATGCCCGCCCTGCACGCATATCTCCGGTGGATTGAAATCTTTTGATTTGATTTTGCGTGTTTTTGCATCACCGCACGTTGGGCGCGTTTTGTTTGCCCGCGTGTTGTCGGCGCTGTTGGGGACGGTTGCGTACGCAGCTCACGTCCAGCCGGTGGAATCTGTGCGGCGTTTCGGAAAGCGTTTTACACCGGGAGCGATCGCATCGGTGTTGCGTAGAAGCTCCGGTTTCGACGCTGCTGCCTGGTCGAGCGCCAGCGTGTGCGCTCTCATCCGTGAATCGTTTATTCCGTACGAATTGCGAACGTTTTGACGCATTGCCGACAGTGTGTAATCAAAGGGCGATTTCAATTCACGACGGTGGACGAGAAAAGACCTCTGTGGCGAAAGTCATAAAAGAATTGGTTGGGAAATTATGGGTTTTTCTCCGATACCGGCGCCGTGATTGTGTTGGCTTCGAGATAACTGCAGCGTGATCGAACATATCTAGCGCTGGGAAAGTACGTGGTGAACAGTGTCGCTTTGTTGCGATGGAAATTAAGAACATTTTTTGTTATTTTAAGGAACTCAATTTCAATTAAATCAATTACGGCAAGCTGTAAACGGAAAACACACATTTCCAGCACAGGCGTTGGGGTGTCTTTTTTCCAAGAAAATATCGTTTTAATATCGGCGTTCGGTATGATTTCCGGGAAATAATCATCGGCATCCGTTCCGTTTCGACGGATCGTTTCACGTACGGTGTTTTTTTGTTCAGCCTCCATATTGATGGAGGTGTTTCTCCGACGGTCGCTCTTTTTTTTTGCGCCATTCCCCAATCATTCGCTCGAAGAAGTACCGTCGGGACCTCGTGAACCAACACACGCTGCGCGTTCTTACCGCAACGGTTCAGCTCTCCTGGCGGTTAAAAACTTCCCAGCTGCTACGAGCGGCCAAATTGCCGAACTAAAACGAACGGACGGAGAGGCCGGCGAGCGGAATCGGAGAAACGGTGTGCGCCCTAATCAATTTCCGCTAAATCATCGCACGCCGCCGCGTAGGTGAACTTTACCGCCGCGCAATGAACGGTGACGGGAGCGATGTTTCTTCACATACGGGATGGAGCTCTCGTGTCGCTTCGATCTTCAATTTTCGGAAGCGGTATAATTCCAGGAAGAACGCGCGTTATCACGGTGACGAGGATGGATGGTGGTAGAAGGGAACGAGGACGCGACGAGCGGGCGGGGAATGAAAAGTTGCACCGTACGGTGGCGGTGGCGGTGAAAATGCCGGAAAACACTTATTTGTGGTGAAGTTCCGGATGGAGTTTGGCTTTTGCCGTGCGCACGGTACAGGATTTCTATTGCAGTCTGTTGCGAATTTGCTCGCTTTGGAATGGTAAATACATAGTTTTGTTTGAGTGCGCGCCGTTTTGATGGAGTTGCTATGATCAGACAAAGTTTCCATGACATAATGATCGAAACTTGTTCTTGTGTGGTGAGTTTTCCTATATATTTTTTTGAAATTATTTCATACGACTCTCCAACAAGCGTACGGTCAGGGACGCAGATTACTCGGAAACTTTAATTATTTATCACACAAGTTGATTGTATTCTACAAACTTTTCATCGTGTGCCAGCGCGAAAACGCGGGGAAGCGTTGAACGCAGCTATGAAAAAGAGAAACCTATGAGAAATTGATGATTTCCTAATAAGCCGTAGTAAATTAATTTACCGCTCGCTCCTAGGCACCGTTGAGAGTCTCGTCACGGTGAAACCCTCGCTAAGAGCGTGAAATGGTGTTAATAAAGACGGGTTAGATGGGAGCAAACGCGAGTGGTTTGTAATTTCGTGACAATCTGTCTCAATTCAACCCAAGATTGTTGGTAAGAAAACTAGATCGCTGGCAACACTGCAACCGATAGGAAAGTAGTTGACAGTTGGAATCTTTTGCGTTTATAACTCGCACTTGGAAGATTCGAAATGCGTTAGCTTTCATATGAATTGTATAAATATGCACTTTGCTAAAACAAAATAGAAGTGAAGCATTCATTCATTCACATTATATTTTCTTTTAAATACTATACTACTTCTTTTGCTCCAAATTCTACGTACGAAATAATGATTCATCCATATGAACCCCACCGCTAACTGTATTTTCTTTTAAAGAGCCAGCCATCGGCTGTCGCATCGATTTTCGCAATATTTATAGCCGAGGCTTTTCCGGCAAGACGGAAGCGATAATGAAATTCTTCTCCTCCTCACCATCGGAACGAAGACCCGGCGAGAGAGAGAGAGAGAGAGAGAGAGAGAGAGAGATAGAGAGGGAGAGAGAGAGCGAGCGTAAAAAGAAACACTCCGGCGGTAAGCTTCCACTTCACGCTGTTTACCCGCTGTATCCACGCAACACCGGAAGCTGGTGGGGATGGTGCAAATTCTATTTTCCCACCGGCCTTCAAGCGCTCCGGTGCCCTTATTATCTTTCGTCGGGGATCGCTGCTGTGCGCTGGCTATGGGCGCTCTCGGTTTTCTTCTTTCTCCGATTGTGCCAGCGCCGAGGCCGAAAGGCTCAGAACATCCGGTTTCCGGTTCCGGCGGGTGGGCAGGCTGCGCTCGATAAGAGGAAATTCATTAACGGCTACTTTACGGTTTCGGGCTGTGCTTTCGGGACGTACGATAAGTGGTCACGTACGTTTGCTGGAGATCTTGATTAGGTGCAGCCGATCGGGCGGTGCAATTGAACCACTATCGGAATGCGGGAGTCTTCCCGACAGAGGACTGCGTTCTGGTGAGGATGTATTTTTGAATCGAGCAGAAATAAGTCCATGAAAGAAGCCCAACGCTTGAGATATTTCGTTTATAACCACTGGGTTGCGAGTTGAGTTTGAGTTGAGCGCATGAAGTTAGTACTTCTTTTAGTACCCGTGTACTAAGCAACAGTAAAGCATACGCGCTTCATTATGCCTCATAGATGTGAAGAAAAAACAACTTTGAATGTTTCTCCCCCGAAACGGCTAACAACTAAACATTGCAATAACGAGTGACAACCTTCATCAAATTATCCCTTTACGACAGTGTTCACCGTCTCGCTCAAACTCCTCACCCGTGGCATAACGATATGTTCCACGCACCCGTAACCGAACCCGGAGCGCGACGCAAACGCGCTAATTATACGCCCCGTTTCCAATTCCAATTTCCAATTCCGACGCAGCCCACCGAGGCCAGCGTCGTGTAATGAATTTCCCTGAGCTCCATTTTTTGTCTTCGCAAGGTGAGTGCTGTTATTGTTGAACGTACGATTTAGGGGGCCACTAAGCGAGCGAGTGGAATGGGAACACATTCAAACAACGGCCTTAATGTCCTTCCGGTGCCCGGAGGGCCATAAGAATCTCAACGATTCCTTTCGCGCGGCCGTTGCTTTGTGAGCTGGAACGCTGCCACCGTCGCCGTAAGGATCGTTAAGAATGGGCCGGCTGCTTGAGTCAATTTCATTTTGACGACGACAAACAGTCGTGTGAAGGCGTAATAAAGTGAAACCTTGCGTAAAAATGGAGCGCGTTCATCATTGTGCCGGGGTTTTTTTTTTGACCCTGCCGTCCACCGTCTGCTTCTCCGCCGGAACAAACACTTCGCAAGAGGACAATTTGTTTAAATAAAAGGGGGAAAATCGTCTAATGGGTGGCAAAAATATTGCTGTCCTTCGGTTTGTCGCGTACCATTTGAAGCTGGCAGAGCAAAAAAAAAATCTATTAAATAACTCGTCCAAATGAAAGCAATTGCAGCGCATTAACCTGTTTGAGCGGTTGAGGAGCAATTTCACCAGCGCCTAATAGCGTTCATCGGCATAACGTCAACTATCAGCAGCGAACTCGGATCCGCGTCGTTAGAAACAACCGTCGAAAATAAGTTACTGCCTGAGTTTTGCTACAAACAATCACATTACACCCCAACGCCGTGCCCTTGCTGCATTCAGCGATGCTGTGTGCACGAATCGCGAAGCGAAATGCGCGCAGCAAACGGTACTGCAGTGCGCGAATGAATGAAATTTTTAATGAAAATGAAAGACAAAGTTTTAATTGCTTTTTGCCCCCCATTGTGTCGCACGGAAACCCACCGTGGCATCGTGTGAGTGCTTGCGCCAGGGCGCGTACGGTTCGATTCTTTCTCGCTCGTCCCTCTCGGGGGGGAAACTGCCATCTCACCGGTGGTCCTAATGTGAATGTGTGAACAATTACTAAAGTTACTCTCGCTTGCCGCCAAAGGCGCGGTACGACATTTACGGGCATTAGCTTGTTTGCGTACTTATAACCTATAGCAGATTAATGACCTCGGAGGTGACGGGGCGAGCGGTGGGACAGTTTAGTTGCCGTCGGCGCGGGTGCGGATGAAGTTATTCAAATGCGGCCACACGGGGTCAGTGCTGTGTCGGGGAAGTTTTGGTAGTGAATTTTACGCTCGTGTTTAATGAAGAGGCAGTAAAACTCCCTCTGGTAGGGAGTTGGCTTCGTTCTCTCATGTTTTTGTGGAAATATTGTTTCATTTTTCGTTTGTTTTACTCGTTTTGAGGTAGAAGCTCTTTTTTGACAATTATTATTGACTTCATTTATCACTTTAAAAAAGTTTTATGATGCGCTTCAAGCTGTAAGACTTGAAAAAAAGAGATAAAATGAGTGACACCACTCCAAAATGGAAATAAATCACCAAGGTAAGGTATCACCATTCGCTTTCCTAGACCCAAAAATGTATCATCAATCACACTCGTGATATTTATCATACTAAACTCTGCCCGGTGTAATGTAGTCTGAATCGCAAATGACCCCCGTTCGGTCACGGGAATAGTGGCCCGTTCGTCTACAGCTGGCCAACTTTGATGTTATTAACATTTCGAGCATAATAAATTGATGTTCCATTGCTGCCAACCAACGGGTTATCAACGGGAGAGATATACACACCGGACCACCGGCCGATGTCAAAGGCAATCGCCGTGGAACTCGTTCATTGCCTAGGGGAAGGTGAAGGTGGAGCGGGAAGCACTCACCAGGATGCCATCGTCCTGATGAACGCGCTCGAACGGGCGTACGACGTGAAGTCTATAATTTAAATAGTGATGCTATCGCGAACCGCGGTATCTCCCTGCCACGGCGGAGGAAAAAGCATGAGATTGGTTGATAAATCGAATTACGTACCGACTGTAAGGTCGTGTTCCACCGGAACAGGTGAGTTCGGAGGAGCGGAGTGTTTCTCTGCTTTTGCTGGTTTATTTCTTTGTACATGTTCGAGTGGAATTCCTGGGTAAGACGTTGTTTACTATTTTATTTTATATTTACCCCGTTTTTTTCTTATGAAACTACTAAAAATTCTACTGAATCGTGTTTTGCTGGAAAGGAGAGATCTAAGCACTGAAGCTACTAACACTAATGTAACTCCAATGACATTACCGTATTTTCCTTGACATATTTGTGACAATCTGTATGCTGTTTAATGTGCCCGGTTGAATACTTACTATGACAGATTGGTATTGACGTATCAAGCATGGAGTGAGTTTGTTTACCAAAATAACGTAAGGGGAAATGGGGGAAAAAAAACATTGTCAACGAGATTCACTGATTGTGCATAAGTTTACCGTACTTGAACTATGTGAAAAGCAAAATCTACGTTCTCCTCCCGTGATGGATGGGCCATGTCTCGCGAGCAAATCAACTAATGCACTCGCCGGGTTGTACGAACCGGTTCCATTGCCAGCGCAGACGAACACACGGGGCCACCGTTTGACAAATGCCAGCGCCAGGCGGCGGCGGCGCATGTAAGTGTTCTATTTTTCCGCACGGCGCGGCAGCTAATGGAAGCAAATGCATCTTAAATCCGCCGCCTGTAGCAAGCGAAGCGCGTGTGCTGCTTGACGTATAAGACGGCTCGGGCATGATGGACGGGTCGGTTGGCGCAATGTAAATACATGTAATGTGTTAGCTGCTTACTCATACACACATGAACACCTACCCGTGTGGCAGGCCATTTTTAGTCAACAGTGTGCTGACTATGCTCCGACGGGTCGCTTTTTTCCCTACCACCTGCACAGGGACCTCCTGCCAGCTGTGAGCTTAGCGTAATGCTTGTTGGCCTTATTTTTTTTCGGTAAATTATTTTGCATGTTTTATGGCCACAACTATGGGTAGCTCTCTCGCGAAGCCGCACGGCTCGAATGCGAAAAGTAAGGGCTCAACAGCAAAAAAAGCCCACGTGCCAGTGGCCTCATTAATCCACCCAAATGGAAGTCGTTAGAAGGTTGTTCCGCACGTTGTTTGTGTGTGCGTGTTTTTTTCCCCGCTCTTGCTCGCTTTTGCTCGTCTCGTAGACCCACACGGGTAATGAAAATGGATGCCGAAAACGAGTGGGCCTTTGCATACTCTCTGCCCCTGCTTCCCGGACGCACCGTAAGTGATCCGGCGCGGCAAAAATGAGGCTGAGCTGAGGCCACCAAAACCGAAACAAACCAAAAAACAAAAAAAAAAAAAAACGCACACGCTCCCATGAAGGATTCCCAAAAGGGGTTCTACCTGTGGTTACACATCAAGCGAACCGACGTGGTCGAAAAAGGGTGCACACATCCGGACGGAATCATCGACACCGGATGACGGATGGGACTTTACGCTCCGGTCCGAGGGAATACCTGCGTACCTAATCTTGCTGCTTGCCGTGTGTGCCGTGCGGAGGCGCTAGAAACCTGCTGAGATAGCACGTCCCGGCACACTCGCGAAACGTGAGATTAGCTGAGCGGGTCGCTTTTTAATGGCGGCGTTTTATGCGACGTATTTCATTACCGCAGCTAGGCCGCTGCTAGGTCAGCCTGCCGCGCGGTGGCTTTTAAAATCCCCACCAAATCCGGCCCGGCCATTAACGTCTTCCGGCCGCCCGTAATTGAATCCGAACCTGGAGAAAAAGGTATCTCCTTTCGATCGAAATTCCCACCGGGTGCAAAGAACTCGCAGCCGATGCGTAAAATCCATCCACATACCTGCACCCGGGCCCGGCCGGATGTGTTACAACCGGAGCAGAGATCGGACGTCGCGAGGGTGGTCCTTTCTGTCAGCAAAAGTGTCAGCGTCATGAAGATTCCACCAGTGTGTGTGTGTGCTTGTTGGGGTCACGTGGCGAATTGGTGGAAAGGATTCTTTTTTTCAATTTTCTGACTCATTGAACCATTGCGTGTGAGCGTGCCCGTGAATTCCACACCGGAGCGAGGAGACCACAGCGACCGTGTTCCCGAAACTAGTCGCACCTTCGCAACGGGGGAAAGTCGCACGCCCGGGTGCGTATTCTGGAAGATGTACGAGCGGTGTAGGCTCCTGGGAGCAGGAACCTGGTTGGATGGTGTGATAAATTTTCGCTCCTTACCTCGCCGCCGATGACACGGCACGCTGGGACGCCGGATTCCGAGCAGACACACCCGGGCACGACCGTGCGCGTACGTACGGGTCTGTCACACCTTGGCTGGTGCGCTTGATTGGATTTTCCGCCGGTGTGTAGGGAGACACCACCACGGCGCACGGTGGGACCTCCCAGTGCGGATGGCCGAGAAGTTTGCTTGTCGGTCCTTCTTTCTCAGTCCTTTTACTTTTGCGGACACAGTCACCCCGGGTGGAAGCGAGGCGATGTTCCGTGTTGTTGTACGCTCCTAATGAGATTCCTTCGTAATTGTCCTTCTGGAGGTTGGCGCAGGTGTGACCGGGGAGATATGTAATCCAACCGGGAGGGAATTGTTATGGCAGCATCAGTGGGCGACGTGTGCGTAACTCGTGGCGTTCGAATGAAGTTGCCGATTTTAGTGGATACACTCCGTCGGGAGAGAAATAGTCATGGAAATATTGTTTATGTGGATGAGGTGTTCATGAAGTTGTACTAATGATGTAAGAGAACATTCTCAGACCATCAGACGAGCTGGTATTGTTATTATTTATTGTGTAATATGAATTAGTGTTGTCATCGTTTCTTTTATGACAAACGTTTACTTGTTAAACAATGAAAACGCAATCTTGTAGTCTTGTTTTGTAAGATGCACCTATGAGTTTTTGTTAAGTTTTCCAGCAGATGGCGCTACCAGTCACATTCACTCAAGCATGACAGCCATTAAACGTCTAAACGATAAATGCTCTGGAAGTTAATTAGAACTTCACAGGTTTACACGAGCAATTAGAACGTCAAGAAGTATGTCGCCAACTTGAGGAGGTTAAATTGGATTACAACTTGAAAGCAAACTATTTTTTCACCCTGTTTGCCCTAACCCTTGCAGTGATTGGAAACACAATTTTCAGCATAATGCAAATTAAAATATGTGTACTTGCCGATTGCTATCTAAAGGCATAGCTCCACTTCCTTAACGAATTAAATTTTCGTTGTTTTCCTGAAGTATCAACCCGATCGCGCGGCTTCAAACCCCCCCGGTTGCGTGAAAACTTTATTCATATCGCGCGCCGCTCGGTGTGCGAAAGTTTCCCTTCGAAGGAACGTAGCTGCAGCAAGTAGTTTGCTCGTGACACACGCTGCACGCGGTGATTGTGATAGAGCGACGAAAAGATAGAGCATGGAGCAAAGGCTTAAAACTTTCCCGTGCGCACCACGCCACGCTCCTAAGGATATTGTTGATCCTGCTGAAAGGGATATTGTGCTTCGCGACGCCTCTTGCAGCTTTGCAGGGCGCACCGAAACCAACAGATCACCCGATTTGCATGTGTCGGCTCGGCGGCGAAACTTTTCCTCCGAAAGCAGCGGTGGCTTATCCCACCGTTCGGGGTAGGGTGGGCCAATATTTGGCCTCCACTGGCGGGCGGGTGTGTTAAACATATTCATCCATCCGACCGGACCTGCTCGTCGGCTAAAACAAACTTATTCCATCGCATGAAAATTAATTTGCAAATTAACACCTTCATTAAAGACACCGATGAGGTAGCCAGCTGCGCATTACACGACCAGTTTGAAGGGAAATTGGAGGCCCCTTGTGTCGGACGTTACGTTATGTAAAAGGGGACGGGGAGTAATTTATTTACACGAGCAGGAAAAGAAAAGGCAGTTCCCTGTTTTTCGGCAGGGTAGAATTAAGAACCGTATTCCAACTAATAAACTTCGCCATTTGAACACACTGTGCGCGCGAAGGCCAGCCGGTGTCCTGTTTGGAGCGCTGGGTGAACTTCCGTTGCTCGCATTTTTGTTTACAGAATGGTGGAAAAAGTGGCGCTAGGTGTGAATTTTATCGATCGAGGAGAAGAACGGCACACCACCCCCACGCCAGCTGGCACCCAAATCGCGTGGCGAAAATTTACCTCCCACCGTTATCGATCGGTTTACTGAAGT
Source organism: Anopheles dirus (assembly GCA_000349145.1). Taxonomy (NCBI): domain Eukaryota; kingdom Metazoa; phylum Arthropoda; class Insecta; order Diptera; family Culicidae; genus Anopheles; species Anopheles dirus. The sequence goes on along the minus strand of KB673312.1, from coordinate 8,085,041 downwards.
AGGGGGGAAAATTTGAAAAGAATTCCACCGCCAAGGCAACGACGGAATCAACGCCCCTTCCCTTGCAGAAGACGGCCAATGAAAATGCTAAAAAAACGTACACTGCGTGCTTGTAGCCATAAACGTAGCACGTTGTTTATGGTGGCCAGTAAAGCTCCTAATTGATTCTGATGATGGTGATGATGACGGAGTGAGTGGTGTCGCTTTTTGTAAAAATTATTACATTCTTAACCGTCGCTGACGGGTGGCCGGGTTTTCGGTATTTGCAGCCCTCCAGCGCCCGGCCGGGGATACAGGCCACTTAAAGTGTTATCAAAAATCTTAATTTATTAGGGAACGCTTTATTGGTGGTTGGTAAAAAAGAGAGAAAGAGCGCACACGAGCTGTTAAAGCGAACGCCACGGTCGAATACGATTTTACAAGAACGATAGATAATCGGTTGAATGATCAAATAATTGTGCATGTTTGCTTGGCAGTTCTATGAAGAAGATTGCAGCTGAATTCGTGTGAAATATTAAACGTTGCAGCGATACAGATTTTTCGCAAATAACGTATGGGAATATGGAATAGGTTCTGGAATGGAGTTAACTGGCATCTGACCAACACTCACAACGCGCCTATATTTCTGATGAATCACTTAAATGCAAGATTGTTCTAGGAATTTTATCATACAAATACTTTTTGGGCTCGAATTGGATGTAATTGAATTGGAACGAAATTGCGATAAAATTCCTACCATTACATGCCACCAGGTGGCGCTAGTAGAACGAGCTACTCGATATTGACACATCACTAACGTCATAAACCACAATCTTAGTAAACACAATGTACACTGACTCACTACTGGTAAACATCTCCTTATTTTGATCCGGGTTACGCTGAAAATGTTTGAAATTAGCACATAAAATCATTTGACCTACTAAACCCAAAGTAAAGCTGGATTATCCAACAGGAGAAGCAAAATGATCAACACCTATTGTTATGCACACATACGGCCCATTTATCCTGGTTCGTTTTCACCGTAAGCTCCAATTTCCTGCGAATGCAAACGTTCCTTGGAAGGTATAATTGCAATGTTGCTCACAAAACGACAACATTTCAGGCAGCAAATGATATCAATTTATGCGAAAATCAACAAGATTATGAGGTATCCACGGAAACTATGAGTTAATGAGTTACGAAGAAACATTTACAACGATGCAGCTTCGTTACGGATGTGGTTCTCGTACCTGACACGTGCTCATTAAAATATGCATCATTCGAAATTTAAAGTGAGAGAGAGAGCTCTCGTGCCGCGATAAATGTTACTGTTCACTAGTTGCATTTAATGCGAACGGAAATGGTTGCTCTGCTCCACCAGCAGCTAAATGAGAGTAATCATTTTATTCTGTAGCAAAGAACGACAAAAAAACACACACACAAATACTACTCCGCGACGCGCTGCTGTTTCAGACCAATAACTGCAGTGGGACCAAACAAAAAAAAAGCTATACCGCGAAGCAGAAATTCCATTCAGAAACCTATTGCAAAGAGCCCCCGTGGTGGAAGCCATTCTACGCCACAGTCACACACAGTTGCAGCGTGAAAGTTTTGCCACGTGAAGCCCGTTCGTCCTTACCCCCGGCCTTACCCGGGTGCGTTTATGGGTTTGCGCGTTTGCCGCTACACCTAATGCGATTCCACGTGCGTTTCGACTCCGGCGTGCCGTAGAAAAACTTATTAAAATGTAGGAAATGCAGCAGGATGATGAAATTTGCATTTTTAATTCCATCCCTTTCCCCTTGGGATGGTGAGAGAGAAAGAGAGAGAGAGAGAGACGGAGGATCGGGAGAAAATTAAAATGCATCGTTAGTTGTCGATCTTGCTGTGTGTGTTTGTGTGTCGTGGAAATGATCGCCACAAAATACCACTGCAAGTGTCAGACGAGGATTCTTCGTGAGGAACGCTCGGTTCGGCCTACTTTGTTTAGGGAACGGAACGAATGATGCAGCGTTTTTTATCTCTTTCTTCCTCTCACTCACTATGCACATTGCACGCAGCTCGGAGAACGGTCATAGTGGGGGTTTGCTTTTCATTTCCAAAGGCAAAATAAAACTAGTAGACGATGCCGCCCGTAGCGAATGTTTGGAAAACTTGGGCCACCGCGCGTTTGATGCAACTTGTGCTGGTTTTTTTTGTGTGTTGCTTCGAAAACTGGAAATGAACGGCGGGTGAACAACAAGATCCCAGAGCAAAAACGCAACCACCACACACACACACACATCCATTTAGAGAGCAAAACGAATCGTCTCGAACCGTTTCATCTCCCGATTGGGGAGATCTGTTTTCCAACGCGGAACGTTCCATTTTCCGGCCCGCGTGCGCTCGTTCCTGTATGTGTGTGTGTGTGTGTGTGTGTGTGTGCCTTCATGTCACAGGGTCCCGCATTTGCACCGGTCGGTGCGTTGGAATGAAAGCTGCAGTTGCAGTTGATGAGGGGCTGTTTTTTTGTTGGTTTTCAACTCGCTGCCGTCCTCTGTAAACGTGCATTCGGCAATGTTTTATGCTTTCCCTTCAGCTCACTGGTGCGCGTTTCTTTTGCGGGTGTGTGTGTGTGTGTGTGTGTGTGTGTGTTTGCCACACCACACGGCTTTTTCCTCGCAGTGCAGCGCCATTTTCCGGCCGCCGCATCAGGGCAAGTGGGACAATCAGGTGCAATCACCGAGAGAGAGAGAGAGGACGCGCGCGCGTTATGTGGCGTTTGCATTTTGTGTTTATTCACCGAACGAGCCTTCCGGTCGCGGACATTGCGCCCCAAAAGTTCACCAAAGCCCACGCACGGCCACGGGGCCGAAATGGTCAGGATTTTATTATCAAACTTTACGCCGTTCGCTCCACCGCCGGCGCACGGCGTGGAACGGCGTGGGGGCGAGTTATTTGTTAAAGGGCTACGCGAATAAATGTGCCTGCATGATGATATTGTAAGCGCTTTTCGGTGCCGGGGTTTTTCGTCGCCGAAAGTTTTCCGTGCCGATGGTTATGTTAATTTTTTCTCTCTCTCTCTGGTTTGAAAAGGGTTTTGCATTGTCTGCTGCAGAGCAGAACGTGTTTTTTTTATCGTTTTATAGAGATGGAAACCAAAAATCGGCAGACGATTTTTTGTTGCTGCTGCGTGTTTCTATTTCGTGGTCTTCCTCTCTCAAACGATTGACATCTCGACCTCATACAGCGCCCACTGCGGTCTTTTCGGCGGGCGGGCCGAAGGAGGCAACCGGAACGATCTTTGTTTCTGCACGACTGGCCACTAATTAGGTGTCAAATGGATTCGTTCGTGGATCACTTAACTTCGGAACCGCGCCGTCGTTTTTCTTCGGCGAGGGGGGTGGCTAATTTTATCTCGTCGGAAACAAATCGGACAAACAAAAAATCGAAACCGTTGTCATCGGCCCCGGGGCGCAATCAATAAGAGGATTCTACCGGCTTCTAGGAATGGCTGCCGCCGCTCGACGAAATTCCAGATGAGCGCCTCGATTATGGTGGAAGATATCTTTTTTCCGCCCATCGCGTGCCTACTTGCCTACTGGGGGACACGGGGTTGGAATTGAGCTTTTGCTTGCCGAACGAAGGGAGATTTCTAATTGGTTCAAGCTAATAGGACCCATCTCAAAACTCTGGAGCAAGTAGGATTGGTGTTCTGATTATGAATTTGTTTGTTTGTTTTTGCAGCGACTGATTGCAAATGGATAAACAATCATTTAAATGTTGGAACATGTTGTTTGTTATGATCATTTATGACGTTTTTACTTCAATTTTTATCTCAAATGATAGTGATATTGTTTTTTTCGATTTGACAGCCAACAGTTTAGTGAAATGTTAACTTTTTTTCTTGATGTTTCTCTAGTGGTTTTGCTTTACTAAATATTAAACTTGCAATAGGTTGATTGATTTGAATTTATGGTATTTTGTTAGTGTTAAACCATTTTTTCAATCACTATTTAACAATTCACACGGTTATTGCAATCTATGAAGTCAATTTGTTAAGAGTGTATAACAAATCTTTAACATGTTTCATTCTTTCATTTATTTTTAAATGTTATGGTTCGACTACGACTTCCTTTTCGTATCATACTCTTAGATTGTATACTTGCTATTACGGAATTGTAAGCAGCTAGTCGAGTTCGATCTTTGAATCACACGTAATAAACATTTAAAGAACGAACTTTACAACAATAGGTTGGATTCCTACTTAAAACTTGCTCTTTTTTCTTTTAAATCGAATCCTGTTCCACGAAATGAGTTATTAATTCATAACTTATATTTTCAATAAGTGAAAATAAAACACTTAAAAATACATCAACACCCCCCACGCCGGTGACATCTGACATTGGCATTTCCAACGGAGCGGCGCGCGCGCGCTGGCCAAAATGTGCGCCCAATTTTATTAAACGCCCATTCCATTTGATTGGGAATTAATAAATAAACAACATCGGTGTAGAAATTCGAAATTCATCAATCATCATCCGGCTGTATGCGTTTCACCGTGGGCACACACACGATACGCGATTGATTCCATTCGGGAGGAGGCACAAATATTTGCGCTGGCATCCGGAAAAGGAGGCGAAAAATGTCGCCCCCTCCAACCACGAGAATTAAAAAAAAAACATTCACCAGGGAAATAGTCATTTGAGAGTTCGATGATGATGATGGTGGTGATGGGTGTGTGTGTGTGTGTGTGTGTGTGTGTGTGTGTGTGTATGGAGAAGCGCGAATGTTTTCCCAAAAACCATTGTTTGAGGGTTCGTCCGCAAACAGTGCAGCGCCGAACGAAAATATTTGATGAAATTCGGCTACATCATCCCGCGGGAGTTTGGTGTGCGTGAATGTTTCGCTTCCACCGTGCTAGGGGGGACGGGCGTTTGATAAAATAGCGAAGAAAAAAAACACACTCGAATAAAAGTTGATTAAGCTGGTCAACGAAAACCTGGTTGAAATTTGTAATAATTCAAGCCACTCCATGCGCCATTTCTCTCGGCGAGACAAAAGAAAATTTCATTACCTACCCGTCCCTTAATCGCACCGTTACTCGGCAGCACGGGTACCGAGTAAGCGATCCATATTTCAAAATTTTAATTTCCTCTCACACCGGGCCCGCAACCGGTTCGGCTTGGTGCGCTGTAACCCACCCTCCCTGGAGGCAGATAAATTTTCATCGAAAAACATCGAAACGGCGCATCCCCGCCGGGGGCCGCACGATGCTGGGCACGAAAGCGAACGAAAGCTGGGAACACGCAAAAGAAGACCAAATGGCCGTCCGGGCCGGCTGGTGCGAACGCTAATGGGCGAAACGGTGGCGTACAATGGCAGCCACATTTCGAGCATCGGGAATTGAATACTTCCCCACGCGCCACGCGCTGCATCATCATCACCGTCGCCATAGCAACAGTAGGCCGCGGAAAACGCGAAGGAAGCATCCAAATTCGATCCGTTTATTTATGCATTCGCGAATGATCGAAAATTATGATGTTTACCAGTTGATTGGGCGACGCGTGTCCGAACCTTGCCGCGTTCACCGACTCCGCTTCGTCCTTCAGATCGTCGTGCGCCAATTTGGAACCAATTTTTTAGTTTTCTTTCCGACACGAGACAATGTAGCGGGGTTTTTTTTGCTTCTGGTGTCTTTATGGCCCGCGGCAGTGATGGTTGGATGGGAAAATGGCTGGCGCCAAACCGATTGAATCGTGTACGTATGTGTGCGTGTGTAAGCGCTGAGGATAAAAATTGATTTCGCGCAACAAAACTGCGTTTCATCAACGTTCCGCGGGCTGCTATTACGGGTTCCAGTTTCTTCTCCATCTCGCTCAAGCGAAACATAGAAAATCGATCCACGAAAGTCACGAAAGAACCTAAACGAGGTGAAAGAATGTCAAGTTATTCCCCGCGTTTCGGAAAGCGACAAAGTTTCGTGTGTCGGACTTGACTACTCCACCGAAGGGTCTGCTCACGGGGTGGGAAGCTTTGCGTCCGAAAATTAGGAACCAGGCGAAAGGACCCCGAACACCGAACACGGGCCCGTTGCGTTAAATTGGGACATAATTTTCCTCAAAATTCATCGTTCGAGGGTGCTTTTTTGTTGCCTTTTATTGTAGCGAGCGACTGTTGAGTCGGTTATTTAAATTTCAAATGAACCGAACCGTCGATCAGCGTGCCGTTCTCGGTGTGGTGCTAATTTTTCCACTTTTCCATTCGGGTTTTCGTTCACAGGTAAGCGGAACTGGCCAGAAGGACACGCCGGTGGCAGGACATCCGCAGCGAAAAGGCGTTCGTGGGGAGGAAGAAAGTATATTTGGAGCTTGCCACTAATTCATTTCGGATGTTTCTGTGAGAACATTTTTATTCAAATATTACACTCTAATGCTTTCCGTAGCATGGTTAAAAATTACCACCTGCGCTACCACGCGGTTCTGAAATTTATGTTTGCGTAAGCTCCCGGCAAGGGTACCATCTGTTTTTCTGACCTTAATCGGTTTTGGGGAAAGAGAAAGATACAGAAAAAGCGAATGAGATGGAGAGCAAGTTGGAGAAGCAGAGAATAAAAAAACAAGTAGATTTGTTGTAACCTTCACAACGAAGTCTGGAAGGATATGCGTATATATCTTTTTGTGGAATTTTTGCCTTGATTCCTGCATGCTACAAAAGTATTATTATAACTTCTATAGTTGAGCTTTTGGAGTTATTTGGAGAAACGTCTAGTCAAAAGATATGTTGAACCATTTAAAGTAAAGCTAATATTTAGTTACATTGCCCGTCCAAAGATGGCGCCACCCAATCGAGGTTGTCGTTTCTCATCGATGAAGATTGTGTCTATGGTTGCTATGGTAAAGAAATTTAAGCAAATCTATTCTAATCAAAATCGCTTCTATTCAAAAGTTGATTCTATCACCAAATTGGTTGAAAATCCTGCTTTAAATTGATTGATCCTCTGGCAATCTTACGGCTCAACAAAAAAAACCCACATTTGAAGCCCTTTTCTTCCACCTACCTACCACCCGGCCGTGTTCTCACGCCACCGGCAGCCCAACCGTTGCAAAGCCGCTTATTTGCATCAATCAAATCGACCAACGGGAAATTGGCCACGCGAAAAGCCTACCCGCGATCCCGCCGCACAACGGCGCCCCCTCGTACGTGGCCGTGAGCCGTGTGCGAGCTGCCACGGCTGACGCCATCTTGTCGCACACGCCCTGCGAATGCAATTCGAGGCGGGGCGGTTCCGGCTGGCAAGTTGTCAAAAAGTTACATCACACTCAAATCCGCTTAGCGAATGGAAGCCTCCCCACCGGGAAGAGGAAGAAGAACCAACGAACGAACAGGAAAAAAACCGCGTCAGCTGTTATTCCACATCCTGCTCCGGGCAGATTGATGCCTCGCGTGCTTCGCCGTGGCTTTGAAAAGGTGTGGATCACCATGTCGCTCATCGTTGAGGCGGCTTGGGAGTTCCGGAATGTACTGCGAATCATGTACCGAGATTACTTTCGGTACGCCAGGGAACTCCCACCACCCTCCTGGTGGAGACAATCGTCTCCAGGGAGATTACTATCACTCGACTCCATCTGCGCGTGCTGGACTGGCGTGAGATAATGGACATGAGTGTGTCTCGGTCGTTCCATTTGCGGAGCTCAGCGGAATCACAACACGCCGGTTGACAGTGGACCAAAAATCGATGTAAGCCTTAAAACAATAGATCCATTGCGCGCTGCTCCGGTCGATAAACTTGTTACGAGCGACCGAGTACGGCGGATATCCGTGTTGAGAGATCAGCCTGCCAGGGCTGACCCGACACAGAGAGAGAAGAACGAGTAGGAGCTGGGAGGGAAAACTTTTCTGCCTCGCTAGTTTCTGATACGAGTTCCTCCGGCCGGAGGCTCCCTGCTTCGGTTCTTCGATTATCGTTTGATGTTTCGGATACGCGCGTCGGATTTGCCCAACGAAGTAGGCCACCGCGGAACCCGTACGAAAGCGTGCCGGTTGCTTTGATCAATTTTCGTTTCCCGATTCCGTTGGCTGCTTTGTCGTTACGGAGGTTTGGAAAATTTTAAACGAAAATGTTATAAACTTGTTAGAGTGACAGGCTTTGTCTCTTTAAAACGCACGCGCGATAAAACCTTGTGTCAGGATGTGTTTCTGCTGTTGTTGTTCCTGTAATGCTATATCCCCGTCAGTTCTTGCAAGTTAGCGCCGTAAATTATACACCCAATAGCTGGAGGCTATCCCTCCCGCTACTGTAGCCGGTTCAACGTCCCTATTCCGAAGTATGCGTGTTAATTAGGTCCCAGACAAAGGTACCCGAGACGCAATACGCTACCCTTTTCGCTGGCGCAAAGCGCAAATAACCGGCAGGCTGGCGCTGTGCGCTCTACCAGCCGAAGAGATTGATACGCTTCACTTTTCGATCTCGGAAAGCACGCCCGGGAAGCCTCCGGTGGTTTTTACGATTATCTGCTAATGAATCTGCCTTCACCGGCGTATGGCCTCGGGACGTCTGGCTAGTCCTTTCGCCGATGTTTTCGATACCCCCTTTTTGTGCCTTTTTTTTCGTTCCTCTGTTGCTCCAGCACCCAGGACGTGTGGACGCCGGGTAGATGGGTACTGGGCCGGCTTGTACGTGGAATCGTGCTCCTGCCCAGGTAGGCTCGGGCGAGATCCACAGTGTCTTCATCTGCTGTTTGCTCCTTCGAAGCCTGTTTTCAGTAGGGATTTACCCATGTCGGGCGTAGCACATCGTGTAGGTGTTGGATTAATTTTTGCTAGCCGGGTTTTTTTTTGCATCGGTAATATGCTGTTTTTTGTGATCGAATTCCCGTCGGTGGACGGCAAGTTTTCACCCGTATTAGATCATTATCATATTGACACGAGAAGGTGATTGGAGGTTGAACAGCGATCCTTAGAGAGCTGTGTCTACAATTTATTGCCGTAGGATACTGAAGGAAGTTGTAGTTAAAATGATGACAAGCTTCTTCAGTCCCAAGTACAATGTTTTCAGTCCAAAATTTCAAAAAGTGTTATTTCTTCTCTCCCTGTTTTTATCGCCCAGAGCTCAGGGTACAGAGTGCAGTGCTTAATCCCTCAGACGAGAACCGATACCTGTCTCGAATCGTTCGTAAAACCGTAAAAATAGTTCATTTCCAACGGTGGCAGTGTGTGGTTGCTTTGCTGCTTCTGCTGCCGTTGTTTCTGCGCGTTGTGAAAGCATAACGTTAGTGATATGCGAGGAACAACACTCGAAATACCATAGCAACCACAGCGCCGTCGACACGAGAGTTTCGTGCAGAAGCAAAAGTCCACACAAACAGCAAAGTTTGGTCGGAATTTCCTGGAATAAGGCGTGCGCTCCTCACAAGCAAGGGTGTCAGTTTGTTGATCGTTTGTTCAAAAGTTAGGCATAACATTCCTGTACGCGACAGTGATAGTGTTGGAGCCGAACCTGGCTATCATGAATCATGTGGCCAAATTTTGGCCACTCGCCGACGTTCACATGAGCGCCAGCGTCACGTCCAGTGTGGTTTACAGCAGCAAATCGATGTACCGGCTGGCGGTGGAGGCCGTGGTCAGAACGTTCTCGAACCTCCCACGATGCACGGATCTGCGCGAATCGATAGGGAGGCTACCGCGGCGCTCGAGGCTGGACGTGCTGGGTGAGATGTGCGACTACCCGAGTCTGGTGGATGTGCAGCTGGAGATGCTCGCCGATCCGCTGCTTGTCAGTGACTTCATCCGAGACTTCGCCGCCGACCTAACGCCGCTCGTGCAGTGTCTACAGTGGCTGCAGAGTGTGAAGAAATCCCTGCCGCTGCAGCTGTTCCGCCGCTACAAGACACTGCTGGAGGAGCAAAGCCGCACCGGTGCGCTGCCACGACTCGACTATCGGTGTGGCCTACGGATCGGGACGTTCCTGACGCAAACCGGGTGGTGCGTGGAAGCAATCGGCATACTGGGTCTCACGCAGCAACAGACGCGTCTCGGCTCGATGGAAGAGCTCGCCGTCCTGCGGCAGCTGATGCGCGCCCAAGTGCTGGCCGGGAAGCTGATCAATGCACTCAAAACGAGCAAACGCGCCCTGCTGCTGACCGTGAACTTCATCGATCATCCGTCACCCGTCGACGAGCAGCCGGGGCTCGATCTCAGGGCCGGCGTCTTCCACTCGATGGCGCTCTACCACTTCGAGGATGCCAACTTTGTCCGCAGCATGGAGTTCACGCTGCATGCGTTGGGCGTGCTGTGCGAGCGCTCACCGCCCCGGCTGATTATCGACGTGTTCCGGCAGACGGCACGGACGGCGCTGGGCCGTCGGCACTACCGCAAGGCCGCCTTCATGCTGCAGCAGGCGATGGCTCGCGTGGCGCACCGCTACGGCCGGACGAGCGCACCGTACGCCGAGCTGCTCGAGGACCTGGCCATCCTGCTGCTCGCCCACCACCAGGTCACCGACAGCGTGAACACGTTCGCGGACGCCCAGCACATCTACACGCAGCTGTACGGTGCGCGGAACCTGCTGCTCTCGCTCGGCCAGGGCAACCTGGCGTACGGGCTGTGTCTGCAGGCGTACATCACGGGGCGGCGCGAGCGGGCCCTGCAGCACGTGGCGAAAGCGATCGTGAACTACAAACGCACGCTGCCGCCGGACCACCGGATGCTGGTGCAGGTGTACAGGCTGCGGGCGACGATCGATCTGTTCCACTTCCGGCGCCGGCACGAGATGGAGAGCGTGGATGTGGCGCTTTTCAGGCAGGAGGCTGCTAAACCGCCCCTGTCCGTACAGGACGCGCGGAGATGTTACTATGAGCTGAATAATTAGTCACGTGATGGACAGCGCATGGCAACGGAGGAAGAAATTGTGTGTAAAAAAAGATATTTTTGTGTAGGTTATACCATCATAGTTTAATGAATAAAAGACTCTCTGAAACATTCTATGATTTGTGCAGCAAGATTTGTATTCTATAGATATTTTATGATGTTTTTTTTTTAAGGGCGGTTGCATTATTGGTTTGCTTTATGTAAAATTTTGCTTCTCACTAACTAAAAACAATATTGATGGAGTTTTCACAATCTAAAAAAGAGAATCCACAAGAGAATTATCTAGTAGAGCATGTGCATTGCATACATTCCGGCGCAAAATTATTTAAAATTCAGATTAGGGCAAATCGGCTTTAAACGCAATAGAAAACCGTACGGAATCAACATACTCATACAAGAAAAGTGGTAAAAAAAGTCTGATTATAGATTGCATTATTGTCTTGCTTGATTAAGGTCATTAAGGGCTTGCTTCTCACTAACTAAAAACATGGAGTGGAACATGGATTGGAAACATGGATGGAGTTTTCACAAGCTAAACCAGAGAATCCCCAAGATAATTCACAAAAAAGGTAATGAGGTTCGTAATATGTTTTCCTACTCCTATTTCCTTTCGGGTTGCTGAAGGCTAAAAAACTTATGATCTAGTAGAGCATGTGCATTGCATACATTCCGGCGCAAAATTATTTAAAATTCAGATTATGGCAAATCGGCTTTAAACGCAATAGAAAACCGTATGGAATCAACATATTCATAACAGAAAAGTGGAAAAATAGTCTGATTATGGTTGGTGAAGTTATAAAAAAAAAAGAAATCCAGCTGCAAAGCTCACAGCACACCAATTTGGCGAACAATGCGCGCGGAGTGTCGCCCTCGCATAATATAAATCTCCACGTTCGCATTCATTAGGCGCGACGCTTTAAGCTTCACCTTCACGTAAGCAGCACTTCCCATATAAAGTGCCCCATGCACCCGTTGAGAGATTCCTTCCGCTTTTCCGCTGCTCCGCGCTGTAGGTGGATTATAAATCTCTCCCCCTCTCTGTCCCAGGAGGACGCTTCCGGTATGCCCATCACCCGTGCAGCCGAGATTTTCCGTTTAATTACTTAAACATGCAACCTTGCACTGCGCCATACGCGCGCGTATGTGGTGCGGTCGACCGCAAGCATTCGGGTAGGGGGCCCCTTTTGTCCGGCGTGCCTCTCGCTCTCTCTCCGCTGCCACTTATTTCGCATTTCAGCGCGACTTATCCGCTTATTCCGCTTCGCTGCATCGCGCGCACCGTATGTGGATGTGTGGGCACGCCGAAAATAAACAGGCTGCCCGCTGCTGGCCTAATGCCAGCCGGGTGCAATCTCACCCGCGAGAGATTGAAATACATTTCGGGGCCCGGGTTGTGCCCGGCAGCGAACGGGTTAGCTGAATATGGGAGGATGGGGGAGGAGTTTGCAGCGAAAAAAGCTCCGTTCTCGGGAGTGACGACCACAGACCTCCCGAAAAGTGAGATGTGCTTCCAGAAAGTGAAGAGAACGGAAGAAAGCGGGCGCAAACCGGCTGCGAAGCAATTTCCATGTGCCGTTTCTATTAATTTGATGAGTTGTTACGATGGTGCTGCTGGTGCTTCAGTCGACATCACGATGGTTGCTGGGAAGGATTGAGCTGCTGCTGCTGCTGCTGTTGGGAGCAAATTGCGGCCCTTATCACGTGGAACCGCATCTGCAGGAGCTTTTGAATTAACCGGTCAGTTTTTCGGTCTCTAGTTGAGCTGGTGGTTGGATAAGCTTGTTGTAAAATGAACTTCTAGCCTCTACTTCGGAGGGTTGTGGTGTGCACACGAGGAACAGCTCGCGATTTATTCAACAAACAAACCATCACAAAACACACAAAACTCCAGAACTTTACTCAAACAGCTCACCCATGGGACCTGTTGCCGGCATATCTCATTCCGCTATAGAGCGCAGCATGAACAAACAAAAAATCGCTCCGAAGAACAAACTCCGGACTGCAAACCACACCTCGACACGAACAGGTGGCACTATGATTGACATTTGTGGTAATGAAAATAAATCAAATTATACTTAATAACACAGCACAGCAGACACCCGCGCACACACACACACACACGCGCGCCCTTGCACGGTGGTGGTTCGAGTTCGAGCAAAACTTTACCACAAGGACACCGTGTGGACGTGAGCCGCGGGACTTCGTGGGACTGTAGAGGGAGCGGGTTCCGCTCGCTCGCCTAACACTTTCTATTTGTGCCAATCATTTCCAACCACGGCGCTTGGCAGCGCAAGGGAGGTGGAAGGGTTGTCGTTTGGATTTTTGTTGTTGTTGTGCTGGGAATGTGTGTGTGTGAGAAACAAGTTTGTATGCCACGCAGCCGAACTGAACCCGGCCCGGGATGACAGTTTTCCCGGAGACGACCTCACAGGATAGTTCTGCACTTAGCTGACAGTAGATAGTGTAGCAACAGTCTCACGAAGATCGCTTCAAATGGGAGGCTTGCTCCATCAATCAATGCCATGTGCCTTAAGGATTGGAATGAACATTCTAAAGATAACAGAACAATGTCCTAGAATTTAAGAGATAAAGAAAATGAAAGTGATCTGAAGAAGGTGAAAAAGAAAGGCTTCGAATGAAAGGATCTTTTTACCAAAAAAAGCTTGTTTGGTAAACAAGCGAATTGAAGCGAAAATATGCAATTTGTCTTATGAACGCATTCGAAGTTCACTCAGGCTTAACACATATTCCTTTACTGGTCACTCCTCAAACATGTTGTCAGGTGGCGCCCTCTACTGTAATCCCGGTGCGTTACAGGTCGCGCTGGTCAAAATAAGTTTGACAGCTGCGTCAACTAAGCTCCACAAGCTTACACACCCGATACACATCTGCACCTGCTTGATCCCAGCCGTAACTGCACCTGCTTCGCAGAGCTTTACCACGTCGTAAATCAATCGGATACGTCACTTCGCTCCTGCGAAGATTACACCGAACGTCCAGCTCGTCCCAATCCGACCTAAAGCCCCCGCCTGCTAAGCCAACCGATTGATTGATAAATTGATAAGCAACAGGCGAGCGACCAGCTGCTGCATACTGGCACGGACCCCACCGGCATCCCTCCGTACTCCCGTTGCAATTTGCATCCGTATCCGGAGCCGGTCCCATTGTCCCATTCATTTTATTGCATCCAAAGAAAGAAATCAATTCATGTCTTTATCTTAATTCGATTCGAAACACCGAGGCGAGCCTGGAATGTTTGCGTGGCTTCCTTCCCCCGGATGGAAACCTTACTTAAGGGAAGCTTTTCATGGTACACGAGACTTCACTCCGCACTGCATGCGCCGGGCACGAATGGAAGTGCATCAGGCTGGTGTGTGTGTGTGTGTGTGCTGTCATGCTTGCCCTAGTTATCTCGGCTCGCTGGTGGCTGCTGGGATGGGGCCCAGGATTGAATTCCTGGACCTTCGTGCGCCACGGGTTTTCCCGCATATGTTGACGTCAGGGAGAGAGAGTGCACTGAACCACAACAAAAGCATGACGCAAACGGGCCTGCGGTTGCGGGTGAGATGTCTCGGGTGCACGTGAGGTGCATGCTGGGAAGAAATAAACGATAGCGATAAGGTGGAATAAATTTTTCACCTACCTGCGCGCTCTCCCACTCGGTCGCGCTCCCGCCAACCGAAGAAGGGATGTCAGATTTTATTGTCCCACACTATAAATGGGTGTACGTTCTCACCCTGGTGATGGTAGGTACAAGAGACAGCGCAAGGACTTCGCCCGTTGCGAGCAGGGAAAAGAATCCTTTGCTGTGCGATTGGATCGTGACATCGTGGCAGTGGGAAGATCAGAGGCCACAGCGCTCAAAGGATGCGCTTTCTAAGGAAGCACCTGCCTGCTCGGGCGCTGCACACGCTTCAACTTCCAATTAAATGAATCTCCAAGAAGGCGACCGTTTGCCGGAAACGTTGCCGGTTCCGGGGCGAACAAGAAAGTTCATCATCCACATCCGCAAGCCCGGGATGGGGTTTCTCGCTGCCGTGTAACGGTGGGACGTGTCCGTTCGTAGTTTCAGCACTTGCCGCGCAGCACAACGCCCTCCAGCGGCAAGTGGTGCTAAAGCAAACAAGTATCTCTGTGCGGCGAAACTTGTAGGTCTTGTTAATTATGGTTATCTCGGCTGTGCTTCAGCGCACGGGGTGGTGTTGGGTACACTGCACAACCCATTACCTTGATGTTTGCCCTTCCTGAAGCTATTTTCCAGCAGCAGTGGTGCCAGCAGCACCAGCAGCGCACTTGAACAGTGCGTGGTTCGAGCTGGTTTGATAACAATTTTGATCAAATCATCAAAATTCGCAAGAAGCAAGCCAGACACGTGGACGTAAACGTTTGGTGTCATTAGATTTCGGTTCCCACGGCTACGGTGTTTCACTCTCAGCCGGCTCGCTGCTCGGCCGGCCCGATCGCGAGCCTTGGATCAACTTGATTGCATGCTCGAAAGCTGCTAGAGCGTTTCCCGCTAATTGCGTGTCAAGTGTGAGGGCTCCGGTGGAAACATCCTTCACCGTTCCCGACCACGGCCGTAGCTTTCTGACTCGTTCTGCGCGCAACGTGCTTATCAGCACCGGGAGCAAAACAACCACCCGGTGGGGAGGGAGAAGAAACAGAAAGAAAGAGAACGCCCACCTCTCGCCACGAGTTGTGCGGTGTCTGGTTAACCGCGCTATCCACCGAGCTCCGGACAAACACCGGCTGGGCTTGAAGTTGGTGCTGCTGGGTGCATGTAACCCGGGGTTTACATTTTCTCAAGATGTTGCTGACGTTGTGTGTGTTTTTTTTGTTTCGAGCAGCGTGTTGTGTTTTTCCAACCCCTCCAACGAATGAATTCCATCACATTTTTACATATCGCTTGCAGACGGGAGGCGTGTTTCCGTGAGTGATACAGGCGCACCGGGTGGGAACGCACGCGCTAATGTGAGTGTGGCACGGGAGGCAAACATATCTTTGGCATTTTAGGAACATTGCCGCCGTACATGCGCTTCAAATTTGTATGTTATCTTGCCGAGCTACACGCCCGTTTGCACACAGTTTTGGGTTACGTTGGCGTTAATGGTATGATTTGTATACGTTTGCTTCCGTTGGGTTTGGTTTTGGGTCTTTTTTTGTTTGTTGCAGCTTGGAACATCCTTCTCATGTTGATTGTTTTTATCGCTATCTTGGCACGCTCTCGTTCCGTGAATTGGGGTAATTATTGCAGTAGGTTAGCTCAAAAAGAGGACTCGTTGTGTAGTTTAAGTGTTTTTATAACAAATGTGTTCCTTCATGCTGTTCTATTAGCAGGGGTAATAGTTTTACATGATTTTTCATTCATTCTTGAACAGTTCCCACAGTTGGAAGAAATCGTCCCATTCAAATGTTTAGAATCCTTCCACCCATTCTTGAAATGGCATTTCCCACACAGGGCTTTCCCTCTGTGTTTAACATGTCAGGTTGAAAACTTCCAATAACGCAGCATATCTTAGAACTACACATTATAACTACTTCAAGAATGGTTGAAAGCATTTCAACAT
This sequence comes from Anopheles dirus, assembly GCA_000349145.1. Lineage (NCBI taxonomy): Eukaryota > Metazoa > Arthropoda > Insecta > Diptera > Culicidae > Anopheles > Anopheles dirus. The sequence continues at coordinate 8,068,647 of KB673312.1, read as the reverse complement.
TGAATGGGCGCGATTTCATCTAACTATGGGAACTGTTCAAGAATGGATGAAAAATCATGTATATCGATTTAAGCAGTAGAAAAGTATCGCTCATACAAATATGGCTACTGTCAAAGTTATTTTGACACAACGCCTGCTGAGCAGTAGTATCGTGTGTTTCCAGCAGTAGGCGCTGCCAGTATAAGAAGGATGGATTAAGAGTTTCAGAACATAATTATTTCACATTTTGTTAATCTGTTACCACCAACAACATGTGCATGAAGAATACATTTTCCAACAGGAAGTGCATAATATTGATCAATTTGTACTATATTCGATGCCTGTTGCCTCCAATTTGATTGATTATTATATCAGATTATTATATCAGATGTAATGCCTGCAAAAAGTGTTACCATGCCCGGCTTCCATTCTATTTGAAGTTTGACCTACACACAGACTAATGGTGTGGATTTTCCGATTAAACGTACATCTAACACAACGATTGGACTGTCCAAACCTCCACCTGCGCGAGCGATACAATGGTGGAATGATTTACAAAATAAAAGCTCAACTTAGTTTCCAACCATTGAGCCTCCTTCGCGGACAGCGGTTTTTTGTCAGCCTCGTTCGGGCTGGATGGATGTGTGCACGTGTTCGTGTCCGCCCCAATGAATGATCCATTACTGCAACGGTACCGTGAGTGCATTCACGGTCGGCGCAGTCGGCCCGCTCGCCTGTTGCGGATGCTCGATCAATTATTTAAGAGACTGCCATTTGCGACCGCACGCTTCGCATTGCATCTGTTTGCCTCTGTGTGTGTGCGTTTGTGAGGAGGTATTCCAGTCGGCACGTAGATGATGCACGCTTGATTAAATCCGTTGATAGGTGAAATTGAAACGTGCCGCCATCGGGGAACCGGCGAACTCCAACACACGGCGGGCAAATATTTGCAAGAAGGTGGAGAAGCAAAATGGCTACTAAAAAGGCAACCTACCGTGCCACTATTGAGCGGAAATCCGGTTACTTTGTATGTGGATGTGTGTGTGTGTTGTGGGCGCGCACGGCACACAGATGGTTTTCAAGGGTTCGGTGTACATCTATTTGATTGCTTCCAGCGAATGTTGATGATGGAGCTCCCGTGCTGTTCGCATGAGCCGCGGCCATCGCAGTTCGTTAATCTTCATTAGAGTTTTTGGCCGTTAAAATACCACATCACTGATCGCTCGGGTAGATGGGAACGATCGGAATTTGTTTTGCTTGTTGCAGATAATCTCTTCTGGCGATGTCTGGTCGCTTTGTTGCCATGAAATGGTACGGGAAGTTTTGGGAAATGTTTGCTGGATGGAACAACATTTAACTCTCTAGTGGTTTTGCAATTAGTGCAGCCTAGGCACACGGGAATTGAACAAACTTGTGTATTTATTTTCAGTTTCGAGAATGCTACAAAATGGAACAAGCTTCATAATGGAGTATTGTGTTAGGAAAATCAAATGGACAACCTTGGTGCAATGTATTTTTGAAGGAAGTCGTCAAAATTCCTGTAATATATTTGACCTTCTGCAAACCTTTACTTCTAGTAATATAAAAATCCACCTCACTTAATACTTCAACTTCATAAAGGATCAGACATCAACGCCACCACGGTGAAGTATCCGTTACACACTAATCCACGACGCTAAATACCGAGCCGCTCTCCCAAGGCATCTCGTTACTCCCAATTAGCCGGTAAACGGAAAGCAGCGCTGCCGGAAAACTTCCCAACAATAGCACGGAGTTCACCGGGTACCGTCGTCGGCTCCCGGAGCTCCCGGAGATATTAGACATTCCGGGCACGTCCATCCACTTGGGGCAATTATACGGCCCTCGCCGCCGTCTCCGCAAGGCGCCGACTCATCGCACAATCACCCAAAAACCAATAGACTTTGGCACGCATACGCAGCGGCACATCATTTTGACAGGTGGCTTTTCGGCAACTTTTGGGCGCGCGGTTCGTACCACGAATTTGCCTGTCAACGGGCGCGACTTACCCACGGTTGGTTGGTCTGCAAGTCACCGCGGGCAATACGGACCGAAATTAGAGCCTCATCTCAGTTCGAGTAATGCCGACTGCTGATTGGGGTGGCGTGTTGGCGCATACTAACCAGCGCCAGGAATCGATAGGTGTTCGTTTTGGGGAGAGATATGGCGTGGTTCAGCTTTTGGAGAGGATGTCCGTACACATGGAGTCATGAACCACTGGATATGTGTGTGCTGGAACACAGATTTGGTAGGAAAGTGTATATCAACGAGCTGTATCCATGATACCTTTAATGCTTAAAGCTTGTAAGCACCAGCAATATATGCCACGTCAAACGTTCCAAACATAACCCAATTTCCCACGGACGAACGCATCTCCGTCACGTCAAAAACAACTGTCACCGCTGTCAGGAGATATCGTCCTACAATCTCGCATTGCTTTTCGGAGCGGAGCAAAAAAAAACACTCCAAAAACGAGCCCGGAAAAAGCCACAAACTTAAAGTTGTCTGTAGGCTCGACCGTATTTGAATACCCTCCGGGCGTACCTCACGACCTCACGGGACTCCGACCATTTAGGGAGCACACGCTTCCGCGGGCTCCGTTTCGTTTGAAATCGTTTCGCGCGTGGGAAGCGGGAGGTCAGACCGCCCCATCAACGTCATTCACGGCCGTGACGTAAACGAAGCCTCTTTCGGCACGCATTCCTCGGGGGAACCCGGCCCCGAGGAGCCGGGTGCTAACGAGTGGCGCTAAACGAGTGGCCGTTTGCAATTTGAAAGGCAAACGAAGGAAAACATAAAAATGAAGCACCACCGTGTCGGTGCGCGGAAACTTCCCCGGGAGCGTCCCGTGGTCCGAACAACAAACACGCATCAAGCGCGTTGGTAATTGATTATGGAGATCACCGGAGATGATAACGGAGCGCCGGCGTTCCTCACCGGCGGGCACCGTACAGACGTCCGGGGCAGAGCAAACACGCCAGCAAACAGATTACAACAACAAAGCGCTAATGAAATTATGTGGAATTCGTGAGTATAAGTCCGGATAAAAACAAAGCACACACACACACACACCCGGTTGCAAGTAAGCATTCCCGTTTCCACGTGGGAACACGTCAGGTGGAAGAAAGGTTTCAGTGCGAAGCGTTTCTTGTGGATTATTCGCTACCCTCCCCTCTTCTCATATCGCTCAAATTTCAGCGGGTGGCTTTGCGAAACGCTGAGCTCATACTTCACCTGCTTCCCGAAAGTCTCAACGCGAACACACGGAGCCCAGGAGTTTTGGAGAGAACAGAAAAAACGAAACCTGCCAGTCAGCGAAAGTTAGTCGTGCACGAAGGCAGGCACATCGCAGTAACCTACGAGCGCAACAATCAAAGGGCGTCATCTTCTCATCCGGCGGCTACCTCGATCTGTGCTCACTCACACATTTGCGTTTCAACTGTACGAACAACAAAGAAAAAAAATAGATTGCTTTAGCGTGTTCCGCCGACGGTGCGCTCATTTCTTGGCTTTCACATCCTGCGGGTTGCTGCCCTGTCGGCTTTGCCGTGTTATCTTTGCCCTCGCCTTCCTGTCGCCGTGTGTGTGTGTGTCTGCCTTCGTCCTCGCGCTCACTCCGTCACGGAGCGTCCGTTAACACCTGCAACGCGTTCCCAGGGAGGAAGCGAGCGTGTGCGTAATAAAAAATTGTGCTATAAGTTTGGGCAAATTTATCTCCCGCTCTCTTTACATCGAGCTGGGAAACCTTTTTTTCTGAGTGCAATTTTTAAGCTTACGTCCTGAATGTTTTTTATCAATGATGTACAGCACGAAGAGTCGGTTATATGAATTGGTACAATTTGTTACTAGTTTTCATTGAAATTACACCTTTACTTGTTGTTTTTATATGCATTTTTGATAATGTTATTTCATAATTAAATGTTAAATTTTTATTACTGATACTATAGTGTTTGCGAATATTTCACTGTAAACGTGAGTCATATCCTTTTCAAATTTTAATGATATCTAACCATTTTTTATAACGTGCTCATTTTTTAATGGACTTTTTACTCGTTTTAACTCGCCAAAAATCGATATTCTTCCATCAAACAGCAAACAGGCAGGCCCCGTTCGTTTGGCATTAATTTTGAACAACGCAACGTTTTAATCACCTTTCGCGCGAACTTTACATTATGGCTCTTTGCGCGCAGTCATTTTAACGACTTTTCACACACCGCCAGCCGTTCGGGTGCATTTTTACGATGAAAGTTGAAAAGTTTATTCTGCGCTAACAACCTTAAAGTTGTACCTTTTCGAGTCGGTTCGATTTTGTTCACCCCTTTTCTTTCACTCCGGCTCTCCGGGTGCGTGCTTCATTTCCTCTGATGTTTCTGAGGGAGGAAAATCCGACATTCGACAGTTGCGCGGACCACCCGAGCCCACCCCCCCGTTTGTCACCGTGCTTGACATTAATTGCCTCCCAAAAGAGTAAGCCAAAATGGCCGGCGCACGGAAAGCAAATCGCAATCGCAAATGGCGCAAAAAGGCGGTGGGATGTCGCGCTCGGAAAGGATTTTCTTGCTCAATGATAGGATTTTAAATTTCCTCCGAGCCTCGTTTGTTCCAGTTTCGTTCGCCTGGTGCGGGTTAATGGCGCTTTTCCGGCGGAGGCTGGCCGTGGTTTTACATTTTTTTTTGCATACTTCCTTCTCGCGTGTGGTGTGGCTTTTTTGCTTCGAAAAAAAATCCCACAACCGAACTGGATTCGGCTTGTCTTTTACAACCGTCGCCGACCGTCGCACTCACCTCCCTGTGGACGCATTTCTATCGTCGTCTTTGGCGTGGCAGGGAAAAATCCATTTCCCGCATCATTATTTCTTCCGGTAATCGCAATTCTATCATCCATCAGTGCGGCATAAAACTCGTTGGCGCGCGGTAATGGCGCCGGTGGCTGAGTTTATTGCGAAACATCATCATTACCCGCGGCTATCATAATGCGTCGTTGTCGTCACCATATTTACGGCCTTGGTGTGCGAGTCAATAATGGCGGCTGCTGCTGCCGCCGAGTGCCTCCGTCAGGATGTACATCCGTCCGACTGTCTGGCGTGTCGATAAGTTAGGGGAAGAGTTTGGCGCGGGCCTCCAAAACGCGCCACTGCAATCACATGATCCACACGAAGGTGTTGCCAAGTATTAAAAAATATATATAGAAGGTGTTTATCTGGTCCCGGGCAACGCACTCCTCGGAAAAGGCACCGCCCGCACACATGGCTAGCCCGTTCCAAAACACGGCAGCCTGCGTTCAATCAAACGCCCCGCTACTCATGCGTGCTATGAAACGGAACCCCTCGGATAGATAACGCAAAGCAAGCTGTGAGCCAAAAAGGAAAAGCTCCCAAAACAAAACATGACAGCACATGCCAGCCGGTAATAGACGCGGATGTTTATGTACGCCGGCGTCTTCCCCGCTGGAAAGACTTCGTTATCCTAGGCGATGGGTTTTTTTTCCGGGAGACGGTTCAGAGCGATGTTAACCCAATGAAGTGTAAATATTTGGTTCCATAAAAATCCGGTTGAGGCTTCGCGATTTTATATGGGGACGTGCTGTTGTTGTTTTTTTTATTATCACTGTACAACTTCACTGCCCTGTGTGTGCGAGATGTGATTTTGGCAGTGACGAGCACGGCCGGATATTATGAAGGATGGAACGAGAAAAAGTAGGGAGAGCGAACGGGAGGGCAATGTTCGTCACAAATGATATGTTAAGTGAGTCTGTTGATGGAAAATGATGGTGATTGTATTGTGTCGAAGGGATGATGGCATTGTGGCATTGTGACAATAAATCGTTGAATCAGCGTAGCATGTTTAATGCATGGCTTTTGACGGTTTGAATTGTTTAAAACGATAAATAAATATAAATATTTGCTTGAAGAATGTAAACCACCGGGCGCCTCCATTAGAGCTTTTTCCTCCATTGAAAGCTTTCAACTTTCTGCAGCAAAAAAATGTATTTAAAAAATGGTGTTTGAAGTGTAGTTAACCACCGAAACGTAAACAATGCGAAGCTGCTCCAAACTTATCTCTGACCTTCGTCCGCGTGCTCGACCGTGTGCTCGACTTGTCCAAACTTCATCCCTTCACCACATTTTTTGCTCTCCTACTTATGTATCGATTCACGAGTCTTTTTTATCTGCTTTTCCACTCTTCAATCGCCGTGAAATGCGTCCACGGTGCTGCTTTCCAGTTTTTCTTATCAAGTGGGTCCACTTTTGCCGCCGACCGGCTGAACAAACTCTGCGTCAAGTGACACGCGCTCTTCCGGGCGGCCCTTCAATCGTCGATAACCCTTCACGCAAGATAAGAGACAGCTCCCGTTTCGACCTTGGGCGCGAAGCGTTGCTGAAATCTCAGCGTTTTTGTTTCTTCTGTGGTGCGTTATAATTTTGTGAATTATTCCACCCGATTTGCCACACCAAGGGTGGTGGTTCGGCGCACGGAGCGGGATGAATAAATGTAAGAGCAGTGCAGAGTTTTCCATTTCGTCCTTTTTTTTTCTTTCCGCACGTGGCACGTGGCGTTCCTTTGGTGGGAGAAGTTTGCGTACCGGCGCTTTATTGCACCATTTTCAGCAACGCAAATAACGATGTAATAACGCTAATTAACTATGTATAACGACTGCAGGAAGTAGGAAACGAAGCAGCTTTGCCGGGAGCCGCCCCGAAGACGGCGAAAATGGAGGTAAAATCGGAACCGTGATTAATTGCCAGCCGACCTGCCGACGACGTGTTTCAGGGAAAGTTGACGCTCGTGGGGACTTGGAAGCGAAAAGCTGAAGAAAAAAGAAATCCAAACCCTGATTGAGAGTTAATTAAATTGAGAGGACATAATTTTTGTCCCAAAACCTTTCTTGTGGGGGAAAAGGTCACCGAAGGACAGGTAATCACTTGCCGAGCGATGCGTCGGTCCGAGATGCAGCTTCATTCGCAGAGGTTTGTTCCAACCTACGGACGAAAGGAAAAAAACACCCGAACCTTCCAAACAGCAGCTCCAAACACCGCGGGAAGTGGCCGTTGACTGCTGAAATTAAATGGACCGGAATTCAATTATCTTAAAAGGAATCAAACGACTACCGGACCGGCGCGGCAGCGAGGACAGCGACTTTGGGTGAACTATTTTGTTTCGTTGTATTCGTTTTGCTCCCGCTACGGTACTACGTCTCGCAAAGCACGAACGAGGCGGCTGCGGGTGGCTTCGGATGAATCTTTCATTCGGTGTGTGAAATTGTGTCTTGTCATCGAGTGCTTTTGCTTTAATCTTACGACCGTGCTTGGCGCATTAGGGACGGGACGTCCTTCTCGCGAGGGCCAGTGGGGCGGAGTGTCAAACGCAAATAGTTGGAATGAATAACGAATTATTCACACTTTTTGGGATCACATTTGCAAGCGTACGGGGCAAAGCGTTGCTGCAACGAGAGAAGTTTTGAAGCGATGTAACGAAATCAACATTCTTGACGAAAGCAAAAGTCCGGTTGGGTATGAAGATATCAGGCAGCTTGACTTTGAAGGATATAGGCCTATTACACATGGTGTTTTTGGATGGAATATAGACGGAATTTTCTGTCAGATTGGTTTGACACAATTTACCACGGCACGAAAAAATGAATTTGGCTCGACCTATTCATAATCTATCACCGTGTGGTAAAATCTGTCATTGATTATGAAAGACAGATTATGAATAAATCGTGCCAAACGCATTTTTTCGTGCCGTGGTAAAATGTGTCAAACCAATCTGACAGAAAATTCCGTCTATATTCCATCCAAAAACACCATGTGTAATAGGCCTAATAGATTGAATACTGAAACATGAGTTTTTTTTAAGGTCAAATGTGTCAAACCCTTGTCAAAATTATAGGGCTTTTGTTTACAAAACAAGTTTCTAGGCCAGTCTTGGTTATTCATATAGAAAACATTATGCAAACTTGTGGAGGCAGGATGATACTGTTTTAAATCAAGAACTGTAGCACATATTTGATAGGTTTTGAACTACAGAGATGAAGATGTTGAGGAGTTTACAAAAGTCAACATGAATCTTGGTCCAACCTGTTTCGGAACAGTGTGTCAAACCGTTTGACAGCTGACGTTTGACATTTCTAAAAATCAAAAGCGCCTTCTGCCGGAAAAAAAAACAAGTTAGACGAGTTTGACACCCATGCATCCAGAAACCCTTCCCACAAAGGCTTTCAGTGAAATTGATTCTTTTACAGATCATTTAGCTTCCCCGGTCAGCAGGAAACGGGGCACACATATTTCTTATCCTTTCCGCCTCCCCCCCCCCCCCAAAGAAAAGGATACGGACCGTAAGGTTGAATTTTTATGCCCACAGTGTTCATCAGAAAGCATCTACGCACAGACGTAAAAAAATCCCTAAACATATGCTCAATTGAAAAGGTACGGCGCAACGGTAATGCAAGCTTTCCGCAAAGGAAATCACATACACAGTCCCTTTTTTCTCGCATCCCTTCCACTCACGGCACGTGACGGGATGCGAGAGCAGCCGGGAGGTCCGGGAGAGCATCCGGTGGTGCAATTGAAACACGTTTTACAGTGCCGGGTAAGCCCACCGGAGCCTCGATGGTAATGACAAGCTGATGGTCATCGATAGCGGTGTCATGGTAATATCCGGCATCCGAGTGGGGCCGGAAGTGGAGCTTAAGTGGAAAACCTGCCCCGAACGCCCCCCGTCCGAAAGCCGCTTTCGACCATATTTTAGCACTTTTTAGATGAAGATCCTAACCTCCTCCTCTCCCAGCGCATATTTTATGGTCCTTAAATCAATCGCCTGGGAGGGAACCGTTTCTGACGTCTGCCGGGATGCATAGCAAGTAGGCAGTCACGTTCTCCAGAAAACCCAAACCGGGCTTAACAAAATGGGCCGATTTTCCGCTTCCCGGAAGATGTAAATTTCCTCATTGCATGGCGCTTGGGAGCCGGTTTACATGGAGATGTTTACCTTCCAAGGCGGGGACACACAGGAGCACCGTTGCATTATTCAGCAAGCTGTTTCTAATCGGTCGCTGCCGTGCGCTCGATTGTCGTTCTGTCCGATTAAATCGTTCGCCTCCGTCGGTTGATTGATTGATGGATGGGTTCGGTGCGAGTGGATCAGCCCCGGCCCGAAAAAAGACAGAACTCATGCCTGAGAAATGGATGTTAATTATACCGGAAAGCTGCGAAAAATCGGTTCCGGGAAGCGTATTCCTGCACCTGATAGGCCTAATGTAGATTAATTCGATTCTTTCCCCCCATCGCCCCGCGAACGAAGTGCTGGACGTTTCGTTTTGCGTGTCGCTGGGCTACCCTGGGCCAAGGAGCAGAATGGAAGGGAATCTTGAAATAGAACCACCTCCATTAGACCATTAGACCATCTGGACCGGCCGGTGCGCTGCCTGATCGGTTTCAATTCTATTACCTTAATTCGATTGCCATCGAACAGACGATCCAGACGGCCGTGCTCATGGGCCGAAGGCGATGAACAAAAAACCTCCGGACCTAATTGAACCACCGGCATGAACGCCGGATGTCGTTCGTTGCGGTTTCTTCTGGCTCTGAGATTTATTTTCACCACAGCGAAACGAAAAAAAAAACACACGACCAGAACCAGAGTTAGCACCAGAGATGCGGAGCTAATGAGCACTGACATGTGGCCGTGTAATTTTGCCCATCCGTTCACGCGCGATCTATTGCTCCACAAGCGCCACCTGACCGGGGACGACCATTTTTCGGCTGTGTTTTTTGCCCAAGCTTCACGGCTGCGGCTTGTCGCTAACGATTTGAATATGTGTCCGTTTCGGTGGCGGATTGGGGGGTCGGGTTTTCCCCCCTTTTACGTCAAGTGTCATTAGTCGGTGGCTGTGTGGTGTTTTGCTCCGATAGAGCAACAAAACAAAACCACCTACACAGGCCGCATGAATAAAAGGATTGCGTCCGGTTTATTGACACTAATAGGCAAGCTCGAGGGAGGGGCTATTTTGCATTTTGAAGCCTAATTACCATAAAGCTTTCGATAACAAGCGTTGCTGTGCAGGTGGCTAGTCCAATTTGACTAATATAACAGGATAGCGTTTTGTGATTTGAGCGCACAGCACACTCTGTTTACGTTATGCACAGAAACAACACTGTCAGGTGACAGCTTAAAAATGCAGAACAATGTGACACATTTGACAGCCAGCAAATGACATTAGACACTCTGTAAACAATGCTAGCTTCAGCACTAAGGTTTGCCTCCAGCTCCACTCCAACACATTCCCAATCTCAGCTCCAGCTGCAAATCCGTCCCGTCTTCCAGCGCTGGACTCACAAGATGTCATCAATTCTCGGCAGTCAATAATTTGCTTATCATCTCAATTTGTGCTCAATGTGTACTCGGTGCACGCTTCTAATGCGCTTCTGCCACCGTCGTCTTAGTGGCTGGCCGTGCTCTCGGAGCCACATAAACCCGGACGAAATGATTATGAATGTCAACGCGGGTCGCACTCGGCACAGCCGGCTCGGACCCGGGAGGGAAAATAACAAATTTATACTTCGTGACCAATGCGACCGTGCGATAACGAACGGTTGTGGCTAATAAGCCTTCAAAGTCCGGTCGGAGAGAGCGAGTGAGAGAGAGAGAGAGAGTGGTCGTTTTTGCAGACTGCATTAGCAGCCGCAGCGCAAGGACAGCGGCAAAATCCTGATCAACATTCATGGTGAGGCTCGCTTTGTCCGTCCGTCGGCCCGTCAAACTCAGCCAACCGAATCGATACAAAACCCCGTTTGGCAATAAATCTATTTATCATTCCGGGTGCACTCGTTATGCAGCCGGGTGCTTTTCTGCCCCCCCCCCCCCCCCACGGGGCGTCGAGATGGGTGGTGGTGGATTTATGATTAAGGTCTGAATAAATCAAAATTATAAAATCAATGCCAAATGAGGCCGAATGGGTCGGAGCGGGCGATTCTGGCACGGCTCGCTGAAGGTGACAAGCGGACAAACCGAAGAAAGGATCGGAACGATGCTGATAAACAAGCTCCGCCCCGTATCGACTGAAGGAAGGCGTGAAGTACGTCACGTGCTTGAGTGGTTCTTTTCGTTCCGAGTGAATGCATTTCTACGATGAAAATTTATCACCGGAGGAGGTATTTTCATAGTTTGAAGCATTTTCTTATTTATTAGTGTCCTGATTCACTGTTGTTTTTGTGATACAGTTTAGTAGATTCTCTTTTTTGTATTGCATTTATATGATGATATACAAGCAAGCTTCTCTTTCGCTTCCCTCGCCCGATATAAACAAGCGAGCAAGTAGGAAAGTGTACTTCGCGCTCAGCATCATGCCATACATCAATGGTAACCGGCAAGATTATCTACATATCTTATGATCGTGATTTTTGCTCACGCTTGCCACGCAGAACGGAGGGGCAAAAAGCAAAACAAAAAACCGCCCCGAGCTGGCCCTACACCATGTTTGACAGACGTGATAAATTTGCAAACAAACTGTTCGACAACCGTAAACGCCAGACGGAAGCACGTTCGCGCCCGGTTCGGTCCGTATTCACGTACGCACGCATGCGACCGTCGGCGGACGACGCTAGATCAACTCGTTTCCAGCCGGCTGATGAAGCTATCTCGGTGAATTTATGATGGAATATTAAATAAGTCTCTCTCAATGGCACGAGACCCGACCCGTGGAAGGTACAAATGGAGCAGGATGGAAAAAAGCATGAGATTTTTTGCTGTTGCAGGGTTTTATTGTAAGGATCTCTCCGAGAGCGCGTGGGCAAGGATGTATGTTGATTTGTTGAGGTCGGCAGATCGGGTTTTTCTTCATTTATCTCCTATAGACTGCTTGGCGAAATGAAATATGTTTCTTTTTACTAAGTTTGTATGCGAAATGTGAGAATGATTGCATTTTTTACAACCCCGATGCATTCTCAAATTAGTTAGAGAATAGTTTTTAAAAGACCCGTCGAGCTAATCATTCACATTAACTGAGCCGAACCGAATTCTCGTCTTAATGAACGATACGACACCACACAAGCACCGTCCGTCGGCAATGTAAAGTGCAATTGAGAGTGAAATAGCCGAACGGATTAATCGTCGGTGATTTAGCAAATTGGAAAATGTTATCACTTCATTTCGGCCCAGCCCCGCGAAAATGGATTGAAATTGAAAATTTCCCCCAGCGGAGCGGGCGCGTTGTTTAATCTCTTTCTCGCTCTCTCTGTATGTGTGTGTTTTTATTCTCCTCCTTTCACAGGGTCGTTCCAGAAGGGTGACCGTGGCATCGGTTGTGGGATTGTAAAATTTAAAGGCACACCATTTATGGGACGGCCATGTGTGCCGTGTGATATGAGCGGATGAAAGTGATGTCATCCGCGTGCGGTTGCTCATGGGAGAGCTGCAATCATATTTAGTTGCGGTTGACGAATGAAAAAAAAAACTATCAGTACACAATTCCTTTGAAAGTAAACAAGCAAACACTCCGAATGTGTGTTCAAGTTACGAAAGACATTAATTAATTTTCGCGTCCAAACGGGCAGCAAACAGAGCAGTCTATTCACTCGCACCGAACGATTCGTTTCCCATGGCAACAATGTTGCGTACACGCAGCGACACGGGCAATTAATTTGGAATGGAAATTTAATAGCGAACATGTAAACTGGCCCCGAAAACATCGCTCGCGGTAAGCGCATTTACCCCGCATGTCATGTTGCATTCGATTTGATGCTTAGAAAGCAGTGCAAAAGGGGGGGTAATTAAATTGTTTGCTAGCTGTGTACGTTTAATTGACCGGTTCACTGTAATTTGGAATTTAAACAGTATTTAAACACTGAGAGACTCACTGCAACAGCAAAAAAGCTAAACCAAAATCATATTACAGGCTACCTGTTCCCTGCAATCCCGGCACCAGCCCTTGGGTGGGAAGGTTCTTTTCATTTTCGCCTCATAATATTTTCCAATCCGATTCCACCCCACCCACTTCATCCCACTCATCCGTTCATTATATATGAGCAAATTTTAATCGGTTTTTCGGATCGAGCTTTCGGCTTCGCGTCGGAGTGAAACTTTTACTCCGTCGCCGCCGTCCGTCGACGCGTTCCCTTTAATCTTCCGCACTCCTTTGTTTCAATGTTCCGTTCGTGCCGGGGTGCGAAACAGGAACTCTCGCAATTTATACGGCTGCCGCGAAATTAATAAGACTAAATCAAAGTGATGAAATTTGCAAGAAACCCACCACCGACGGGAAATGTGGGAAGAACGGAAGAGAACATGCGAAGCAGAGCACGTCGGAAAAAGGGTAGCACTTCTTTGTCGGAGTTTCCGCCCGTGGGCTAGAAAAACACACACACACACACTGACAGGGCGAAAAAGAGATTAGAGCGAAGCCAATAAAGGCTGCGTTCTGGTTTAATAATATTATTTCTTGCCTTTGTTTCCGTGCAGCGGTTTTCTATTGATAAGGCGATGCGAAATGAATGTTAATTCCTATTTACGATCATTGCTTTCAAGTTGCTGTGCAAGTGGTCCAATAAATCCAAGCGTTTTTTTTTGAAAAGTTTGCAGATATAAATCCCAACGGCGTTTTTTTGTTTTTTGGGAGCATTTTTCCATCGCCCTAACAGTTCTTTTCATTTCTTTCCAGATCGCGCATTCTCGGAAAACTCGTCAAATACGGTTTTTGTGAACTTCTAGGTAAGTGATGCTTCAAAATGAAACTTTTGAAGAGAATCATTTCGTTCTTAGCAACGCTCCTATCAACAAGCTCCCATCAACGACGAGGGTAAACATGTTTTTGTGTTTGCTGCTCGTTTTTTTCTATCCGTTGTCTTCGACCCATCTCGCCGTATCATTCAGCGGAATGACAGCTATTCGAGTTATTCGATTACGATCGGTGACATCGGCGCTGATGAGCACAAAGCGAGGGATGATGGGAATTCATTTACCATGACGTTGACGTTTGACGTTTGACGTTTGACTGCTCGGTTGCAATCTCGCTGTGCTCCGCGTTTATTTTCAAAAAACTT
>KB673312.1:8037464-8049405 GCA_000349145.1 Anopheles dirus | reverse complement strand
TGTGTCGTCAGTTCAATGCCGTATGCGACCGCTATGAACCAAACCTGACACGTGCGGCATTACTAAATTGTATACGGACTGTAACGCCAGTTACCTTTTAATGTTATATGTATTGTTTTGTCCGCTTCGAGGGGGCCTTTCGGCCCGTCGAATTTAAGTTTTAATAAATTACAAATTACAAATTACCATGGTCGTGCTGTATGTCGGCATCGGTGGGCCCAAACGACACCAGCGCACCACTTCGTGCGGCACCGATCAGGTTGCTGATGTCAACATTTAGAGTTTAATTCCCTACAGAACATCCAAACGCACGTGATCACGTCGCTCCTCCGCTCAAGTGCCATTTGTAATCAGATATCGATGATAATAAGGGGCCGAAATTGGCAATATTGAATGCGAAAGTGAACGGAGCACGGGCGTCCAATGGTCGGAACATTAAACGGTTTTTTTTTTCGTTCCAAGGCCAAGGGGGATCCCGACGGAGCGGAAAAGTGAATGATAAAATGAAATTTCTTAACAACAAATCTCTTCATCAGATCATTGCAACACGAAACAATTCGCTCCGAGGCTGGCTGGTGACGCTGGCAGGCCGGCATTCTTTTTTTCGTTGTTGGTGACAGTTTTTTACTCGGGCGCGAGTTGGTAAAACTTTTCCACCCTCCGGCGTCAATTTCGGTTTCGCCTGTCCTGGGGCGGCGAATCGGCGAATCTCGAGCGTCGAGTGCAAATGCGGAATTGGAACATGAGTTTGCTCTTTGCCGCACGACCGACGATCGGCTGACAGTTTAATTTTATACTTGTTTGGTCGTTTCTGGCGTTCGAAAATCGATTGTCCGGAGTTGAAAGCGATCTTTTTTTCTCTTCTCAATTTTCGTTCAGAGGAAGCCGATGGTTCTCGTGTGGAGCTTTTACACGATTTTGGATGCCTTTTGTAATTTGTCAAAAGCTCTTAATTACATTTTAAACACGCACTTTGGTTATTACGAATTCAAGTCGGTATGTTTGAAAAGGAATATATTCCTCAATGTCCGTCCTCTTTTAAAGTATTTCTTGACATATTTTTAATATAAAACACCTTCTCAAGCAATTTTTCCATGAACACCGCCGAAGTAGCACTCCGTACTGCAAAAAGTTTATCAACATCATCAATGCTTGAATAAAAAACCCCTCTTCTCTTCCAATCGAGATAGATGACAGATTGGCCACGCAGATCACGCTCTCGGAAGCATCGCTAATGAGCCAATTTCTTACTGATTTATTAATAGAATTTGTCAATATCGCCACGGCCTGAGTCTGACACGCTAACGCTCGGGCCAAAATGAACTATTAATTTAGTGAAAATGGCACAGCTTATGCTTCAGTTTGCCCCGTCGGTCCATCACTCGTTCGCTGGGGTGTTTTTTTTTTTTTCGTTGGTTTGTGTGCTTCTCTCCAATCAAATCTCGCCTGTTTCTTTTTTTTTGCTCCTTGCCCCCGACTGACAAACACGCTGACAGAGCGTGCATCATGAGGGCTCGTCATCGACATCGGCGTATCGATAACACGGCACGGCAGCTAGGCTCGATGCCGCCGGGCGTTCGGCAGCGCGCGAAGCTCATTTTCGTTGCCGTGATTAGAGATTTTGCACCTCATTGCTCATTGGATGTGCGGAAAATCCTTGAATCAACACCTCCATTCAATCGGTGTTGTTGGCGGGGTGGTGTTTAGAGGGTTTTTTCTTCTTCTTTTGACGCTTTTCCGCTTCCCCGGATGGTGAGGTTCCTAGTGCTGGGCGAGCGCTTCATGAAGACGTCGCGCCATGTATGAGGTAGCTTAAGCGAATCACTTGGAGGGAAGGATGGTAAACACGATCTGCGATGCGAATGTTGTGCTGCAAATGTCGATGAGTCTTAAGTGGGATTGCTTTCGTCAATGCGCTCATCATACGGCAACTAAGAGCGCTGGCGAACGAGCTGTTAGTGGTTGTTTGTTTTATTTCGCAACAGATGGCGCTAGTGCGCACTGCCGGTTTGACAGGTTCGAAGCGTGAGAAGAAGTGAATTATCTTCATCCAACACAATCCAAGCAGGCGTGGTCAACGTGACACAAGAAAACTATGCTAGCTTTTCCCCAAAAAAAAACCTTTAAACAAAGCATGAAAAAATCGATTCACAAGTAAACATTGTTCACTGCGCAATCCTTTAAGTTCGAGTGTACGGTGCTTTCGGCCAAGTAACTCCACCACTATCTCCCTGAGCCTACACGGGCGCCCAGAATGATGAGTTTTTAATGGCCACCGCCCAAAGAACCGAACCGAACCGTCCGGACGGGCCAACTTTTCATCCCGGTTGGCCGAATGACGGAGCAATTTCGACCTGCTTCTGCTACATTAGCGCCTGCGGGACTTGCTGCGGTGTTACTTGCCGGGGCAAAAATTCTCGTTCCATTTCCCGCCAGGCTGATGAATTTTCAACGCTCCACCGTTCGCCGCGTGCGACTGCGTTGCCGTTTGCTGTTTACGTTTCACTTTTCACTAAGTGTTTTTTCTGGTTCTCATTTCGTTGTTTGGTAGTGTTTTTTGCTGCTTCACTCGTTTTGGCTGCTTCCTCCACGAAACGAGTCCAGCTGAGGCTTATCCACTGCCGAGCTGGCCGCTATCGACGAATCGAATTTTAAAAGCTCATCATCGGGTCATGCTTTCCGACAGGGGATTGAATGTGGGCCGGTAAAAGAAAGAACCAGCGGAACACGGTCACTTTTCACTCGTCTTTTCACTAGTGGACGCTCGGACGGGAAATCAGACGAAACTAATGCCACCGGAATCATTGTAGCAGTGAAGAAAAGATGAGAAAAAAACAACAAAATCGTATCATTCAGCCCCGTGCAAAAAGCTTTCTCTGCTCTGCAGCATCGGAACCGGCGAGTTCACTATTCGTCAGAAATTGTCCATCCATTCACTCTGCTCCGTTTAAACTTGGCCGCACCAAACGGGAACGGCTTCGGTTGGTAATGGCCGGGTCCGGGTGTGCTGATTGCCAATGAGAGAAGCCGGGTTGTTGCGAAAGAAAAAGCTTCTTCCGAATGTGTTTCTTATGCGCAGCTGAGACGCTCGCCATAGTGTGTGTGTGCGGAACCCAGGCCGACCCTGAGATGATCCGGTTCGTTAGTTAGTAACGAGTGAAACCAACCCACCGAAGGGAGGGCAGACGCGTGTGCGCGTGAGGATTTCTTAGCGTAACAAGACAATCTCGCAGGGGATGTAGTTTTGTCGGCTTTCAGCGCAGATCCGGTCCAAGATTGGCACGGAGATTGGCAACCGGAATGGAAGAACCCATGCCCCGGGGTGCGAGGGATAAAAGGACCGAGGCTTCCGCTTCCGGTGGAGCATGTTGTTTGGTGCCTTCCGTGCTCAGGCAGACCTGGAACGGAGCTCTTCATACGTACCCGGTTCCTTCCGATTGGAGCGTTGCGTCTATAAGAATAGTGGGACGTTCTCTCATCCACAAAGAAACAGTGCCACGGCACCTCGATGAAAGCGCTCCGTGATGAGAATTTATATTTATGCGTAGCGTTGTTTATTAGCGTCATGCGAAATCGCTGCCGGTTGGTGTCACTGATTCCTTCTTCCGGCATCCGGCAAACGCAGGCGAGAATTCACAACCACCGCCACCCCGCCGGATCATAAGCATAATTAATTGCCAGATATACGACGCGGTAGGTGGACGATTTCACGCTGTCTTTGGTGGAAATTGCTCCTGTCAATGTTGACTCCGTAATGGGCCAATTGCGACACTAATAGGGATGGGCAAAAGCCTTTAATGAACGATTCTGAGTCGTATGTTTGGTTGACCACACTCGATGGTGGCAATTACGGGAAAGCTTAGCCCGTGATGATTGAGAGCGGTTTGATGAACTCGTATCTGCATACAAAAGCTTATATTTGACGTAGTATTGAGAGCATTATTGATGTGGAGTAGTTGTACAGCAGGTCGTTACTTCAGCACCTCCTTGAACCAGTCGATGTACATCGCCATACGGGTCACTATGCGCAGGTTGGTGGAGTTACACCGCCCGTGGCTGTACATGTTGACCAGATACTCCGTGAAGAGATTTTTCTCCTCATGCTTGCGGTAGATGATCGGAGCACCTGCCGGATAGCAGTACTCGCTCGTTCCAGTGACCCCCGGCACCATGCAGGTAATTCGTGGATTTCGGAACGGTTGGGCAAAACGGAAGTTACAATCACGCAGGTACATCGGATGGATAGGATGGAAATGGCCAGCTGAAGAAACAAGAGACGACCATTAGCTTTGCTTCAATAAGCGCACAATGAGCGCGCAACTCGTACCTGGAGAGAACACCGCAGCCTCCACAGGGTTGTGAGTCTGGTTCTGCCACAGACATCCCGGGAACGCGGTCACGGTAGGTTGAATTGGCGTGGTAAGCTTCAGCACGGCGATGTTGTTCTCGTACGAGCTCCGATTGAACTGCGGGTGGATCTCCATCAAGCTGATGGTGGCGATCGCAATGTCGGTCGGAGCTTGATTGGACCAGAGCGCTCCGACGCGCACAATGCTCGGTTGGTACTCATTGTCGAGAACGCAGGAGGCCGCAGCCACGACGGCGCTTGTGCTGATCAGGTACCCGAAGCACTGGAACGTTATTTGCGAACCATCTTCCCATCCAACTTCAGCCTGCGAAAGAAGATGTTCGTTGCATTCGATGCGTTCGTACGTGTACACTTGTCAATACTCACAACGTGCGACAATCGCCTGTTGAGCGGCTGGAACCCATCCCAACGCTGCTGACGCTGCTTGCGCAGGGACCGGTAGCGTTGTTCGCACTCGTTAAACTCCTTCTCGATCGCCGTCGGAGGAGCTTTGATGTCCTGCCGCGGACAGCACACTACCGAGCCTTTCGAGCACAGCGTCACGGGCTGATTGCTGGCCATTCGCTGTCGAATGTTGGGACAGTTCTCGTGCGCCACACAGACACCGGCCACACCGCCACCGTAGCTGCACCGATCGTTAAGCTGAAGGTCCGGATTGATGAAGATCACCGGATCGCGTTGGCTCGCAACCTCCGGGAGTAGCACCGATTCGAGCCACGCCCGGTGCGCGTTGAGGCTGACGGCCACGGCCGGTTCGCCGAAGCCACAATCGCGCCCGAACAGGTTCATGCCGTAGACGTAGTTGAAGTACTTCGAGAAGCGCCACAGCTCCCGCTCGATGGGACCTCCGGAGTGCTGTGCGCAGGTCGCCGGCACCAGGAACGGTTTGTTCTGGAAGCAGATGTGTTCGCGCTGGAGGCCTCGGCCGAGCAGGGAGCGATACTGGTCGGCCAGTTTACACTCGCGATTCGAGGTATGGGTGGCGCGTGGGGAAATTGAAATGATAGTACCATCTAGAACATACATAGAGAGGAGTGAACAAAGTGTTCACGACTTGCAAGATCGTGTTTTTATACCTAACCCAGTGACGCGTTCGTCCCGATTGTAGGGTGTGAGATCAGCACGTCCGCTGCCGAGAACTTCAAACTGTGGATCCGGCAACGAGTCATTATACCAGACGCACGCTGGTATATACGCTACGGGATACTCTAGCTTCAGAATAGCTATATTGTTGTAGTACCGTCCCACTGATGGATTGTAATTCGGATGGACAACCGTTTCGCTGACGTTCACCATTCGTCCGTTTGAAAACCTAACTCGCGATGGGCTTCGCCTGTAAACGGAAGGTAATAGATCAATTTCTCGGCCAGATTCAACAACGCTCGCTACATACCCCATGTGTGAGGCACATTCTGCCAACGTCGCCACAGCATCACGCTCAATAACCGTCCCAGAACAGTTCTCCCGCAAGGGAAGGAGCGTGTTTGGCCACTGAATAGTGACACGATGCCTGCTGTCACCGGACACCAGATGTGCGTTATCCGAGTTGTAAGACTCGTAGTTATTCGACCTCGAGACAACCACATCGTCCTCGTACTCGCGCACGTGCACGTACCGCAGCGCGCAGGACCACGGCGTAAACTTCTCAGCCGTGGCAAGCTCGCCCTCCTGCTGGAGCGTCTCGATGATCCAGTCGACGAATCTGGACACCCGCGCGTACACACCCGGGTTGGCCTGCCCGCAGGGCTTACCGAACGAAGTAACGCCGACCAGAA
Organism: Anopheles dirus; assembly: GCA_000349145.1. Classification (NCBI taxonomy): domain Eukaryota; kingdom Metazoa; phylum Arthropoda; class Insecta; order Diptera; family Culicidae; genus Anopheles; species Anopheles dirus. The sequence goes on along the minus strand of KB673312.1, from coordinate 8,043,261 downwards.
ACGGAGTCATTTTGGCGTTGTGGAGTAGCTTCACGTGCAGGGGACCACCGGAGTCACCCTGGAATCGGAAGATCGGTATTAGTTACAATAAGTGAGTATAGTAGGGTCAGGCGTTAGTCATGTTACCGGACAAGTATCCATCTTCTCATCGCCGGCGCAGAGGTGATGCGCGTGTAGTCCGTTGCGTAGTCCACGTTCGGCGCTGTTGTAGAACCGCGAGCATTCGGCATTGCTCATGGGCGTTAAATCGACCTTCAGCAGTATTCTCGTTTTGTCCTCACCTGTGCGAGACGAAACCGCTCAGGTAAAACCACTCACTCACCGGGTAACCGGATGGGATTTGTCGTTTCGCACTCACCAAAACCTGTTCTGCCCCAACCGGCAGCGTAGAGCTTCGGAAAGCGCACCTCGTCGTCTAGCCACAGGCAAGCCGGCGCTACCGTTTCGTGCACGCTGTGATTAGAAGCAGAAGAGGAAACCAGATAGTGATGGGAGGAAGGAAGCTCGTCCGTTGCTTTGATTTCTTACGTGATATTTCTCTCGAGCTGCATCAACGCCACATCGTAGTACTTGGCACTGAACCGATGCTGCTTGTGACGTATTACCTTGACGATTCGCAACTGCTGCGGATGCTCGTCGTCTTCGTCGCTGTAGATGTTCAGATCTCCCATCCGTGCAACGTCCGGAGCGATGTCGCTGTGTGATTGTGCAGTTCAGGGCAAAGGAGGGCACCATTACTCGTCACAGCAATAACAACTTTCATCGATCGATAGTACATACTCATCGTTCGCTGCACAATGCGCCGCGGTGAGAATGAAGTTCTCCCATATCAGCGAACCACCGCACGCCCAGTTCACCTTCCCGTCGGACCCGGTCCACCCGATGGCCGCGATATGGGCGAATTCGCGCAAATACGCCGGATTACCGTAGGCCGGTGCAACTAAACCTTCAAACCCATCTTTCCAGTGACGCATGTGACAATCTGTTTCGGCGGGTACGAAAACCTCGAAAGGAGTACAAGAGCTCGAACATCGATCGTTCTACTCACCATCCAATGATGTTCTATCAAAAGGCATCATCATATCCGCTTCATCCGCGGGTAAACGGGGAGAAGCAGGATAAAGCTTAGCAGACCCTGAAACAAAGCACAGTCTTATGCAACAAACCACAAGACACAGTGCACAAGACAACTTACCGTACGGTAGCACCGCAACGGCGAGTGCAACCAGCAGCGTTGAACGACACATCATTATCACTGGGCTGGATCCGATCGCGAACTAACGCTCGGAAAGATCCGATCGCAACCGCACAGCACGTTATGCACTAGTGCCGCTGTGTGCATTGTTACTTTTACCCGCGGCGGTTTAACCCCACGTTGCCTTGCACATACACACACACATACACCTTCGCGAAACCAGTTTAAGTACGTCCAAGCAGCAGCGTCTGTGCAGCAGCAGCAGCAGCAGTATAAATTCACACGCTAGAGTTTGTTTGATTCCGGAAGGGAAACCCGTGATTATTTATGTGTTGATCGCGAGGTCAACGCTTCAAGATAACGATCGGACAGCTTGTTTTGTATTGTGCTCATTACGTGAAGATTTATTTGCACTGAAGATTCTTAGTTATTAAAGGAGCCTCACAAGTTATCCACGATCCAGTTGTAGTAGGCCGGAATGCGTGCGTTGACGTAGGGCTCGTCGGATTTGCAGCTACTGTGGCTGAACATTCCCACCAGAAATTCGATCGGTGCCCTGTCACCTCCTTTACCGCGCCATGTTATTGGATCGGCCGTGTTGGGGCAGAAGGTTGATGTTTCTTGTGCAGAAACCATACAGAGATCCCCGATGCCTAATGGGGCTTTCACACTTCTCTCACAGTCAGAGACATACATGGGATGTACAATCTGTTCGGTGAGTTCCGATCCAGCTGTAATGGAGATCACAAGATCATGATGAAAACTTTTTACATTAATATTCTATCTGTGAGAGAATATTACCAACGGAGAGTAATGTCGCAACCAGCGGTGTGTGTGTTTCGTTTCGCCAGAGGCACGCGGGAAAGATCGCCGCTGTAGGTTGAATGGGCACGAACAGTTTCAGCAGGGCGAGATCATTTGCTCCGGTATCGGAGTAGTACTCAGGATGACGGATGATACTTTCAATTGGTTTTTGCACAGCTGCCTGATCATCCAGGTTTTGTATTGAACCCAGTATAACTTGATCAGGTTTGTGGTTTTCGATCAAGGTACAGGCAGCGCTTGTTATGATCGTTCCAGTTGTAATGAGATACCCCAGACAGAGAGTATGTTGTTCTCCGTTTGTTCTACTCGTTGAAATAACTTTCACCTGGAATAGTAAAGATAATATAGGTATATAGTTGTTATTCAAAAGCATTAGTATTGTTCATCGAGAATCGTCATTACTAGGTGAGGTTTCGGGTCCAACATCTCAGTCGAATCGGTTTCGACGATAGGTTTTCGAAAAGATTCGTATCGATTTTCACATTCTTCCAGCTGTTGAACTTCATCGTTCACGAGCTGTTCATCATCCATGATGTGTTTTGGCAGACAGCAAACAATCGTTACATTTGTGCAGAAGATCATAGGATCGCGGCGGTCAAGTCGGTTCTTAACTCCTCTGCAACGCTCGGTGGGAACACAGAGACCGGCAGAATCGTCATGAAAGTCACAGCGATCAAACAGCTCCAGATCGGGGTTGATGAACTGCACCGCATCAGCAGGTTGAGAGTGTTGTACATTCGATCGGTTTGGGAGAAGCAGAGACTCTAACCAACCTACGAACGGATACAAACGAACAGCCACAGCAGGTTCTCCGTATCCACAATCTCTGCCGACGAGACTGATTCCATAAAGATGCTTATAGAACCGCGCGGACCGATAAACCCAACGCTGTAAAGGTGCTCCACTAGCAAGTTCGCACACTTGTGGTACCAAGAAGGGAACGTTTCCAAAGCACAGATGTTCATCCTGAAGTCCATGGTCAAATCTTCCACTGTACTCCTTTGCAAGTGAGCAGTTGCCATTATCGTATTCGAAGACACGGGGATTTAGACGCATAACACTGGAATCTATTGGAGAAGTGCAAATGAAAAGAGGTTGACTAGTATCGTAGATCTATTTCATGTCGTTGAACTTACCATATTTAGTTCTGTGCTTATGTTGCGGTATGTTCAAATCCGTACGTCCGACGGCAGCAAGCTCCATTTGTGGGTGCGGTACTCGAGGAGCATTCCACATACATGGTGGAATTACGTTGAACGATCCGTTGATAGTCAGAACGGCGATGTTGTTATAAGATGAGTTGCGGGTATAATTTGGATGCAGGTGAATGGCCATCACGTTGTAGACCTGCTCAATGTATGCATTAGCCTTGAAAGGCATTGCAACACGGTGCAGTATTTGGGTGGGTTGAGCACTGAAATTTTTGTCACAGAATAAGCATTCTTATTTTTCAAGACTATCACTGTATTACCCTTCGTGTGATGTGCAATCACCCAGTGTGATGACCGCATTGATGTCTATGATGGACCCCATACAATTATTCTTTGCTGCACTTACTGACTCTGACCATTTCAGTTGCACTACCTCCTCAACGAATTCTGACGATAGAAATTGTAGCTTTGTATCAATTGTCTCAAAAACTCCTGATTCGTTGGCTACCACAGTTGAAATTGCTAGCTGTCGAATACCGACATGCCTTAAGACGCACTCCGCCGGTTCGAACATGCTGTCCGCTACTTCGGGAGCACCATTGGTTTGCAGTGTTTCGACGATCCAGGAGCGAAATGAAGCAATTCTTGTGTAGACCCCAGGGTGGGATTGTCCACACGCATGTCCGAACGAGGTCACTCCCACGAGGAATGGTGTGACTCTTGCGTTGTGCATTAACCGTACGTGAAGCGGTCCTCCAGAATCTCCCTGAAGGTGAGAGGATCGTAGAGCATCCTGCGGAGCTTTCAACCATGCCATACTCACCACACATGTGTCCATCTTTTCGTCTCCCGCACAAATCTGATGATCATCAAGTCCCTTTCGCAATCCCCGTACCGTTTTCGATGTATAATGCTTACTGCAATCTTCGTTGCTCAACGGTTTAAGGGTAATTTTCAGTAGAATAGGTGTTTGGGCTTCTGCGAATCCTGTCTGTCCCCAACCGGCCGCTTCGAGTTCTTTGAAGCGAACCTCCTGGTCGAACCATAAACACGCTGGCACTACTGTCTCATGGACGCTATCGAAAAATACACTGATGTGCTACAATGCTTCAATCGAAATCTCATTCACTCACGTGATGTTGCGCTCCAGCTGCATCAACGCTATATCGTAGTATTTGGCACTGAAGGCATACTGCGGATGGCGAATGATCTTCACGATGGAAAGCTGTTGGGCGTGCGCATCATCATGATCGCTATGTATGTTGAGATCTCCGAAGCGAACAACATCTGGCGCAACATTGCTGGAGAAATATAAGAAAGCGTTCAACACACTGTTTAACCTGCTAGATCGCACTACACGACTTAACTGTTCATTGACTGTGCAGTGAGCGGCCGTAATGATGTAGTTGTTCCATATCAACGATCCACCACAGGCCCAATTGATCGAACCATCCTCTCGCGTCCATCCGATCGCACCGATGTGCGCAAACTCCGTCAGGAAGGCGGGATTAGCGAAGGCAGGCTTCACAAGCGCTTTACCACCGTGCTTATAAGATCGTAGGTAACAATCTGTAGCAGTATCGGTTAAACATCAACACTTGTTGCACCACTTTCCTTTTCAATTTACACAAGGCTTACTTACCATCAAGTGTAACACGTTCATTCGGCATAAATGTATTTTCCGGAACATCTTCTTTCAACCCCGAAAATACGGGCAGCAGATCCGCTGTTACAGCTGCAATAGAATATAAAAGAGGGTGTAACTTATTGACACATCTTGGCGAGGGTTCGATTTCCTACACTTTAGCAAAGCAGACAGCACAATCAAACAAATGCACTGTACGGTTATCATGCTCAATCGACCTTGTTTCAACAAAGGCTCGGATGAAACTGTTCAGTCCCTCTGCTATGAGGTTGATAATCCACTTGCCAGAGCGGAAATACTTGTCTTTAAAATATGTTACATCACCAGTATTGAGCGCATGACACTAGACTATTTGCGATGATTTTTTTTGAGCGGATGGCTGGTGTCTGAAACATGGCGCAAGTTATTAATAATCGTTAGCATTAGTTAAAGATAATATAAAGTTTTGATCGTTTTAATTTTATCACAGCTGTGCAATCATTCACTGAACATTTTCCTTCTGTTGTAATTTGATTGAAAATATGTTTGAGCTTCCGTTGTGTGTGTTGTTACTTTAAAATTCACTTTTTAAAGAGAGCTTTTACCGATTCGCGCTTATTTACACTATAATGAAACCGGTTGTTACCTCAGTGATCGTTACTCGCATGGATCATGTATTCATCAAGCTCAAGATGCGATACTCGGTAAAAACTACTTTCAAGTGGGCAGATTTCATAGTAATAGTCATATATTTTGTTCTATATTTTTTACACAATATGCAAACTTTTCAATGCCTAACAGATATTATCTATAGCCACGTATGATGTACCGGAAAACTTCATCATTATAAGCTGTTCACAATCCAGTTGTAGTAGGCCGAAATGCGTGCGTTGACGTAGGGCTCGTCGGATTTGCAGCTACTGTGGCTGAACATTCCCACCAGAAATTCGATCGGTGCCTTGTCACCTCCTTTACCGCGCCATGTTATTGGATCGGCCGTGT
>KB673312.1:8001296-8032239 GCA_000349145.1 Anopheles dirus | reverse complement strand
CATATCAACGATCCACCACAGGCCCAATTGATCGAACCATCCTCTCGCGTCCATCCGATCGCACCGATGTGCGCAAACTCCGTCAGGAAGGCGGGCTTGGCGAATGCGGGTCCTACTATACCTCTTCCTCCGTCCTTGTAGTAGCGTAAGTGACAGTCTGCAGATAAAGATCAACGTAGAGTTCAATGCTGCGATCATGAATTTGCCAGCTGGGAATGAATCGTTTCACCATCGATTGTAGTACGCTCGTTTGGCATGAACAAGTATTCCGCTGGATCCTCTTGTACTCCAGAGCTGTGGGGTTGTAGATCAGCTGCAATAGCTGTAAATAATTAGCAGTAAAATTGGAGTATTGTTCGTTCCCGTTCTCTGGTTGTATTCTCGTACACTTCACTAGAGCGAACAGCACCATCAAACAAACGCACCGCATCACGCTATCACACGCTTAATCAACCTTCTGTTAGCAAAGGCTCCAACGTTACTGAGCGATCTGTTGATATGGAAATGTACTTTCCAGCTTTCCGAGCCAACACTCAATTCAATAACAAATCATCGGGTCGAGCTGAGAGGCCTCTCACGAGATGCCTGCAAAGCGTATGGTGTTAAGATAAGCTGCGTCGTAGTGAAGTATTTTATAATCACACACACCATTAAACGCATCATATGTAGGCGAGTTCCACGATGCACGGAACTGCGTTCGCTCAAACTCGTTACGACGTTTTATTGTTCCTGGATCATTCTATCAGCATTACGGTTCCATCATCTCATTTCTTTCCACAGCAATACCATATTTTCGCGTTCCCCAAACTTGGGATCAATGGCCTCGCATTTTGGATACGCTATACGTGCCCGTGCTTCCATTTCGTACATTGAAGAAAAGGTTGAAACCACATAAAAACCAGGTTTACTGTTCGCGCGTAAGCTCCCGCGTGACTTGTGACATGTTGGTGCCTGCCATTGTTCGATGAGTGACAAATTTCTGCCTCCGTTTCGTTGCAAACGCCAAGCTATTCCCCTTTTCGACCGCCATCATCATCATCTTCATCAGCATCGTCGTCGTCGTCGCCGTCGTCCTGCGGGAGATGTGTAAAAGGCACGTCAGCTTATTAATGGTCTTTACATATTCCTACAGCTTCGGCCGTGTCGTGTTCATTCACCTGCCTGCACGTACCGAGTCAATCACTTTCGGAAGGTTTGGTTCCGGAACAACCCGGACAAGAGCGGGAGTTTCGGTTCACGTGACTGATGAAAATATGACACGCGCAAAGCTGGAAGCGTGATGAAAAAGCACCGCCGAGGACTCTTTTGAAGGTTCCCGAAGCACAAGCGAGAGGCAGTGAAAGTGATTTATGAAGCTGCTTCCCGACCATGCAGCAAAAGAAAAACAACAAAAAACCGACATCCTCCCATCCGATTACTTCAGGTGTTTCGCCGAGCGAACAGGGCTGGGCGGAGTCTTTTTGTTACTGTCCCTGTAATATCTACCCCTCCTTGGAGGCGCCATCACCCAGGTTCCGCCGGGTAACACGGCTTAAACACGTACTTTCATCACGCCGGATGCTGCTGCGTGCTTTGATAGTGCTGATAGGTCCTTGCCTTTGTGGCCTCCTTTTTCGAGGGGTCTTTTCCCTGTGCCATCACATTCTCTGTACGGGCTCCGCTTGTTTCCAGCTTATGACAACATGACCACCATTGTGTGTTTTGCCGCTGGAACAGGAGACTTGTTTTTTCTTTTTCGTTCAGACGCACACGAAGCTGTTTCTTCACGGTGTCTGAAGTTTTTAAGCTTTTCCTTGAATCGGTAATCCATATCCTGCACCCTGGCCTTATTGTTGTTGTGGTGTTGGTGCCCGTGCTTTGTTCGCAGCTACTCATTGAAGGGAGTTTTTATTCATCTAGCTCGGGATCCGTTCCGGATTGCTGGATCTAGCGGGAATTTGCTTTTCAGAGCGTTCCGGTGGGAGGAAACTGAATGTGGATGCGAACATACGCTTCGTTCCACGCTGGTTCCATTCACTGGGTTGAACGTTTTTGTTGTTACATGGCAGGTGGTTTACGGTTAATTTATATATAATACCTGTCACAATGACGAAATGAGATTAAATCGGGAATTAAAAAAAGTTTTTAGCAGCGCCCAACGTGGGGCTCGAACCCACGACCCTGAGATTAAGAGTCTCATGCTCTACCGACTGAGCTAGCCGGGCTGTCGATAGCTGCGCCAATAGATTCGACGTGTTTTCCACCATTTTGTTTTTTGAATTTAAATCATGTTCACAGTATTCATGGTGCATTTGATAAATTAACTAATAACACTCCTTCAATCCTGTTGGAATAACGTAAGCCAACTATCCGTTAAGAAATAATCACTTCGTTTTCAAGTGCTTTCGGCAAACCAATTCAACCCACCGAAGGTTCAATCAAATCAATCTCACAAAGATTGATCCCTACGTACTGCTGCCAGCGGCAACTGAACGAATGAAAAAAAACGATAGAAATGGAAAAATCTCCCGTCCCCATTGAGCAATCGTTGTGCAAGCAACGCAAATCTCCAGCGTCCGTCGGCGCGTCAAAAACGGATTACGAAACGAGCTTTCTTCGTCCTATGTCGTAGTCCGCGTGCGGCAGAACCCTTTTTTGTTACTATCACTACTCGTCCTCCTTCTCCAATCATAACACTGCCCAAGTGCCCAGTGGCGACAATAAATAAACAGGCAGACGGCTAAGCAAACAGCAAACAAACAGCTCCTTGCTCGAACAGGAGGTGAAGCGAAGAGTATGAACCCGACTACAAACAGGACTGGAAGCGTTTTTTCCCCCACGTGTTGGCGTGAGATTTCGGGTGCCATCTCTCCAAACATTGTGCAAGTTCGCGGTGATGACTTCGGTCGAAAGGATTCCCGATGTAGACATCCTGTCAGCTATCCGCCGCTGGTGAGTGTGAAGTGAAAAAGGAGAAAAAACGTCCACAAAATAAACTTCTTCTCCAACAGAAATGAAACGTCGTTGACGTGACGTTTGGTGGAAGTCAACCGATTGGAGGGCTATCCACGCCTGGAGACGATGTTTGCCGAGCGGTTCGTCGTGAGCGCGAGTTCTGGTCTGGTTGGCCCAAACCCGGACGCCCGCGTTGAAGCGACTAAAGACATCCACTAACGCGGCCTCCCGGTGGAAGTAATTTCGTGATTTATTCAGCACGCCTCGCACAAGCCAGTTACTAAGAATTGAAAGGTTTTCCAGCGCTTTCGGATACATTAGATGGAAAGGCTTCCGCGAGGAGAGCGAAAGATGAATAAATCATGCGTTTGACTCGCGCTAGCGTATAGGTAATTCATCTTCATTTATTATACAACCTGCACGGTTCATAATTTCCTCGAAGATGCCAATATTTCGCCCTGTACTTGGGAGCCTTCCTTTCCAAGCGAGTATCGCCCGCAGACAAACAAACGCACAATAAAACGGCATCGAAAACGCACTGCGTGAACGTCCCGGAAACGAAAAGAAGATCAAAACAACAACTCCAATTTAATTTGTTTGGTGAAAGTTGTCGTACTAGCCGCTTCCTTCTAGGTGGGCGCTCTTCTTCCAGTGAAATGTTTGTGATTTTCCATCTCCCGCCCGGTTGGTGTCTATTTTTGTTTAGGTTTGCCCGCTTTCCGGTCCCGATTGCTGGAAGCTGGAAGATTGCTTTTCCATCCTCCCGAAAGTTTTCCCACCATTCGGTGAATGATTTTTCGGGTGAACCTTTTTGCCTGTTTTGCTCCCGGGGAAAAAGAAAACGGCCGCCCCCCGGGGGTGGCATGCAAGAGGCCGTGCCATCGACATCATTATCATCAGCATCAGCGTCTCGTTGATCGATTGGAGGCGATTTTGTTGTGTTTTATTCGGCGCATCATCTCAACCCTTTCGCCATCGTTTATTCCGAAAATTACTCCTCTAACGGCTGCTGCCGCATGGTGGTTCGAGACGAGCAACTTTTCCCGATTAAATTGCCCGCTTTTTCATGCTAAAAGTGTCCCCGGGCGGGCCAATGGCGAGAGTTCAGCGGGAGTTCGAAACGAGGAACGTTCGTGCTCTTCAAGCCATTACAGGAAGCTCCTACCAAGGGTAGGATCCCGAGGGTGTTTCTCGTAAATGGGTTGTACGAAATGTCCAGCTAACCAAAGTAACAACCCAAGTAAGAAGAAGAAGAAGAAGAAGAAAAAAGAAATAATGTCGATATGATTTGTCAAGCGGAAGATAATTAATTCCGCCGGATCATGATGGAAGATAAATATCCGGTCGACCAGCGGACCACGCGGGAGTTGACAGGAGCAAGGAAAGCTCGTCACCGTCACCGCAAGTGGTTTACCGGATCGGAAGCGCCACGCGCAGCAAGCCGGACGATTGTCAGAGATTAGGCAAATTTATAGGAATAAATTACAAAATTGCTGGAGAGCGTTTAATACGCTTTAGTGGATATTTTGCGAGGGCGAGCTGCACGGAAATGGTTGTTCATAGGCTCATTTTGCAGCTGAAAACAATTTACTGATTTGAAACGAAATACCGAAACACGGTTCTGACATTCTCGGTTGGAAAGAAGCATACAATATTAATATTTTTGGAATTTGACGTCTGCAATGTCTCCTCCAAAAACGTTGGACGGAATATTTGATGTTGTATATCCAGCAATTGCCTGCGTAATAAGGACGGTATGCACAATTTACACCCTGTAGTTCGTATAAAGTCGCTGGCATTTGAAACAGAAATTTGAAACAAAATTTCTCATAGGATCATCGTGCTGGATAAAAGCTTCCATGTTTATAGAGGACGTCGCGTCCATCAGAGGCATCAACGTTTTAGTACGCATTCCATTACGGACACGTTCATTAACAGCACTTAGTTTCTTGGAGCGGCTAATTCAAAGCCTTGCTCGATTTTTCACTTTTCATAACGAAATGCTCATCACAACGCGGCCATCGAACGCCGTCACCACCACTACCCGTGTGTATGAGTTAGTGAGTCGCAATGTTTCACTATCGCACACGGTTGGCACGTTTCAACCATTCTCAATTCTCCGCTCGGAGCGCTTAACCACACTTTGATGCTTGTCGGTTCCGTTCGGTACGGAACGGCTGAACTAATTATGCCAAACTTTCCCACAGCTTAAACCATCATCGACGGCTGTGGGTTTCCAGATGCCCGCAGGACACCGACCGAGGGAAAACATTTGGCTACGAGTTTTTCTTTCTTGTGCGGGATGTTTCTTTTTGGATGCCGTCGCATTATGGACAAAGAATTTGCCGGCGTTAGGGGAGCGGGCGGTGTGGGATGGAAAACTTTAAATCAACCGTAAAACTATGAGCTTAGGCGAGGGTGGACGAGCGACCCGTTCAGCAGGAATATCCAAGGAGGCTTGTGTTTGTGTAAAAGCGGAAAGTTTTGTCTTCTGATCAAGTAGGCGTCGATAGAGCGCTCTGCCTCTTAAAAGGTTCCAATCTTTTGCATTGGAATTAGCAAATACAACAGCAAATTTTAAACATCATATTAAATAAACGTCTGTTCGTTAATACACCGCCTGGTGATGATTTATTCCGCTTGCTTCCTCACCAAAAGTCTGCCTTGCACGCCTATAAATCGTGCAGTCTTTTGCAGAATTGTTTCTGTTGATTTAACACGCCTGTATCGCAATCGAAACGAAGATTAATCGATCGTTCCAGCCTGAGCGTTGCGAACGGCGCCAGAGTCCAGCGAAAGGTGCGTCCCTTGTCAACCCAATTGGGCTCCAGATTGGGATCCCTTTTCGCACTGGGGCTGCCACGGGACTTTGGGTTCCCGGGTGATTGTTTACATTGGCCTGTGCATTCGCCGGGAGAGGGCGAATGCGTGCGTGAATCCTGGAGCGAGAGAGAGAGAGAGACACGAACCCACTCTCTTTCTCCGTCTCTCCGTCTGCAATCAGTCAGTGGCAATAAATTTTCATTGGTCCTGTAAAATTTGATAGGAGCCAAATTTATGGGCACCCATTTTGCACGATCGCACCTAAATGTAGCTGCAAATATTTATCCGGGACCTGCCCGAACCGACCCCGCCCGGAACGGTGTGGTAAAAATGAAGAAATTGAGCTTTTTTTTCGCCCGAAATTGAGCTCCCCACCCGGTGCCGTTGTGGAACGTTATTCTCTCTCTACCGGCCGGGCCTTTTTTGAGCCGATTATTAAGCCTGCGTTGGATTATTCATCATGCAGAATTATGTTTCAATTTTTTAATGACTTCGCTGCGCTCGTGCTGCGGACGTTGGTTGTGTTATTATTGATGCTGTAATAATACAGCCTCAGGTATGTCTTTTTATCTTCCGGTTGCTAATTGGAGCTTTAAGGCTCTGCTTTAATGATGGCACCGAGAAGAGGAATAATTACGCGAAATAACGCCCAAATCTTCAAAGAAGGAATAAGTCGAAAGGTCGTTTCAGCAAGTCTCTCGTTTCCGCCGGCGAAGCGGAACCAACCTGCTTCTCTGCTTCGTGTCCGGCTCAAAGCTCGGAGCTGCCAGCTCGATTCCGACATGTTCAAAATTTAATTTATAACATTCCACCGCAAGGGAAGGGTTTTGCGATGTGTGCGTAAGGATCAGCAAACTCCTCCCAACTTCAAGAAACCTATAATCCGGCCAGGATGGGGAGTAAATTCCAAACTCGAGCTCTCAGGTACCAGGGTCCTTCATAGCGCTGAGCGGATGAGCAGAAAAAGTGGAAAGGAGAAAGAAATTTCTACAAAACACACCGACAGCCAGCCGGGGGGTTGCGCTGGCCGTGCCGGGGAGTCACATAAATAAACTTTTGAAGTGGCACCGGTCCCACAGACGGGCTTCCATCCATCGATCCGATCCGGTGGCACTGAGCGGCGCACGGTGCTGAAGGATAATTTATTGGCTCATCCTCGCCGCAACGTGGCACTAACGAAGCTTAAGCTCTTTGTCTGCATAGGTTGGCCAGTGTTAGTGCCCGTGTTACAAACCGCCATCTCTCCGGCCATCAGGGAGACCGACGTGCGGCGCTATGTGTGAAGTTGCATTGCTTGCAAAATGCAATAGCCGCCAGTTCCGCCTGTAAGCTGAAGGTTAATAATGCTCCCTTGCTCGGTATAGCCTTATATGAGTGAATTAGTTTTTCACAACAACAGCACAAAAAGTTAAAAGAGATCCCCGTACATCGCATATTGCATTTTCTCGGCAACGTTTCAGTGTCGCTCCGCTCTATTTCTGTCGCAAACCGCCGGGACGTACCATAAATGAACCGATCTCTCCCTTGGCAAGCATCGGTGCATATTTTTCCTCCCCAAAGTGAAGCCGGAGCGGAAGCGGCTTTCCATGCATTTTCAATCGAACCGTGCATAGAGCGGGATCGATTTGGAGATGATGGGGGAAGTATTCCATTACGTCTACTGCCGTTGGGACTGTGACCCGGATTTCGATATTGCTGGAGAAAAGGTCCTGCATGTGCGCACTCGTTGTGCTCTAATTGATCGGGCCCGCTTCTGATCCTGTCTTGTCCGTCAGCTGACCACAACGACACGTCTCTGCGGTCGACCAACCCAACGCATAACCAAGCAAATCATTATTACAATTTTGTGGAAACATATCTCTAAAACGAAGCCAAATATTTGAACGGAGGAAAAAGCCTCTTCAAAGGAAATCGTTTAGAGTTGTTGCTACTTGCACCGTCCGTTGGAAACGGCTACGATGAAGAGCTTATACCATAAAAAATGCGTCCTGCGTTGTTTATGCCAAGATGTTTCTCTTCTCAAGCATGCATGGTGCATCGCAACACAAAGGAACAGCGTATCCTTTCACGCCTGGAAAACGGCGGCATTGCGCGGAAAAATATCCATTACCGTTGGCGCGCCAAGGACACGGGGACACACGACTACAACCGGAGGACCTCCAGATGGCTTCCGCCTGTCCGGTTTGAAGCTGGTAGCCGACCGGTGCATAATGATGCTGTTTGCATTCCTGTATTACGTTCTGTTTCGTTTGCATTTCTTCGCGATGCCCTTTACTGCGTCCTCCCTGTGCTAAGGAATGTAATTTAATATTATCTACGTAACAAGTTCATAATGGTGTGACATCCCTGTCATGTTTCTCCGTTGGATGGGTTCTGTGCTTGCAGGAAAAATGGTGCCTCGTGTGCACCTGTGCAACCTTGTTCCCGACTGCTTTCCGGAAGCATTGCTACGATGTGTTCTTGTTAGAAAACGAAACAAAAACGAGTTTATTAGATAGAAGTGCACGGGTAAGGTGAACTGATTGGAATGCATTAGTTGAGGGGATAAAAATAACTCCCTCAAGCACGCATCGTTGAGCAGTACAATTATTTCAACTGCTCTTCGACATTGTACCACTTGAGCGGTTGCATTTACGCATGAACGACCCGCTGTCCCGCTGACCACTCGATCTCGAGCTCTAGGTCAGAACGGACACACTTTCAGGACACGGTGACGGCAATCGAGATCGATAGTCCATTCAGCGTTCTGCTTGGCACACAGCGCACCACGCAAGAGCTGTCGCAACACGGACATGCATGGAGCAAAGAAAATAGACCAGTTTAAAATTGGACACCAGCGAAAGCGAACGCCATTAAAAATGAAACAAGAGTCACAAGGTGCACCAATGGCGCTACCGCAATGTCACGCTCTTATACCGAAAGCTGAATAGAGCTTCGGAAAACTAAGTGGAACTACTTCTCGTGAACTCTTGGTACTTTAAGTCTGCTTTATCGAAAGGAACAACACGCCCCATATCGCTTTAGTTTTGTGATACCCGAGCGTTCAACCCGGACACGACGTCGACGACCGGTCATTCTCATCTTCCGGCACATGTGTCATTTTTCGCACCCTTTCTCGGCTGAAGGTCGTACCGGAAGCGCACGTCAGAGCTTCCGAAAGGGATAGCCGCAGAAGTCTGCTGAATAATGCAAACTAGCGAGCAGTCCAGGAGGACCAGCTGTCGCGCGGAAAGTTCGTTTAAATGGCAAGATAGTCGAACCGACGGCCTTGCGGGGGACGACGTTCAATAAAATTGGTCAATCTATATTAATGAAGCTGAGACTTGAGGTTTGGGCTCTATATTTGGCGGTGATTGTAAAAGTTTTTTTTTGAGTAGGTTGCGTTAGTTCGAAAAGCGGATAGGTGGTTTTGAAAATGGATTCGATTTCAAACAACTTTGCTTCGACCTGACTTCAACTGGAGCTAATTAGTAGTTTGTCAACTATTTTTTGCTATTTTAATGCACGTTACATCCTTGTGCGTTGCTACGGCGCTTTTTGGTAAAAAAAAATACCTGAAATCTGGGAAAAAATCCAATTTGCGCCTAAAAGTATGCAGTCTACACTACGCCCACGGCTCATAAACGCTTTATTTGCCAGTTTAATGTACATTTTCCTCTGGATCTTTCCTTCGTAGCACCAAAAAGGCACCAACAAACCGAAGGCTCCTCATCTACCCATTCAAGTAGAAAGCCAAGCAAAGAGACGCTCTTTTGGGGAAATATTACATTTTGCGTTAAAAATGCTTGAGCTCTGTAAACATTTGCATCCCGCTCAAAAAACAATATTCCTACAAGGACCATTAATTTCTCCCAAATCCAGCGATCATTGGAAACGCAAAAAATATACTTCCACAACAACCCACTGCATTCTTCCCCACGCTTTGGGGTTTTTTCCCCTGCTCGGGAGTCGTCTTCGTTGAGCAGCTCGCCGCGACGAGGATGCGGTGTATTAAATTACAATAAATTTTCCATTTTTCTTCACCATCTCCAGCCACCTGGCTTTGTGTCGCCCGCTTTCGTGCCAAGCGTGTGTCCCACTCCAGAGCCCCCGTGGGTGTGGGTTTGGTTCCACTCGAGCGGGGCTCAACAGTTTGTCGGTTTTCAATTGCGAATGCGATTTTCCCGCTCTCCCCAAGCCAGCAAAGCAATGAAAAAACCATTCGAACGCAACCCGGAAGCCCGTCCGTCCGTGCCTTTGTTTGTGGGTGGACGTGGGTGGCTGAGATGGCACAGGAGAAGGTGCGGTGCCGTGCGAAGAGAGAAAGAGAGAGAGATGCTTTTTTATGATTATTTTACCTAAAATCCCAACATCAATTCGGTGCAAGTGCCTGAAATGAAAGTGGCCGGTAAAAGAGACGAACCGACAAAAGAAAAACATCACAAATAAGATTTGCCAGATTCGCATTCCAGAAAAAAAAGAACAATAACAAAAAAACAAACCGCGACCGAAACTTCTCGAATGCACGGGAGCTCCGGTCGAGCTGTCACACGAAACGATTGCCTTTAGAAGATCGCTTGAAAGCGCTTTCCGCGAGTAATCGAATCGAGCGGGAGAGGGGGAGTCGCGGGAGTGCAAAATGGCGACAAACCCTCCCACCCACCGACAGCGCTAGGATCGTTTTCATCTCATTCAATTGCGCTACAAAGGCCAACAATGCACAACAATGCGGTGAAGACCGCGCGTGGAAAACGTGATCATAAATAGTTTTTCGTGGAAATGTTGGGTGCCTCATTCGTGGAAAGTGGATGCGCTCGACGATCATAAACACCTTCTGGGAGGTGTTTTTCGCAGAAAATTTTGAGGTGATGGATTCCATTGTTGATTCAGCGTGGAAGTTTATTTAATAATCAACATTTTTCATGATTAGCGACAATAATAAACACTTTCAAGGCATACCCAGCACCACAGTGTGATTTATTGGATCCCAGCACTAATAGAACGTTAGTAAATTGTTTATAAACATAACTTACGAGCATTGCATACATTTAGGAAGATTAAATGAATTTGCGCCCAAAAGGCTGCAATCTGCAAACAGCTTCGCATTATTTTCTTGTTCAATTAATCTTAACTACAGAATTAGCATCAAATTAACGATTTTTTAGGGTATTAAAGTTGATCCTTATTGATCTTCAGCTGAGTATTTCAAATCACACCATTCGACTCTCTTCATAATTACTTACAAGCATTATTTGTCGTCTCTAAACCGTCTTTTTCTCTCTCAGTGCGATGAAGTGCCGCCCGTCATCTTAACGAGCTAACCTACAGAATGACTTTATTTTATAGTAACGCAATTTTAGCCTTATTCCATTTACCCGCACTTCCGGTGCCATCTCGGTGTGCCTGTTCTGTTTCGCTTCTGTTCCGTTTCTCTCTCTCTCCCCACCTCAAGATACTGATGCGACCCGTTTTGCTCTCGTTTGCAGACCGCAGACACTGAGACGACCCCGAGGAAACTTCCAGCCCCCCCGAAAACCGCGCGTCAACCGACGCCGAAGAAATTCATCATACCGCCGGCGGACAACCCGCTGATGCCGGCGTGGGCCGAATGTGTGCCCGCCGCGGAATGGAACTGCGCAGGAAATCCTGCGAGTAGGAAAAAGTGATTTAGATAAATGTGATTTGCGACTCACCGCAGACGAAGACCAGTTCCGGCGTGACAGTTTTCCAGTTCCTCCGCGCCCGTGTGCGGGCAAAAGAAAATCCGAAAACAAAACCACCATCAACCAAGACGCGCGTCTGCACAAACAAACGAACGGGGGACGAAGCGAAGCAGCCATTGCTATGAAAGCGCTTTCGTCATGGTTTACTAGATGTAGTCGTTTAAAAAGCGATTGCTGGCGATAAATAGAAAACGCTTCCGTGTGGTTCTGCTGGAGCCGAGCGGTGGCTCTGCGTGTTAGTGTGAATAAAACAGTACCACTTTGGGCGGTTGGGCGCGATGAAAAGCCGCACTTTGCAGCAGTCGCAATGAGTGCAACGTTCGGAAAAAGACAGCAAGCTCAACGAAAATAACATAAATTCGGCCAAACAAACCAGGCTCAACCAGCCGGCCCCAAACCGGGGCGAGGTGCAAATGTAAGCTGATGGATTTTATTCGGCACAAAAAATAGTCTAGCAGTGTGTGTGTGTTTGTGTGCATTTCCCCCTCCGGGCACGAGAAAGGCGAAGGAAGCAACGTATTCGGCAGGCGCCAGAAAAACGCCTTGAACAGTGGGACGTAGAAGAAAAAACGCATAAAAAGTTGCGGCGAAAAACAAAAAACTCCAGTCGAATGCGGTCCGGGATGAGATTGAAAAATGTGAGAATTTTTCCCAGCTGTGGCGACGCTCGAGCGTCGCTGGAAGGCTGCCCACGGAGGAATGCCAGCCCGGTCCGTCTTTGCGCCTCGCGTCGGCTAACCGCGCCCGGAACAGCTTGCCAAAGGGCGTTCACCTCGGTGCACTGAAGGAAAGACGCCGGTGCCGGTTTTTACCGATTGGTAGTGGTGGTGGTGTAAATAACGATTTGCAGCAAGAAAAGTGAACTAGTGCATGTGCGTGTGAGTGTGTCCCGTAGGGGGTGGCGTGGAAAAACAAGTGAAACGCCCGCAAGCCAAGTGTCCCCGTATGCGTTGTGCCCACGTTCGAATCATGTGTCCGTTGAGAGTTAGTGTGGAAAAATAGAAGTTTTGTGTTGCCTCGCGAATCGAAAAAAAAATAGTAAATTGCATTCCATTGCCCTCTGGGCGCCACAGGGATAAAGAGGAGGTTGAAAGGGAAACGCTTCAGAGGGAAAAATCGGTCTGGGAAGTGATTTCTTTCTCCGGAGGCCGTTTTAAAGGCGTACAGGGGTGGCTGGTGGGTGGTGCAAGAGCAGCATAAGTCCTTGTTTGCGACCACCCGAAGCATAACAACCCAATCACCATGAAGTGTCACAAGCGGCTTACGTTGGACATCTGGATACTGCTGGCGTACGTGCTAGGTAAGTGTGTATGCGTCCTACCGGTCGCCATGATTTACGAGGCCAGGTTGCGCTCTAGAGGAAGCGATTGTACTTAGAATTGCGCGAAACACATGGCCCGGGAACAGGGAGTAATAGATGTTTCCAAGGTGTCACCCGCGCCAGCGTCGGTGTGTATTTATTGCCTGGAAGGGAAATGCATCAAGTAATAAACTATTTCGCGTGTGAGGGAAGAGAAGAGTACACGATTTGCGTTTACTAATGGTTTTTTCGGAAGTATTATGAAATGCAACACGATTTATAATTTTCGAACACGGCAAGGACGCTGTGGAGATTGAAATATGTGCAGAGTTTAGAGATTTAGTAACGTTATTTGATAAAAAAAAAAAAATAACCCAACCGTTCATGAATCAACAAAGTATCTTTGAAGACCACCTTAAAAATAGCACAAAAATAAACAAATTCAATAAAAATCATAGCAACCACAGGAAAACGTTCACCCAACTACTATGACTATGTGGCGCCATCTTTTGGTGGATAATGTAACTACAAATATTAAATTGAAATATCCAAAAGGGTTTTCACTCTTTTTGGACTATTCCAGTAAACTTGATTTATTTTACTTTCATTTTTTAGTCGAACAAGTCGAACGAATCGTTTAGTAAATCGCTCACATTCTTCATTCGTCTTGCCGAATTTGAGATTCAGGTCAATATTATATCGGAAGATCAAATTAATATTTTGTTTTATCAAATCCCGAAGACAGCAGGCTAAATTGGCTCTCGAAACGCATTACCATGCATACGGCAACACTTATAATTCATTATTCATTCCGAATCGTGAACACAACCGATTCCGCACCATTAGCGACGGCTTCCAGCCTGAAGCGAAACAACGAAAAATCCATTCCCCGTTCGGGCAAACCGCGATGAAATGAAATCTGTTTCACCGTCCGTCCCGGTGACCTACATTCCGTAAATGAATTCCAAGTGCCTGTACCGAGTTTCTCCTCTTCCATCTACGATTCTGCCACGAGTAGAACGGGTGGTAGAGAAGAAAAACATAAATCGCGAAACGAAGCAAAACGGGGAAAAAACGATCCAAAAATTGATTAATGCTTTAATTGGCCGAACGAGCCGAATTGGGGAGAAGCGGCGAGAAGCTAGCGACCGTGCTTAATTAGAAATTCATGGATAAGGAATGGCAAATTCATGGCGGTTTGATAAATTGCGACAATCGCTACACTCCGCCTGACCTAAGTTGATTGCGTGATAATCCTTAAATTTGAATTTTTCCTCCTTCGAACGTTTGCCGTATTGGCCAGCTTCTCCCGGTGCAGGATCGGAAAGGTGCAATGTGTTTCTCGTTGCGAACGCGCCCGATCCGATACCGATCGTGAATAATGGAACGATCCAAAGTGTACCTGCAGCCGGGTGAGTGGTTTTTCGTTCGTTGCTGCCCGCTTTTGCTTCTCTCCAAAGTAGAAGCCACTTTGGAAGCCCGGCACGGGCAGGTTAGAAAGCTAAAAGCACTGCACTGCGCGATCCCTGCACCTAATAAGGACATCCATTTATTTTCATCACCTGCAGCGAGTGCGGGGCGATGCAGTTGCCTCCGGCCCTCCCGGTCGCAGATCGATTCCTAGAGAGCTTTTCCACTTCGTTTGAATGTATTTCCTTTCGGGTGCCGTTCCCATTGTCTGCCCCGGGCTGCCCGGGTTCCGGTTTCAAAAGCTGCTGAATGGAGACGGATCTCCCCCACGAGGACGCTCGGAGCATTCAGGCGATTAAAGTCGTGTTTCATGTGTGTGAGCGTGTGCTTTTTTCCTTGAGGAAAACTAACTCAAAAAATGCCCGCATTTGGCACATACATCGTGTCCGTTGACAGCAAAACACACCAATTCACCGTCTCGCAGGCGCGCACCGAAAGTCGCTCATGTTCTCAAAGAAGAAGTTCTCATCCCCGGGCCGCCTCCGTTCCATAAATCTTGCAACAGCACAGTGGGCGGGGTGGGCCGGTCGAAATGGTGGTGCTGGGGCAAGTGATTTTTCGTTGCACTTTTGCAACGGCATCCCGCATGTAAGCCGCTTTCCCGGGGGTTTGAAAGAAAAACAAAAGAACAGCGCAACTTTGTCCGTGTCCGTCCAAACGGGAGGGAGAACGTGAAACACGCGAAGCAGAAACTGGCGAAGAAAGTCCCCGATGTCGAACCGACGAAAGGCGCTTCCTGTCTCATGTAACGGCGATGCATTGGCCGCTTCCTTCGGAGACGATCGGCTCCCCGGGACGGCTAATCGGAACGGAAAAATGCTTACGACGGGAAATTCGAAATCAATACTCGACTCGAATGGCGCATTCGAGCATTCGTACCCGTGCGATTAAGCGGGACAGGAAACTAGCGTATTTCTTTAAGTACTTTATCGTTGTTTCGTTCCCAGCGTCGAGCAGCTCCTCGAGAGGCAGCGCGGGTAGTGGTGATAAAATTGAAAAGTTGCTAGTTGCCACTGTCCACGTCCGATTCGGTCCGCTGGGCTTGGGTCGTTCGGGTGGCCGTTCCGTGACGGTGACAACGACGACGCTCCCATTCGGGGTTGGAATTGATACGTTCGATTGGACGCACCGGGCTAATGGATTTCTTACTCGAAGTTTGCTAACTTACTGGCTGGTACGAATGGGCTCCTCGAATGGGAGTTTGTAGTTCCCGGCAGGGATGACCTTAGTTCGGCAGTGTACCGTAGTGAAGTTGATTATTTATGGGATCTCGTATGCAGTTGTGTATTGTTTCGTTGGTTTGTTTCTATTTGCTCTATGTATTGTAGCAACTGTTTCGTTTATATATGTTTTTTTGTTTATCATTGCCAAAATGATACTTATCGTAAAACTGCAACAACAAATCTGTTTTAATACTAAATAAGTGAACACTTCTAAAACAAACTCAATTCTCAACAACTCAACATTTGAACATATAATCAAAGATAAAAATAGAACATTGAGCTAGATTTTTAACATCTGTCTATTAGCAACTTTCATTTTCTATTTTTGTTTCGTATTAGTGGAATAATATTCAGTAGTTTAGTGTATTGATCGTGAAGCGCGTCCTACTTCCTAAGTACTTTTCCTGTTTCTTCTTTTGATTCTATTAAAATGTTGTTACATTGCTCATTCCTTTTGTTTATCGTTGTAGTGATTGTTGGCTAATGTTCTTACTTCCTATTTGCCGTTTACCTTCACATCAACAAACTATATCCTGATCTCATACATAGGTCTGCTCCCATTGCTCGCCCCGGCACAAGCTCCAGATGAAACGATCAAACCATCTGCGTCACTGTCACTGGACCGTGCGCTTTTACTACCCCGAGTGGCCGAACTTTTTGCGCACTTTTACGAGCCTACATGAGCTGCAAATCTGCTTCCCTCCCATTGACTGCGGGCACAGCAGCTGGAAAGTTTTGATCGTAACAACAAAATAACGATTCCGGTGGATTGCTCCGTGCCGGGGGCAGTACTTGTGCATGTGTGCGCGTGCTGCTGTTCACATCTTTTTTTCTCTCCCTCTGCCCTAGAATTGTTGTCCCAACTCGCCTTTTTATAGCTCGTTGTTATGCCGATAACACGTGAGCTAGATACTAAACTTTGTCTTCTTCCTGTCACCCAATGGACGTGTCGAGCCAACGTCGGTGCATCGTTGGAATTTTCAATTTTCTCTCCGTACCGCGCCACCACCGTTGCGAATGGGAGTGCGTGTGTGCGAAAATCGTTTTGACCCCGTGACGCCACGGGTCCAGAAGGTCAAGTGAAGTGGTCATTACACGCGGCGATATAAAGCCGCCATAAACACCGCATTTATGGCGCAAAATTCGCTCACAGCTATCGCCATCATTGACTGCGCGTTACTGTGGACACCGACGGATCCGAGGATCATAAATATATTGATTGCATTTGATGGGTAACGATCGTCATCCGGGCGGCGTAGTGGCGTGCGTAATGAGAGTTCGACCGGTGGTTCCAGGCGCTGAGATGCCTGGATTAGCCGAATCAGGACGTCGCGATATTGCTCCGCCGTGGAGATCCGTGGACAGCCTCGAATAGTAATATCGCACTCCCTATCAAACGGGCGATGGATGCCGATAGAGAGAAGCAGAAAAAAAACGCACATCGAGTGGTCTTTCCGGTGGGGCAAAATGTTTGCACTTTGCGGCCAAATGATGGTGACCTTTTGCGTATCTAACAGCACGAGATGGACCAACATTTGGCAGGCTATCAAATGAGCAAGCGCAAAAAATGGCGCTCCCAACCAGACCTCGTTTGCATGCATAATGAGTGCTCGAGATTTGTAATCGGCACTGTTTAAGGCTGCAAATGAGCTGAAAGTATGTGATTACAGCTCATATCTTTCCGATTTCGCGTTCCGGAAGTTTTGTTTTTATTGTGCACATCAAACCAATTTATCTCTCCATTTGTGCTCGCAAGATGATCCTTCATAATCAGCGACTGACGGCTGTTAGAGTGGCGGGATTTGATAGGCGAGCCGTAAAAAAAGCTGGTCGATAAGTGATGAATAAAGCTCTCATCAAAGTAAACGCAGCACCGGCGATAGATGAGAGCCCCCTGGTGACCGCTAGCCGTACACGAAATCACTGCCACGCACACTCGATCGATCGATATAGTAACGAACGCACTAAACGTCAAACGTCACTTCATCAAAGCCGTTCGTAAAGGCGCGCGCGTTTACGGCCCGGAATCAAAATCCCAGATTCGTCGTCAATCGGGATCCATTTATCGTGCATTCGCCGTCGCTCCCGATGCACCCGATTAAACCGCGCATTTGAGGTGGGTGGATGTGAGTGTGTGTGTGTTGGATTAATGCCTATTTTTTGTGAGCAATCGTAAACGTTTGGTTTGGCCTGCCGATGTTGGCATTGCATTTATTTCAAGCTCACCGGGGGATTTATGAGCATTTCAACGAACGCCGCCGATGAGTGATTGGCGTTCGGAGGGAAATTAATTGATGCCATTTAGGGGTGGCGTCCGCTCGGGGCAGTTAATGAGTCTCGCTGGGCGTTATGGGTTTTTCGGTTTATGCTCAATTTATTACGCTTATTGTGTTGAATAAGCTTCCCGGTGGAATTGCGCTTTGTGCAGCGTTTTTAGGCCAATTGTGTGGATTGCTTTATCGAGTGGGTTGCGTTTGTCCGGACAGGACACGACATTTCCTATGCGCACAAATCCTAGCCGATGGTGGATGCTCATTGTTTGACCTGCGTTGTGCTATCGTTAGAGGCACAATTCTTTCCGCCGACTCCTAAGCTCCGGCAAACTTTCTAAAAGGGCTTCAGGTCTTCCTGGAATGCATAAATTGAAGGGAGAAACGACACCGATGGCATGCGGTCAGACATTTCCGGACGAAATTTGTTCAACAAAATCCGATCAATAGAAACGGGAACGGGTATCGAACGAAAACACGTGTGCGGCTTACATCCGTGCGGCAATAAATTAGAGCCCGGAAAGAAAAAGCTCCACTCCTCCGGGGTGTGAGAAGGTTGTGGAGCGTCTTAAAGATGCGCCTCCGCTTGGCACGTGGAACGGTTTACGTGGGCACACATGCAAACACACATACATACGAATAAAACGAATAAATCTCTTCATACTGAAACTAAACCCCTCCCTGGCTTTATCTGTGTGCCAGAAGTGATAGAAAGAAAGCGGAGTGTGCACATACCGGGGTCGCTTTTCGTGCTGCACTTGCAGTCGCCACCCAAGGGCGGCCCTTCATGTGAGCCACCGGTCGGCCGGTATCATATCGTGTTCGATGGTGGTGTTCCCGGCCGAGAAAACAACCGGACATTGTGCAAACAAATGTTCAATAATGACACACCGGACAAGTGTGCAGGCGGAACGATGTCGTTCCGAGCGCCATCTGCCGGGGGCTAGCGTGAACCACAGTGACAACATGCACACGCACACTAAACCCGCCTAGTGCACTCATGGGAGACAGCAGCCCCGGGTTTGCGAGACAGTTTAATGGATCTCGTTGTGCTCGTCCGGTGTGTTTGTTTGCCCAGCTCACCGACGGCTCGTACGGGCTGTTGCGGTTCGTGGCAGTCTCCGCTGAAGATCGTAAATTTTGCAGATTATAAATTCCCGGGGAGCGTAGCTAATGACAGGGGACAGCGGGATGTTTTTCAGCCCCGTTTTTCGATCGGTCATTGCGACGAGCCATCCCGGTTTGATGGCCGTATAAAAAAGAAGAAGCGTAATTAACTATAAAACCGGTAGGCGGCGAAGGCGAGGTGGCTCGGAAACTTTGAAAAACATGCTTGCGGAGTGTTCGCAATGCAATTGGGAAGTTGGAATCGCCGCTATTTTTCTTAATTTATGGATGTGCAAAGCATGCCGCGGTTAGTGTATCTCTGCGGCAGTGCACCGACACACCGGTCAAAGTCATCAAGGCGTCAGCCGATCGATCCAGGTCGGTGAAGCTGCGGAAACGCTCGAGATACTGCCGGTTTATGAAGTGCTTCAAAGTTTCATCCACTACTCTGTGGCTTGGGAGCTCCGGTTAGAGTCAATAAATATGTTTATGTCATTCGTTAAAACAAACTGCAAACGTGCAAACTGTTCGTGACGCCAGAAATGTATGTGTAGACTAAAAACTTGTTTTCATAATTAGAATGTACTTCAGACATAGTGTTTCTTTGCGCCAAGAATCAAGTGCTCTGGATCGTTGTACACTATTTACGTCTACTAATAGGCCCAACTGACATTTAATCTGTTATACGCTTCAATTATGACTCACACGTAATTAAATTAAATCAAATCAATTACCGAAAAAGCAAACTACTTCCCGAATTCCACTATCAGCAAGGCCCGGCTGCCAGCCCCGGCCGGAACCATCGCGAATACTAATGAAGGCGTTATCGTCCATTATTTAATAAGCAAACGTTCACCCGGGTCCACACGTGAAAGTATTCCACCAGTCTGTCGTTTGGCAGTTGATGGGTTCCATGGGAAAACTCGGGCCGTGTGTATGTGCGTGCCTGTGTGTGATATGTGTGCCTCGCACTCTCGTCAACTCGTTCCGCACGCTGTACGGTTGAAGGCAAATTATACAGGGCTTATTAAAATCATTAGAGCGAAACCGAGCAAGGACTGAAATATTTCCCCAAACCCAAGTCGTCAACCCGTCCGTCGCTTTTGAAGGTTGAGCTGCGTGTGCCAGCTCGCTAGACCGTAGTAGTGGCGAGGAAATGGCCGGATTTCGGTGTCCCATGGTGTTGAGGATTTTCCACGCTGGATTTACCACGCGAGCATAATTGTTCCTCCCGGGTTTCCCGGGTGCGGACAAAAAGAGAAACTCAACAGTGGGGCAAACGAAAAGAGGGACAAAGTTTTTTATACTACCCACGCGAAACACGGGAGAGCGTCTGGCTGAAGCCTCGGCGGTGAAATCTGGCAGGAGGCACATTCCGCGCCGAGGCGCGGCGGAGAATCTCGGCAAATCAGATTTAACTTACGTACATTTTCCACACCGACTGCGATGCTTAGGCGCTTGCAAACGAACGAATTAAAAGATTAGAATACGTCGACGCGTGTCGCGGAGCAGCCAGAATGGCTCTGCAGCTACCGTGGGCGACGCGTAAACTTCACCGAACGCTTGTGGCGAAGAATGTTGTGGAAAATGTGCCAGATATGGGTGGCTCTGTGTGTGGGTTTTCCACCGTAAGCTACACCCGTTAAGACGGGAAGTTAAAAACTTCACCCTGTATCGGCGGCAGCAGCAAAAGCACGTAATCACCCAGGAGGTTTCGGTGGGACTTATTTCTAAGCGCACGCAATAACGCTATCTCAAGGGCACGAAATTCTTAATCCACAATGAATTTTCCTCCAGGCATCTTGTTCCTCCCGTGTTTCGGTGGGGAATTTCTTTTCGTGCGATGTTATCTTGTTACGGGGTGAAATTATTTCGCCCGAGCCTATTGCTTGCAGCGTCAACCCCTTTTCGTGCAGGAATCACAATGTGGATTTGGAGGCATAATTATGTTGAGATCCGTTTTGCGGTACGAGCTTTCGTAAAAAAGGAAATTACGATCAGAGAGTTTTCCGTAATATTCCTCCTATCATAAGTTTATCAACTTGAAGGCTCCGCTGAAGGCTGCAGAAATGCTCGTTTGATTTTTTAAATCATTTTCACGCATGATTTAGCTCAAGCATCGTGTAAACCACGCTTAGCCGTTTGCGCATCTGTCTGACGTCCACCAGCAGCTGTCCAGAAATGCTCAGAAATGCTCAGAAACAACCGTAAAAAATGCAAGAAAACTCTCGCTTTGTCCCGTCCTGTCGCAATTAGCAAATTTATCAAAGCGGAATTAAAAATGTTGTACGAAAATCACGACAATGCCATCGTTTAACTCTCACATCAAAAATACACGTTCGTTTCTTAATGAAGAAAGAAAAAAACCTTCGCATATCATTTATTTGTAACCGACCGTTCAAATAAAATGTAAACATCGTTTGACAGATAGATGACTGGACGTCAGGTTCAATGTTTTCAAAACGTCAAACGGTTTTTTCGACCTCCAAGCCAAGCGCATGCGCATACGCAGCCTCCGTTTTCGTGCGAAAAAGTGTTGTGAAAAGTGCCAGAACGCCCTGAATTACTGTGTCTGTTTGTGAATTTCGTGTCCGTGAACCATCGACAATGGCCCGCAAAGCGGAGGTGCAGATCCTGAACCCGCCCAGCGACGTAATTTCGTCGGTAAAGTTCTCCCCGAAAACAAATCAGTTTCTGCTCGTCGCGTCCTGGGACACCAGCGTCCGGCTGTACGACGTTGTCAACAACACGCTCCGGCACAAGTTTTTCCACACTTCGCCGGTGCTGGATTGTGCGTTTTTGGTAGGTTTTCCTTTCTCCGGCGTGTTCGCACACAGCACAACACGCTAATCCCCGCCCGGTTGTTTGCTTTAGGATTCGGTCAAAACGGTAAGCGGCGGGTTGGATAACACGGTGAAACTGTACGACTTGAACACACACATCGAGCACAACCTCGGCACGCACGATGCCGCCGTCAAGTGCGTGGAGTACGCGTCGATGGTGAATGGCATCCTGACCGGGAGCTGGGACCGGACGGTGAAGCTGTGGGACGGGCGCGAGAAGGAGTGCGTCGGTACGTACGAGCAGAGCGCCGGCAAGGTGTACTCGCTCAGCTGCATCGAGGAGCGGCTCGTGGTGGCCACCTCCGACCGGAAGGTGCTGATCTGGGATCTGCGGCACATGAGCAACTACGTGGAGCGGCGCGAATCGTCGCTCAAGTACCAGACGCGCACCGTGCGCTGCTTCCCGAACAAGGAAGGGTACGTGATGAGCTCGATTGAGGGCCGGGTCGCGCTGGAGTACTTCAATCCGAGCCCGGAGTGGCAGAAGAAAAAGTTCGCGTTCAAGTGTCACCGGTCGAAGCAGAACGACATCGAACATATCTACCCGGTGAACGCGATTAGCTTCCACAATGTGTATCATACCTTCGCCACCGGCGGTTCGGATGGGTTCGTAAACATTTGGGACGGCTTCAACAAGAAGCGGCTGTGTCAATTCCACATGTACGACAGTTCGATTTCGAGCCTGTGCTTCAGCGACGATGGCAGCGCGCTGGCAATCGCGTGCTCCTACATGGACGAGGCCGAAACCCCACCCGAACCGTACCCGGAGCCGACGCTGTACGTGCGGTACGTGAGCGAGCAGGAGACGCGTCCGAAATAGGGCGGGACGTGCCGGCCCTTGTAAATGTGATTCTGATCGAATTAGGCTAACGTTAGTTTTGCTCTTGAAACTTGTTCCATCATCCTCCAGACCTGTGTGAAATGTTCGCGTTCCAGTACAAATATAGAGCAGAACATTCCTTTTAACTATAAAACGTATTGAAGAGATACTTTACTTGCGAAGAAATCCACTAATGTAATGACACGAACGTATGTATGAACCGCATGTAAGTACACACTTGTGCCGTATGGCTCTTCATCGACGAAACTCGTTTGATGTTCAATGAACCGTGCGGAGCAGTGCTTACTGCGACGATACTGCAGTGAAGCATATGAACGGTCTCCTTGGTACTAGTACATCCGCTGTAGCGCCGAAATGAAGCTCGGTCAGAGTTCGAAAAGTCCGAAAATGCTGCTTCAACTCATGGTCAGTGTGTTCTCGAGGTTCTTCGAGGAGCGAGGCACGGACAGAAGATGAAGTAAGAAAGATTACGAAACTACTTTCCGCACACGATGCAGGCAAGGTGCTTTTCGGTGTGTGCAATTTACCAAATAGCGTACCATCCGGGTACGACCACTACACTAGTTTTTGGAACGTCTTTTGTTTCCGAGCTGCTCTGTGGCGTGTGCCGTAATCTCAATCATGGCTGATAGCCACATTTCCGCAAACGGAACCGCCGGAAACCTCTAACGAACCGAACGGCTCCCGGCGGCTGGCTAACTCTTTTCCCGAAATCTGCCCGTGAGGTTGCCGTTCCCGAATCTTTCTGTTTCCCGGGTGGGTGCCGGAATCCGTGGAAACTTCGGCAACTCACGTTCCACAGCACCCCGTCGGGGTGATGGCAAAGTTTGGTCATAAAATTGTGTCCGATAAACGGAAAGACAAGTGAAAGTCGTTTCCGGGGCGCAATCGTGCCCGAGAGGTGGGAAGAACATTCGTTTTATACATCTCACAAGAATTTGCCGCACAATCCGGATCGTGCCGGAACTTTGCTACCGACCACGCAACCGGCAATGGCACCACCAATCAAGTTGGCCGCTTCGGGATTGAAGCTTTAGCAAGCGCTTGCTTCGATGCAAAACTTTTGCCCCCATGTTTTGTTCGAGTCGTCGTCGGTGCGATGGTGAATCTTAACGATCCTGTGGTGAGAATAGAAACTACTCCCCATATTGCCGATTAGAATGGATTTGCTTTGATCGAGTGTAAATTGATTTTTTCCGTGCCCTTTCACGAGTCGTACAGATGTTTGTCTGCAGTTCTGCTCATAATTGAGGTCAAGGCCTTTGAGGTTACGCTTCATTACACCCACGGTATTACGAAGCGTCTACACATATGGGAACCCGAAAGTCCCTGATTCATTGTAGCCCATAACGTTCTCGGAATGCCATTTGATGAACTCTACGTTTCGAGTCCTTTAACGGGAGCAAAAACTAGCTGCCATATTTTTGCCAACTCTTTCCTCATCCTCGCTCCGAATGTGATGATCCCGCTGCTTTTTCCGAGTGGAAAGCTGCTGAAAAACCTAATGCAGCGGGGTTGGACGTAATGGAAATAAATGGAGCGATTTATACCATCCGACCGTACGGGTCGTGTATCCCACTTTGTACCGAAAAGCTTTCGCGCGCTGATAAGTGCTGTAAAACTTTCTTAGAACGCGTATCAAGCGAGTGAGTGAGAGAGAGAGAGGGTATCCAGCAAAAAAGCACCATCAAGGTTAATCACGTAGCTCTAGCCAGAGCTAGAGCGTGGTAGCGCTCGATGGCTGGGATGAAAGATGAAAGTGAATGGGAAGCAATATGTTCCGTTCGCTGGAATCCCGGCCCGGGAACAACAACAATAACGCCAGGAGAGTTTATATTACGGTCACAAATTTTGGTCTATGTACTCGTGCATTCGAGAGCAGGCCTCTCCATTGGATCGCCCAGTTGTACCACGCTGGAGGAAAATGTCATTACTTTTCTCGATTGCTGCCAGCGCACACGTCCACGGCCGCACCACCGCCGAGCAATCTTCGTTGATGACAATCGTTACTCTCGTCGGATGTTTATGGAACGCGTTGCCGGGTCGGGAAGTACATCTGGAGAGCCTAGTGGCTAGAGCCGCCGACTGACCATGCGACCGAGAACGTCCTATTTGCGGGTTTTAGCAGCTGGATCGTAAATAGTACTTCATTACATTTCGCCAGAACTTTCGCCCCGCTCCTAGACGTTTGCATACGCGGCGGCGTTGGAAAACTCTTCCGAGCGCGCGGGCCCATCGTGGTGAGCTAAGAAAATTACATCATTTATGAATGATTCATCTAGTGTCACAAGTGCCGGAAGTGAGAGGACCGTCACGTTTTCGGTGAATCGATTCACGGTTTACGATCGCAGCAAACATTCGTTAATGTTTTATTCCACCTGGTTCTCCACGGTGTCCACGTTTTAATCTTGGATCTCGTACCAGAAGGACGTAGGACAACGGACGGAGAAATGAAATTACCTCTCACCTTATCAGGGACCACCGTGGTGGAAAGCCTTCCGAGCCCGTACGTACCTAATGTAAATACGATGAAGAAAGTGTCACGGAAAAGATGGCCGGAGTTTGCTAGGTTTTTTTTGTAGCTCACACCATCACACGCCTCCCTTGAAAGTTAGATCTGTATTATTTGCGTGGACATTTGGGGAATCTTTTTTGCGCTCACTCCTTCAACCCGGTTTAGTGCGGGGTAGCACGTGCATATTTTGTGCGTCTTATCATCGGGCCGAGGCGATAACCACCGGCAAGGAGCAGCGCAACTTTGAGCCCAACTTTACTGACAGTTTGTGCTGCTCCAGGTTCTATCCCAACGGTAAGAAAGGCCTTTTGCACCTCCGGACCGGTGTTACTGTCAGCACCGAGGGTTTTTTTTTGTGTTCGTAGAACTTGTTCCTCCCGAAGCACCAAGAGCATACGGCTCAAGAATACGGAGCAAACCGGAAGTGAAGGTTTTGGAAATTTCGGCCAAAAGCACGTTTTTATCTTTTATCGTGATTTGGGGGAACGCGCGCCCTCCACGTTGACCCGGCCCACGTGGTCTGGTCTAGTGTTTTCCGTTCGGTTGCAGTTTCCTATTTCTGGCTGTTTGCTCTTTGTCGGTTCGTGTTTTTTTTGCCGCTTGTCTTCTTTCGCGCGCGCGCTTTAAAAGGATTCCACAGTTCTATTGTTTGCAGCCGATAAGATAGCAAATGTTTGCAGTATGATGAGGTGGTGTAAATTATTCACAGGCGATTCTTCGGTGAGATTTGAGCTTGCCTGCACGGCGACGTGGGTTTTACAGGGACAAGCGGCAAGCAGGGAGGCCGTGTTCGTTACAACACCATTCCGGTTTGTCGGATTATTTGAAAGGAAAACACTTCCATAAACAAATGTTTTCGTTTCGTGCAAGAGAAAAAATGGGCTCCGTTTGCTCGATTTCAATTTTGCGTCGCACTGAAGACTTACTTTTGTTTGGACGCACCGGGTGAAACCGGGACGAGTGATGGGACGGCCCAACATGCTTTTATGTGTTCTTCCATTTTACTTCCGTTTTATTGCGAACAAAAGAGAAAGAGAGAAAACACGCAATCCTCAGCAACCGATGACCTTGCCGGTCGGGCCACCCGGAAGAAGGTGGTAAGATTTAATATCCGGTCCCGGTCCCGGACGGTGGCTCTAAAACTCGACCCAGGGTCGCGTCGTCCACAATCCGGGATGGAATCGTGTTCAGCCTTCTGGCAGGGTTGCAGGGGCGCGTAAACAATGCCCCTCCTGGTTGCTATGGTTACAGTGACGGGTGGTAAAGTACCAACCTGAAATCCTCCTAATCCCCCATGTAAAGGGCGGGGAGAATTTTAAAATATTTTATCCCATTTAAAAGCGGCCATTAAAGAGGACATAGAGCCTGGCAAAAAGCGAACCGGATTCTATTTAATGCCCAAAAGACACGTCCGCTATTGCTTTAAATAATCTGTGGAAAATACGTAAAATTTTATTGCCTTTCCCATTTTTTATCTAGGATGTGTGTCGGTGTGTGTGTTGGCACTTCCGGTGGAAAATCCCGATTACGTTTATGAGCGAGAGAATAAAAAAAATCCTTCAAAATGCAAGAATCTTGCCGATCACGCTTGGCAAGCTTGTTATCGGGGCTTGCTATCGTTTGCAATGAAAATTATACTTTCCACCGATAAGCGCATCGAGCGCTCCCGGGAGTAGCTTCCTAATTAATTGTGTACTGAACGTCTTAGTACGCTTATTATGAGCCATTCTCGTCAGCTTAATTTGTGCCATTTTGGTGACGCAACGTGTAAATACGTCAACGTGATGTTTTCACCTCGCGACGAGTCAACGAGCGGTCTAGTAAACACGGCTAGTACCGCATCGTTTACACAAACGGGTTCAAGTGTTCGAGCGGGTTTTAGGACGCGCAAACTGTTTTTTTTTCGCCAGTTCATGTACGTTTTCGGTACACCATTTCCAGCACCGGTATGAATTTTGCATTCCACTACAAACTGTCCCGCCATAAAACGCCCGAGGACACTTCACGCGGTTGCCAGGCGCGCCCATAATTTCGAGCTCCCCGGAGAGATGCACCCGAATTTAACGAGCCGAAAATGAAGCCAAAAAAAGTTGTGCGCAAACACGACCATTTAATTCTGGCTCGTGCGGAAGGAAGATATATTTTCCAACAAAAAAAGAACCCTCAGTGCGGCGCAGCGACCGATGAGATTTTATTGTATTTTTGTAGCCTTGCTCGAGCTGCTCCCGGCTTTGTTGATAATGATGGCGACGGATTTCGGGCGCGAACCGAAACGAGACCTGAGAGAGTCACAAATTTGTGCTTCCAGCCCGTGTGCTCGGCGTGCGACGAAGCGAGTTGCTAAGTGGAAAGGAAAGTATTCCCGCTCCTACCTACCTGCCTGCCTGCTATCAACGAACCTCGGATGAAAAAGTTGATCCACCTCGGAGATGGGAATTTATTTGCATTTATTTCGCGCGAGGCTCTATTCACCGGAGCCGCCGTTCGCGCCAAAGACGGGCATAAATCTTGATCAAGGGGGAGAAGGCTCAGTCAAATCCTTTCGGAAAACGCCACCCGAAGGTACAAGATAATACGCCACAATCAGCGACAGGCATCCGGCCACCGGCAGGTGATTAATAACGTTGACGCGGCAATAGAAAATCGTTCCGTGTGATATCAATTCGTCGTTCGGCGTTATTTCGGCGACTGATGATGGGAGCCGGTTTCCCTGAAACCTCCCCCACAAGTGTCGTCAGCGTTTTCTCGGCGTGCTCTCTATTAATTTCGTTCCAGCGGGGTTCTAGCTCCCTGGAACCAACGCGGCCGTGTACGCGACATTCAAACGGAAACGAAATCAGCGCACCAGGTGTCGTAAAAAGTAACCATTTTTATTTCGGAAGCGCGTCTCCTCGTTAAAATCAACATGAAATCCAAACGCGACGGCGACAAACGAACCTGTCCCGCCCAGGCGCTTATTTACACTTAAGCTCAACTATATACAAATACTGATACGGAAGTATTGGGTAGCCGCGGTTCCATATCGCGGCGTCATCCTTCCGCCCCGTTACCAGGCACCGAGGCGACGGACGATGCTAGCCCCGAGCACGACAAGGACGCCGACTGCTCCACCGATGGATCGTTCCGCACCACTAGCGGCCGCACCGAGGATGCCGGCCGCCGCTAGCCTGCTCGAGGCCGGCGTCGTGCCCTCGTACTGGTAGACCAGCCCGTTGTCGGCGAACGGTTCGCCGGACGCGCCCGTGTACAGGAACTTCCCGTCGGTGTTGAACAGATTGTCCGGCGTGTAGACGTAGCTGAGCGCGCCGGTTTTGGCGCGCAGTATGCGGAAGTTCACCTCGGCCGGGTTGAGCCGGCCGGCCACGAAGTTGTGCAACCGATTGACCACCACGTACAGGTAGCCCTCGTGGTCGATACCCATGCTGTCCACCCACTGGATGTACGCCGCGTCCTTCGCGATCGTCTGCTGGTTCTTCGCCGTGAACGGCTGGTAGCTGTCCCAGCGGGCGATGGCGTGCTCTCCGAGCAGCCCGTAGTACAGCACGCCCCGGTTGTCCATGAACATCCCGTCCGTCTGCGACGGCTTCTGCCCGTAGTCGACGACCGCCTCGAGGATGTCGCGCGGGGTCGCCCGGGCGTTGAACTCGGGGTCGCGGAGCAGCGAGGCCGGCAGCGAGTACAGGTGATAGCTGGACAGTGGGCTGTAGTACACGTTCCGCTCGAAGTTCTGGTTGCTGACGAGCGCGTCCGGCGCCGGCTGGTCGGGCGACAGGTTCGGGTTGTAGTACGGACCGAGCGCGATGCTGTCGATGTGGATGGAGAAGTTCAGCTCCGTGCCGTTGACCGCGAAGCGCACCGCGTTCCGCGCTGCCCGCATCGAGTTGTTCTCGCGCACCTTCCAGGAGCGGATGAGCCGGCGGGAGAACACCACGATGCCCGGGTCGGCACCGCTGTTGTCGGTGATGTAGCCGAAGCCGCCGAACGCGTCATCCACCACGATCTTGTTCAGATAGTTGTTGCCGGCCGGTACGACCGACTCGGGGAACGAGTACCGCAGCACGACCGTCCCATTACGCTTCAGGTCCAGCAGGAGCAGCTTCGGCGGACAGACGACATGTTCCTTGCCTGCGGGAGGTAGCAATGGAGTCTTATTATTGAGATCTTGTGAAGATATCTGAAAGTTCGGACACTTACCTCTGGTCAACGTTTCGGTGCGTCCGGAATCGACAACCCACATGATGCCGTGCTTGTCCACGGCGACTCCCTGCACGAACTGGAGCGCGGAACAGTTGCCCCGTTCGTTCATCTCCCACGACGGGAACGGCACGATCTCCGGATCCGTGCGTCCGTTGTTCTCCGGACGCACGACGTACCCGAGCGTCGCCGGAACACCCGGCAACATGCGCGGGATGGTCAGATAGAGTCGGTTCGCGTACGGCTTACAGTCGGAGATGAGCACATTCTTCGGGATGTAGTGTCCCCCGTACAGCGCATGGGCCCGTTCGTCCTCGTTCTCGAAGGCGAAGTCGAGCACGTTCCATTCGTACACCACCCGGAACTGCTTCTCGCCCGCTGCGATCGGCGAGGCGGGCGTCGGTGGACTGAGCGAGTCTTGGGGCGGCTGATCGTCACTCAGCTGACCGAGTGTACCAGCGATCAGCGACCAGGCCAGCAGCACCGCAATCGCGCACGGTCTCGCTCCCATCATCGTTGCGTTAATCAATTAATTTGACGTCTTCACCGCTATAAATTATCGTCGAACTACGGACGTTCGGAATTGTTCGTACCTCGCCGTATGTCTGTGACTCACAGCTAACCACCGAAAATGGGGCGACACACACTGGGTGACCCCGTTGGTCTTCTTCCAGCAAGCTCCGGCGGGACACTACTGCCGTGGTACGGACTCCGGTACGGACTCCGGTACGGAGCTAGCCGCCCATACCACTCACTCACTCACACGGACACACCGCTCACGACGGGCGCCAATTATCACTTCACTCCGAGCGTTCGAGCGTTCGATATCACGAAGTCCGTGCCAGTGCGGACGGAGTATATGCCGCAGGGAAACAAACAACCTGAGGGAAAAGAAGAAAATCAAACGCCCAGCGGACAAGACGCAGCAGAGGAAGGTGTTAATTCAATTTGCAATAATTACGCGACCAAACGCGGGGATGAGGCACTTTTCTATGTCACACACAGCCTCCTTCGATAGCGGTGAGACGTGACTTTGGTGCAGCGGTCGCACACTACGATCGAAACATCATCATCATCCGTCAGGCCCGTCAGCTGAGCGGAAGTTGCAGCCTGACTGGAGGTCGTCTCTACCACGAGAACGAGCGGACTTGCCCGGGGACGGCAAAACGGAAGTCCCCTTTAGTGTCTGCCGGAAACTTTTGAGATCTTGAATCTTGAAACATTAATTACTGTGCCTTGCATCGGGGCTTGTCGGAGTCGTTAGGATATAGAGATTGGCTGGGATGGACTCACTCATTTATAAGCACGAACGTAGTAGGCTTTTGTCGGAACAGTCCATAGTGGTTTTGATGTGGTATTTTTTGTAAAACAATTTCTCCCAGCTCTCATACTCTTCCCTGCTCCAGAGACTTCCGGCTTGGTTGTACCTCATTCTGTTTTATTACTTCCGCCGTGGAGCGCTCGTCACGGTTACTTCCGGCTCGCGTGAACTGCACGGCCCCAAGTGTTATCCCTGGGCAGGCATCAAACGCTCCAGGCGTTGAAGTTGGAGTCGGTTTCTTTCGTTGCCCTGCTCGTTGTTGCAAGGGCGGCAAGTTTGGAGGTGCAAATAATTGCAATTCTTCATCGCAATTATGGTACAGTGCACATTCACTGGTTGGAAATCGATTACCCGCCAACCATTGAATGACATTTCAATCTGCGTCCCCCTTCCCCTAATA
>KB673312.1:7842422-8000589 GCA_000349145.1 Anopheles dirus | reverse complement strand
GCAACAAATTTGACAACCGCCAACTAGCGAACAGCCAACTAGAAAACGGCAAACTAAAAAACCGCCAACGAGTGAATGTGCACTGTAATTTTAATGGAAAATTGTTTTGCCGCTACGGCAACGCCACAGGAGACGTGTACCGTCCATCGACGAAAGAAGATTTCGACGATCTCAACGTCCGAATGCGTTTACCAAAAGGGTGTTCATGTGTGTGTGCGCGCAAGCGTTCCTGGGTTTCCCATTGGCATACGGAGCGAAAAGGAAAGCGTACAGTATACAAGTCGAACACGTCCATGTGCGGCTTCCACAGCCACGATAGCTAGTGGAATAAATTTGAATAATTAAATTATGCCATTATTTGCATTCGGTGCATATCCCGCTCATCGGCGGGCGGTAAATCATTTAGTAATGGTTGAAGAGGGAATGATATGGCCGCCCACAGAATGTGTGTGCAGATGTGTATGTGTTTTTTCCGATTAACACGGGACAAAAAGGTGTATAAAAATGGGTGGTTTTATTATTTCACCCAGCGACCAATTGGTGGTGGTACGACCGTCGTCCTCCGTCCGATGTGGTTCTATTTTTGAACAAAAACAAACTCTCTGTCTCTTACGTCTGTTATCAAGTCCCGTGGTGCGCGGACTTTAATATGTCAAGCACGAACGCCGCGGACTCGGTTGGGCAAAAATATTTATCTTCGCCTGAGCCCAGCGCCGTCGTCCATTAGCACTTTGATCTGAGACGAGCAGCAGCTCTCTGGGCTGGGAAGTGTCGATAAACAGGCGAATAATTAATCAAACCCTGTAGCTGTAGCGCGCAAATTGAATCTGCTATCGGAGGAACGTTGCCGTGCTCAATTCTTCTGCTAATAACTGCAATCTTTTTTCTAATGCAATGTAGTAATTCGCACTTAATTGTGTTCTGATGTGCGATAGACAAATCGGAACAAACGACAACTCCGCACGTTATGAATATCGCACCGGCGAGGATGGCAATTATTTGCTTAAGCTTGATGCGAGTCTCTGATGCCGCCTTGCTTAATTTGCTGCATCGATACGATACGCCAATAGCAATCATTATTGATCGGCTCGTGTCACACTGGTGAGTTGTTTTCGCCCTGATTGCTCCACCTCGCCCAACGATCTCCATCCGACGAACCCACTCCCAGGCTGATTGATTGATCTCATCTCGTAATCATTAGGCAGCAGGCCCATCACCACCACCGTCACCGCCACCGCCACGTATTTGCGAACAATTAATTTACACGTCGATTGCACGTTTAGATTTTCTCACCAACCTCACTCGGGTCTGAGTGGCGTTGGTGGTGAATTAATTCAGCGCCCTCCCTCCCTGTGGCTAATCGTGGGAAACTCGAGTCACCACCTTCCGAATGCAAATCTAATGTCCGCCACAGAGAGTCGCGCATGACTCACAGGATGAGTTGCCGGCGGAGGTGACACCGATATTGGTACCCAAACGCACACGGGTCCGCGTTGATCCTAAGCTCGACGGAAGTCTGCTCGGATAGAAACTGCTCGTCAATGTCGCCGGCCGCTGATAGGTCCACTATTCACGGACGCGGGGTGTGACCCCAAGAGGCCTCCAAATGCGCGTTTGTTAAAGGCCGTGGTTGTTGTGACGCGCCCGCATACATCGCACGCTTCAAAACACTTCGCTCCACAAGACGCGCGCGCACACACACACGCCCGAGCCGAAGGGCCGAAGAAGTCACACTTTCATGATACCACTCACTTGCGCAAGTCCCCTAATGTGTATGCTCGGGCACGCACAGCCAGCCGCCCGTGGTCACGTGGTGTGGAGTTATGCTTCAATTTCTTCATTTTCACCTTCGGATCTCCTCACTCTTAGCGTTTCTCGTGTATCTTGGGGGTGTTCCCCGGAAGTTGGACGAGACCCGTTCACTCAGCTCACTTCCGAACAGTCCGAGTCGCGTCGAGAAACAAAACAATAATGGCCACTCGCGTCCGCCGACTAACCTCGCACCGGGGAAGGCCTTCACACATAGGCCGGCGTGCGTGACACAACTTTTTAAATAAATCGCACACACCTTCGCGTGCCGGGTACGGCGTGTGTTACTGCAAGATCAGACGAACGTCAACTGAGCGCCATCGCCGGATATCGAGGTGTAGATATACACTTCGCCCGCGGCTCGTCTCCGCGTGCACGCGCGCGCGCTCGTCTCCGAAGAGTTCCCTGATCATCTTGCTCTCTTGCTGATCATCATGGTGGGACGAAGGCGACAGAAGGAGGTTTTAGGGAGTGGAGTCACCCGAAAGACCCGGTGAGCTATTATGCGTCTTAATTGTAACGCGCGTGGGGATATAATTTTAGTAAGGGGGAGCCCCCTAAGGTATTAGAGGCATGCGATCTTTAGATCTTCTGATAAAAATGTTGATCGCGAGGATCTCGATGAAGTAACGGGCGAGACACTGAAGCGAATAGCCTGTTTCATATTCCTGGTACACTTCAGCACCACGGTGGAACACAGGTGGAATGCTTCTGCCGGCAAACTTGACCCACTGAGTACGTGAGTT
The DNA here is from genome assembly GCA_000349145.1 of Anopheles dirus. Lineage (NCBI taxonomy): Eukaryota > Metazoa > Arthropoda > Insecta > Diptera > Culicidae > Anopheles > Anopheles dirus. The sequence continues at coordinate 7,998,034 of KB673312.1, read as the reverse complement.
GCTTTTATTTTTTTGGATTGCGTCCGTTTGTAATACGAGCGTTCAACCAAAACCACCGATTGCCTGTTGACGCTTCGATTGACTGACTCGGTGCGGTCTGGCCGTTTGAAGCCAGCCTTCATCTGAATATGGTACTCTCGGGCGATGCGTAGATTGTCCATTGACACCTACCGCGCTTCTTGTCCGCCAGCTCCTCTTCAGACACTATCGACAACAAAGCATCGCCTCAATTCGGAACTGTCAAAAGAACTCGATAATAACTCGATAAACGTTTTCGGACACTTTACGTAATTCACTTTCAGTCGTCGCGCTATTGCACTGGCCGGGACGGAAATCGTATTTACTTTGTTGTCGGTTATGGTTCTATTTTATGGGGTTCTTTTATGGTTTTATGGATGCTCACCACTGCCAATGCGGTGCGCTATTACTGCTACTCTAAGGCGTCAACTCATTAGCCGTGCGAGGGAGGTTTTATTTTGAAGCAATTCTTGGTTAAGAACTACATCCGTGCATGCATCCAACCTGCCCCCTTGGCTGGTATGATTCAGCGGAGCACTTATTCTTCATTGAAATGCACGGAATTATATAACGCCACAAGTGCATTCCCACGGTGTGCTCCCTGCCGGAACTGCCGGTGCGCAAACTATCGATTGGTCGTTTCGGAATTATTACTCCCGCTAAAACAGCGACTCTCTAGGTGGATCGTGTCGCTGGAATAGTTTTTCATGACATGAATACTAAATCAGTGTAACTAATTGCCACACTCGCTCGCTCATCGGGCGGGCATCGCTCGGGTGAATCGATCGACCGCGGGCCGCCCGTTGTATTGTAATTATAAACGACGCTAGTTCCTCGCAGCGACGACGTCGGAGTCGACGTCAGCGTCAGAACTCGGTGGACACGATTTGTTTACCGGCTGGGAGCCGGGCGGTTTTGGCGAGGTTAAGCGGTACCCCGATGACTCGAGCGATCCGTCCGACGGAAGCTGGCGAGCGTGCGAATTGAGCGTGCGCACACGTGCGGGAGTGGTGACAGCAGGAAGTCCATGAGATATGGACCCGGCTGCCCTCCCGCAGCCACGGTGACCATATCGCCCTACAAACGTTTATCGTTTTGGCGTTGGCTACACACGCAGGATACACGGGCCCGAACCCGAAGCGTTAGTTTCAGTAATTATAGCCCCGGCGGCGATGGCCAGCAAGCGAGCGTGCAGGCGAACTCCTGGCTCTTCCTGGCGGTTCGGGCTGGTGTACTTTGTAGCAATCGCGCACGGACTAGAGGCGGCGCGCTGATTTGAATTTATTCTCCATCAACGTCGAATGGCGCTGGGTTTGATGAGCCGCCCCTGACCATGACTCGGCGTACTGAACCGAGCGGCGGACCGTCCTCGGCGGGAGCCATTTCAGGTGCTTTAATGGGTATCGTTTTTCTGCCTGGGATGCCCTGTTTCAGTGTGTTGACGAGTGGATGGGTGATAGCGTTTATTTTGATTAAGGAATAATTTATGAACAGAGGTGGTTAACACCGGGATCAAACTCATGCTAAAAGTTCCAAATAACTATAAAAAAATATCTGGATGACGCCGTTCTATATATGTACTTGCCTTTTAAAATCCAGTAGTTAGTAGGTAGTAGCTCGCATTTTATTCCTAAAACATTTCCAAATGTCAATCGCGTCAGATCATTATAAATGACCAGCGAAGCGTGGAAATTGTTGGAAGGTTGAATTCAGAACTTCGATATTGTTTTGCTAGGTAATGTTTCTATTCTAGATGCTTTTAATACTATTTTATTCTTGTTTAGTCTCAGTTTTCATTATTATTCATTGCTTTGTAAATCGTCTCGATTCCAGACAACAAAACAGATGATTTAGATAAAAATTCTAATACAGTGCACATTCACTCGTTGGCGGTTTTTTAGTTTGCCGTTTTCTAGTTGGCTGTTCGCTAGTTGGCGGTTGTCAAATTTGTTGCAGGGCAATGCTTGGTTTACAGTGCATATTCAATGGTTTCAAATCGATGAATTTGATCAAGTGAGCAGCTGAGGTAAAAAGAAACAATTTTGAGATAGAAAAGTGCTTGAAATAAATAAAATATAAATATTAAATTGAATGAAAAATACAGGATAAATAACTACATATAACCACCGATAACCATAGCACAGCCAACTAGAATCGAAATCAATGTTGTTCTCGATATTTCGCATATGTCGTATTAGGGGAAGGGGGACGCAGATTGAAATGTCATTCAATGGTTGGCGGGTAATCGATTTCCAACCAGTGAATGTGCACTGTAACTTGATAAACTGATATGTGAAGGTCAAACTCTACATTCATTTTTGAAAAATACTATTTGATGCCAGCTATTTGTGTTAGCAGATTTTATAACACAACAACATAGGACTTTATTATGACGCATCCAATCATAGCAATCATTACAATCATAGCAATCATAGAAATGCTTCAGTGGCGCCATCTTTTCGCAGTTGTTGATGTACGATAGTTGGTAGTAGAGATATCTGTGATTTTCAACAGTTTTTAGAAACCTTTCTAACATCGTTTGAAACGTTGTACTCGTGAGACATTCGAAGAAGGCTCTTCAACTGTGCATACAGAGCAAATTTCTGTCTTTGGATTGACCTCAACGGTGAGTTCATTAGCAATTGGCACGCTCGAGATAGTTTCCAGCGCCGTTCATTCATTCGAAGTGTCCTCCCCAAAGCCATATTTATCACGGAATCGTAACGGAAGCTGAAGCACACCTCAGCGTCATCCTTGTCCACATCCGACGCGACGCGCTTGCCGGACAGTGTCAAGTTCAGCCACACGCAGCCAAAACCGCGTGCAAACCGATAAAGAATCGCCACACACCACACATTCCCATACGGTCACACGGAGCGCGCACGAATGGGGCCAAAGCGGGTGCGATCCGGCCACGCACGCTTAAACTGGTTTTGGACGTCGGACGACGGACACAGCAGCGTGGCATGGTGGCGTTGGAAAGCGCATGAAACGCGCTCAACCGAACACCGCCGCACACCGTGGATTAAGCGATCACGATCACCGTGCCGATGACGACCACCGGCGACCACCCTCTCATCTCATCGGGTCACACATACACACGGGTGTGCGCGCTATCCGCAGGCTCCGTTCCGCATCATTCGATGGGCGCAAGTGGCTGCTTTAGCCCCGCGGGCACCTTCGACAGTGATTTGCTCGAGTGGTTTGCTCACTTGTTCGCTTTATTTGTACTTCCTCTCTGGTGATCGCTTTTTTTTGCCGCTGAAGTGGTGATGTGTTGGGAGCTAAGAATCGCGCGTTCTCGAGTTCTCGAGTTCACCTTGCGCCGGCAAGCCGAGATCTCGGTGGGTGATGCGTATTTATCGGTCATTGATTGTGGTTTGCGCGTTGGAATGTGCGGCGAGGTACGGTGGATTGTCATAATTCATTTAAATCACAACCGGGCGGCTGTGAAGGATGAAGAAGTCAAACCCGCGTACTGCTTATAATGTCAATAAGGATGATTGTTATCGTATCAACCTCCAACATCATGTGTTTGTCTTAGGTATCACGTTGGGAATCAAAATAAACCCCTCCAATAAGTACAAATGTGAAGCGTCAACGTTGATTAGCGCCTGACCGATTACCACATGATCGGTCGCTGCCGCTGCTTCTGATACATTAACGAGTTTCTAAAAATAATATTCGCGCTAACACGGGATGAGCTTATTGATTCCACGAACTCGTTCAATGCAATCGACATTCGGTGAATCGTTTCACATGGAAAGTGCACAGCATGCTCCAAAAGTGGATCCAAGTAAACGAGTTATTTGAAGTCTCGTCTCGTAGTCACGGTAACGACATGGCAGCGTTTGCTTGTCTCTGCGATATTTTTGGAAAATTCACAAAAGCTAGTATATTCAACAAGAATGACAAGTCATATGTCTCAATGTAACAAGGCTTGTTCTTAGAAGCTGTTATCATTTCAGATAGATAGAGAGAGATATAGAATACTCTCTGTGGCAGGTATTGATAACGAACTACAACATTTCTAGCTGTTAACAGCTACTGTGGGGTAACCACAAAGATGTCATCCAATCTTAGCTCTATATAAATATCACAATAAATCGCAATATCACAATAAATCAGGAATATGTACTAACTTGTTGATTAAACTTTGTAAGACATTCAAAATATTCGTAATATCGTCCTCATTGAAATGCATTTAAAAAAGGCCATATACTTGACCTATCAAAAACACATCGGATCATACGGTTAATCCCAAATTTATTCTTGATTTTTTTGTCGTTGGCCAACCATATAAATGGAGTGTTCGATGCTTGTAAAAGCTGCTTGAAGCAGTGAACAGTATGCAATCAAATCGAGGTTGTTTTGCTTCTGCTGTTCGACATGATGTTGCATCTGAAGCTATAGCTGCAGCGTCACACAACGAGTTCGCCCAATGACGCTGGTGTTTCAAATTGTTTATCCAAAGACAGCAGAACACAAAACCCTCCGCGCTCAAGAATCAACCAACAAGTTGCACATCGTCCAATCACGGTACGAAAGAGGACCACCGCAAAGTGTCCGTGCCCGTCGGTAGGGTTACTGCTACTGCTGTTGGGGTGGAAGGTGCCACAAGAACAAACGGAAATCTCTTCCATTTGGATCGTTTCTTTCGACACGGCACCCTTTGAAACATGCTTTAAACCTGATCTCTGTTGAGCTCGTCCTCCAGTCCGTGATATAATCTCTCAAGAAAGGGATTATTACGAAGAAGCAGCACGGGAACACGAGCGCCCGGTCGCTTTTTTGTCGCGTTCGCATGATTCGTCTTGCCGGAGCAATTTGTACTTCATCGTTTGACCCGTTTTTGTTTCAATTTGCTCTGCCGTCGCTGTTCCCCGAGACATTTCTCAGCGTATTTTTTTTCCCCTTCTCGCATATCGCACCCGTCGCCGAGCGCACACATCCGACCCGTTGGTGTGATGGGGGAAAAAAGGCGAGAAATAAGCAACATCAATTGTATCGTAATTAATTATGCTCGAGCCATGCTTGCTGACCCTTTTTGCCCGTGCGGCGGATGCGCCCGGTGTTGTTTCGGTCATGTTTTTGGAGATGTTTCCGACGCTTCCCACTTCCCGTCCTCGGCCGAGATTACACAAAACACCGAGCGGAGAAAAATGTGCAAAAATGCATCCGGTTTGTTGATGGCTGCTCATTGAATCATTTCGTCAAGTTTTTTTTTTGTAATGATTTGTCGCTTTTTTGACCATTTTTTGTTCTTAACGCTGCGAGTGCGATGGAATGTTTTCCGGTTTCATAAAACGGGACGTGTTTTTTGTTTGTGTGTGTGTGTGCACGTGTATAAATCTTACCGGAGAGATGTCGTCCCTGGAACATGATAAATGGTTTATACGATCATCATTTAAAATAGGAGATGAACAAAAAAAACCGAGCGCACATTACAAATGGATTTGCGTGATCAATACCAACACATTCGGAGACAAACGACCTTTTGATAAACAATTATTAAAGACCCTAACCATGGAGCGAATGAAAGGGAAACTTTTATGGCAGAAAAAGCACCCTTCAACGTAACAATTGAACTCACCGAGCATCACCAGCCACAAAAAAGGGTTGAGAGTCCAATTTCCCGTCTCCGAGCGGAATGGATTGCTTTACTCATTTATTGCCCTTTCCGAGACACAAACCCGAGCTTGTTACACGGTGAAAGTTGAAGCGGGTCAAAGATAACACCCAGCGCCAAATTTGTATCATACCGCATCATAAACAAAAGGGCGATCGCCTCGCCCTTCCCGAAAAGTGAGAGTGATGTTTCGCGTCCGTCTTCATCTCGGCAAGATAAGAAACAGCTTGTTGAACAAACGTTTTCGCCGTAAGCGCCGCGTTTCGGTACTCCGCGGTAGGACGGATCCGGGATGGTGACACGCCATGTATGACTTTTTCACCATCATTGACAAACCATTGTCAAACCGCTTCGTACGGTTACGCAAATGAGCTGCATTCGTACCGGAGTGTGACCCTACCGGGGTCCGTGGGAAGACCTTAAGGGATGTGTGTTACGATGACGCCTCCGCCGTCGCCGCCGCCGGACCAGCTGAAGGTTACGCACGATCCCAACCCAAGCTACCAGGCTACGTGTCGCTTTGATAATTAAGTGAGATAACCCTTCCTCACGGGTGTGTCGGTGCGTCTGCCAGTCGGTGATGAGTAGAATTTTAATGTTCCATTGCATTCAGTTTGAAGGTAGTTCCTTGCCGAGGGATGTTGATCTGCCACGAGCTTGATCTTGCCGGCCGTTCTGCTGGACGTGGTTGTATTTTTATGGCTTATTGTTGGTTCCGTCATATAGACAAGCTCCGCACCGGACCGCGCCGTACCGGGTAGCTTGTTTTGTTTATTGGGTTGAACAACTGAGTACGCACTTGCAACATGCGAGTAGCTTCAAATAAGTCAAGGTCGTGTGTTTGTTTCTTGATTTATGCTTCGTGTAAAGAAAGATGACAGCTCTCGTGGACACATGCTAGTGGGTTCTTCTCGACAGGTGTGATTGTGGTTTCAAAACACATGTATATGACATATTGTTTATGTGGACATCCTTTATAATAACAAACATATTTGCTTACTTGCATGAATGTTTCGACGCCATTTATCCTATCTCGGTTCAGTCTCAGACTTCTTTTCTATCGCGTAAACATCCTAAAAGTATATACTTGAGGCATCATCCATATGACCTGACTAGTATAGAATACCGAAGTCTGACAAGTTCGAAGCGCTACTAAGATCATCTTACATACATCATAGAGGTTTGCACACAACAATTAGGGGCTATTAATTGAAGAAAAGTATATCAAATCTCGAACAATCTTTAAGATACTTAGATCTTAGCTCTTTTCTTCATCAGTTCGTTACTCAAGTCTTTTGCATCCTATAGTCAAATGACCTGATTCTACATAAATCGATTTTATGCTGTTCAAAACAAAACAAAAACAATCGATTGCCAATCTTCCTTCCTTGATTCCGGGCAGACTGTCGACGAGCAGCATGTCATATGCATGTCTAATACATTATTCAATCAGTGAAATGCTCGGCAGCACACTGTCGCTGTTTGTCATGTAAAACCAATCCACCCCATCCCCATCTAGGCTGGTTTTCTCGTAAAAAAAAACCTAAATTGTCTAGCGTTTTTCGTTTCGTTTTGCGGTTAGTAGATACACATGCAAGAATAATCGCACCGAACGGGCGGGATTGCTGAAATCGAACACGGCACCGGCACTCGAGCAGAAGACGAACTCTTCGTCGCTTGCATAAAACAAATTCGTTCAAATGGAGCATGAAATGAACAATCATTTATCATGCAACATTGTGCTGCTGCTGCTGTGTTTGTGAGTGTGTTTTTTTATATTACCGCCATCTTGGTATCTCCTCGGAACAAAGGATTATAAGCACGCTCGAACAAAGGCACTACCGAACCAGGGTAGTTATTGTACACAAAAAACAAACACACACAAAGGAAGTATAAAATATCAAATTGATCGTACGAGTAAATTGTAGATTGATTGTTTCGAGCTGTTGATGGGTGAAGCGTGCGCTTAAAATGCACTCACGTCTCGTACAGGGAAAAGCTTTTTCACGCTCACGATTGAATTACAGTTTTATTTTCACCCGGAACACTTGAGCGGGGACTTAAAAGCTACCCGGGTCTTGCCGCTCAAGAACCCCTCGGCGAATCTCTCCGAACCACCGAAAGCACAAATTCATATCTTATGCGTCGATGAATTTTCGCCACCCGCCCAAAAGATTCCATTATTTGTCTTCAAGCCTCCATGCGCGCACGAGTGTTGCGACCCGTCGTAAACATTTCGCTTGCGTGAAACTGCGCCATAAAGCCGGCGTACGTACTATTTACATTCGGAGTTACGGACGCCAGCGTTTGCGAAAAAGCCTGGCGCCAGGACCCCGTACCGGGACCGTACTGTCACCGTAACGATGTGCCCGGCACCGAGAAGGGCATAATGTATCCTTATCGATAAGAAGCCAAGCGAACGGAAACAGCGTTCCAACGGTCGCCATCGCCATTGCCAGGCAAAATCAAGGCGCCTGCTGAGATCTTTCCTTTCTGACGCTCGGTGTGACAGTGTGCGTGTGTGTGTATTTGCGGCTGGCAACGGTTATAACCCTCAATTAGAAATTTGATTGGCCATTTTAGCTTTACGGACGGGCGACGGAGCCCATTAGGATAAGTGTTGACCGTTTTCCAAGGATCCCGGAGCGGCAGCAGCGGCAGCAAGACTAATGTCGGATTGTTGAAAGCCCGAGCTACCGGCAGCATTCGTGCGATTAAGTTTAAGTGTTGTTATTCTATAACTATTATCATGATTGTAGCACGTCACCTAAACATAAATTCCTCATACACACACTCACATACACGCGTACGAGCACGCATTCCGATTTTCCAATACCGCTGCTCCCCGGAAGCTCTTTGGGGGCTCGTTTATTTTAAGAACGCGATGGCAAGGCCGTCCCGGAAGCTGGGGCCTCTTGACTCTCGACACGTGCAGAGAAGAGATTTTCTCCCAATCGTGGAGGGGAAGAAAAGCATCGTACGTTCTTCCGGCACTCGGTCCCGCTTCGTAACGCTCCGCCCGGCACGCCGAGCCTGCTTGTTGTCATTGAAAATTATAAAAATGTTGACTGCAGCTACGTGATCCGGGTGCAGAGTGTCTGCTTATATTGGCTTTCTTCACGAGACGCGCCCGGTGGGCCTGGCTCCACTGGACTGGAGCTTTATTTGTTTTGCTTTTACCGTTTGCTTGGCTGGCTTTCTGGTGGAAGGATGACTTTAAAATATCGTTAACAAACGTAAATGGGGCTGTTCTGGGTGGGGTGGAATGGGGTTGATAATAGCGTTGAGGGTATTTTTCACGCACGTCACATAGGGATGCGGAAGGATCTTTCACTCCGTTTACCGGCCTTGAGCTGTTTTTGCATAGAATGTGTTTTTGTGTGAAAACGATGAGATGAGAATGACAATGCCAGTAGTAGCACGGCTTTTCTTTAGATGTTCTCAAAGTGTCTGTAATTCGTCTGTAATTCGTTATGAAACGCTCTATCCCATTTTAAAGTGAGCGAACAGGATATAACTATATGAAAACAACAAAATGATTATCAAACAAATCAAATTTCGTTTTGAACAGACCTTCGCTGGACTTGCTATTCATATTTCACAAAACTACGCACAAATTAGCGCTAGCTTTTGACTAACTAGGCTGCAGCGTTTGTACAGTCGTTGTTCAAGAAGACACGTGTTAATCAAGCTAAAATTAGATAAATCTATCTCAATGCACGCGATATATATTATCCATGTCAAACTTATATCCCTGAGAGGGCTTTTTGTTTTGATCATTATTGTAGATGCAGTTCGTACCCATATGCTCTAAAAAACGATCAACACTTATATAAGACATTTGTCATCAAGAAATACATTTAAGGCTACAAAACTTTGCCTTACATTTACGCCTAATGCAAAGGGTGAACTTATAGCACAATCATTCGACGATCCCTTTCCCCTTCCAAGCGGAAACTTGTTCGAACCTAACATCATCGATTCCCAATACGAACGCACTTGGCGCAACCACTTTGATCACTCCATGTCTGGCCACTTTCAGTCGCTTTTAGAAAGACGGGAAGAAGGCGTGTATGGATCGAGAATGAAAATCATCATCCGTCGCGACGTGTGATATGATGCGCGGTGCGTAACAGAGGACGGGCGCGAGACATAATAATACGCAGCGATACCTCAACTGGTAGGGTGGGAGGTTTGGTAGCGCGCACGAGACGGTAACGCCACTGCTCCATCTGTGTTGGTCAAGGTTAAACTGACCGTGGTGAGTTATGAATTCCTCAGTCCGCAGTCTGGGTCTTCATGTATTCTTAATAGTGTTTGGGTGAGTGTTTTTTTCGGACATGTAGTCGTTTGAAGAAATGAGAGGGTGAGTGTGGTTGTTGAGGTCATCGTGTTTGAATTGTTGATCGGTCAGGTGGACAATGGGCCGGGATTGAGAGATCATATTGGTTCGTCTTGTAGCACTCATCAGAAGACTCAATCAATAGGGTACAGGCATTATATGGGCCCAATAAAAAGAGTATTGCTCCAAACATATTAAAACACACTTCTCCGACTGAAACGACATTAAAGTGGCACCCTCACCAAAACTCTATGCCAACAGCAAACAACGATTATCCCGCAGCCCACATGCTTGCACTATGCGGCTAAGCTTTCTGCTGCGAACATCAAGCACAGTTTTCACATGTGGAAGCGGACGCACCCAATTTGCACAGTCCGTTCAAAAGGGCAAGCAATCGACTCTGTTGACTGGCTAGTGGCGCTTTCGGTCGGAAAAACACTGCCAAACTTTCCATCCGCAAATAGAGACCAACACACACACACACACATGAAAGCACTCCAGCGTGGCGTATGACACGACCTAGCCGTAAACACATCATCCGACCCCCGTCAGCTCATCACCACCAAAACCCGAAGCTGTGAAAGTGTGTTTTTGACAGCGCACAGCTCGCACGAAAGGCGCTCCGATGGCGTTCGCTCGTTGCTATGGGTAACGTGTGCAAAGGTGACAGAATTGTTTCTGCTGCTGCTGCTGCTGCTGCTGCTGTGTATTTGGGAGCTGTTATGTATTACAAGACTAATTCGCTGTCAGGCTGATGTCAGTTGGGTGATGTTGCTTATGTAGCTATAAAATTTAGCTCTCGTTTCGTCGGGGATTACTTTGCATCTGGCCAAAGCTAGAGTTGTCCCATCGGTTGTACGAAAACAAATAAAAAACAACGGCGAGAAAAGTTTCTCCTTGTGTGCTTTTTGATAGAAGAGAATACAGCTTTAGGTGGTTTAATAGTTATGGAATAGTGCAGTTTTTGTTGATTGGTAGAAAATATTTCGAGAAGGTTTTGGTTCAGACTCGAGATTATGGCTGGATGACAGGATGAAACCAAGTTAGTTCAATGTAAACCGTCTCGATAAATCTTCCAGGAAAATGGAACGGAATACAGGTTCGACAATCGACAACTTCTTCCCGGCAGGCATCGGGAGATGGTGTATCGATCTCGAATCCAACGCTGACCATATCAGCACAGATACTTCCACGAAGCTCGGTAAGCTATCTTGGCCAGAAGTTTTGATTCCGATATTCCCGGTAAAAGGGTTTCCGGTGACCGGTGATTTTTTTTCCTTTTCAAAGTAATGACAAAGTACATTCCCATGTACTGGGTGTCTAGAAATACCACACAAAGGTTTGTAGTTCTTGGAATCCATTTATGAAATGCATATGGATGGAATTTGCGACATACATGCGAAGAGGGAGTGTTTTGCATTTCAAGGCAGCGTTAGGAATAGACATGCATACTAGGAAGATAGACATAAGTGTGTAAACGTTTCCGTACAAGTTTCTAAAGAACAGAAAGCACAGCTTGAACGCGTTTCCAGGCTCATTCTTTGCATTATACAAAGAACTTCCCAAGGCCGGTTGCCGTCCGCCATCAGAACCAAACCCTAAAACAATTAACCCTAACACAATCATGACACGGCTGACGCTTCCGTTTGGTTAGGGATTAATTTCTTCCCCATCGTTCCGTGCGCGTTCGTGTACGTTTCAAGTTACTGATTGATCGATAAACCGTCCTAACAGTCGCTAACAAATCGTTGATTGGTTCATTACGCGGCCTAGTCTCCGTTTGCCGAGCGCTTGCGTTTGACCAAACGGACGGAGAACACCGGAAGCTGTCGGATAAGGGTAGAAAAAAAGTAAAAGTAACAGAACCCGGCACAACAGCGGACGTGCTGTGTGTGTTCTGGTACGTGGAGGAGGGGCAAAAGTTTTTCTATTAACGTCACCAGAACTTGGATTTGGGGCTGTCCGAGCGAGGCTTGCACGAATAAAGCGGACACACGCTGGACACAGCGCAGTGTTTTCATTCGTTTCTATCTCGGTTCGGCATGAGCAAAAGGATTAGAAGGACGAACAAAAACCAAACGGTCTGTTCTTGCTCGGATGGGAGCGCAACGGAGTGCCGTGTTAGGGCGTGGACGTTTTGCATTTCGTTTCGTTTATCTTCTTTCGATTTATCATAATTGACCGCACCATTTGGTGGACAGCGTGCTTTCGGCCCCCAAGCCGTGTTCGTTTTCCGTTCATTTTATATCCGTTTGTTTTTTTTTCGCTCCTTTTTCCAACATACTCTTTACGTCCCATAACGCCGGATTTTGCTTTGATGACGTCTCATTACTTTTTGCACAGTATTTGCAGCAACCGTCCGATTTGGCGACCATTTTTACGACCATCAAACTCATATCTGGAACAGATCCATCAAGATTATGTTCTATGGGCGATTTTTTTGCTGCTCCCATTTTGCTTTCGGAATCCTTTTTGCCGCTGGAAAGCATCGAACCTTTTAACTTACCCGACAGTCGATTCCGTGTCGGCTGGCGTCCATTCCCTGTCGCCAGTGTCGGTGCGGTTAATCGAAAAATGCGCCTCTCACCCTGCTCACTTCACCAGAGATAAACTTCTCAGTGGGGGAAAAGAAGTTCCAACTGATATTCGTGCAGTCCTGCGATATCCATCACGCTGGGACAGCACAGGAACATGCTGTGACCCTTTTTCCGATCCGTTTTTTCCGATGGACGCAGATTTTGATCCTCCATGAAAACCCCGACTTGGCACCATGGGGACATCGGGGCGAGGACGATTTCCACAATATTTACGAGGGTGACCGGGAAAAGCCAAACAATTTGTGGCAGCTTCTGTGGCCGACCCGGGGCTCCAGGCCGTTGTGATGATGGAAGCGGGGTGTTATTATTTCACCCCTGGGAAAGATGGCACCCACCCATCGGTGGATTGGCAGGCAGTGCAGGCGATTAGTTTGTAAGCGGCAAACAATGACACTGTGGTGGGCAATAAAATGTGGAATTATGTGTCTCGCTCAGATCTCGTCAACCCAGCATAAGCCTAACTTCATTTGGATTGATGGTTGAAGGTTTGGAGAGTTTCTTACCAGGGTGAGGCTGTGCTGAACGAGAGGGATTGATTTATTCAATAAAATGATTTCGACGAAGATTGGAAGGCTGAAAAAAAATATAAAAGGACATAACCTTAGCTTCCTCTTGATAATCCTTCCACGACCTACGATACGTGGTCCGTTCTTAGAACAATCGATCCCATTATACCGTCATGCCCTTTTGCTACGCTCCCTTTAAGGAGAAGGCGGCCCATAAAGCCAAACTATATCGTCCTTTGCCACAAATAGGTGGGTCGATCCGGATCCGGAAAGTAGGTCATGAAGCTTCGCTCCCTCCAAAAAGGTGGATTGCGAGGAACGATTTTGGGAAACGATGGTGTACGTTATGGCTCGTTAACTGCTGGCCGTGCAAGACGTCGGACCTATCTTCCCGGGCACAGCACAGCAGATGACCGCCCGAAGACGGCGAATCCTCTGAAGACATAATTACGTGCATTAGCAGATTGTCCGGGATTAGCTTTACCGTTTTGGGTGGAAGGGGGTCGTGGCAACCGTGTGAACGAAAATGCAACTGATTGAGTGACCGTTTTTATGCGTCTTTTTTTCAGCTTGCGTTGTTCCGGTGCCGGTCGTTGATTGGCGCCGGGACAAATTAAGAACGATCTTGGCCTGGAAAGATTCGGGAGAGCGCACGGAGACGATCGATGGCGTGTATAAATTAATTAAATGCAATAAGGTCGCCTCTGATTCGCCTCTCTTCTCGGGCTTAACGGGCTTAGGCGGTGACGGAGCAAGGCTCAAATGGCGAGAGCTTTAATTCGCAGAAGGCAACACGAAAAGCGCCTGAAGGTAGGCTTTAACCGAGCGCAAACAAACCAGACCAGAACTCGATAGCGAGTGTTTGCTATAGTAACATTTTAAGTGTTTCTAAGTTCTAAAACGAAATGATTGAGATCGAATGCTACGACATTTTCACAATTCGCGCCAACTTCTCAAACGATCGTTAACTAAGTTCGCTCACGATAACTCTTTACACTTTGTTGAAGTTGCTGTTGTTGTTGTCCATTACTGCAAGCCTTCAGACTCGACGCATTCAAGACCCTTGCGAGACAAGACAAACTTCGCCACCCCGAGACGGAAGTGCGGCCGACCAGTTCGCAGTTCCTTTTTTCCGTCGAGATTTATTGCTTTGTTTATTTGATTAATGGCAATAAATCGTTATCTTGCGCCGGTTCGGTTCCGTCCGCAGCGAGGGGGCCGAGCAGTCAACCACAAAACCGTTTACGTGTGAGTCTTCCCTCCGTTTTCCGCACCAGGAGGCGGGTGGACACGAAACAAATGGACCGGACGTGGTCTACGACACTTGGTTTACATCATTTTTTGTATATTGTTCCTTCGTACGATGCAAAAACAGCTACAAGGAAGCAACGAAAGTAGAAAAACTTTTTTCCCAGAGTGTCATTCGAGTTTTTCTTTCCTAGAAGACTCTCACTCCGTCTCTCTCTCCCTCTTTCTCGCTTTTCCATCCTGTCATCTAATCAAATCGTGAACGACCGTCTTCGACGTCGCGCCCAGAAACTCAGAACGAGTGCTGAGGAAAATTTATAACCGTCGAAAAGTCACACTTCGAAAGAAACGCACTACCAGCGCCGTTCAACCATGGACAAAAAGATCGTCCCGAGGTTTCGTCCTTTCCACGCTGGCAACACTGCCAGCGACAAACAATTGCATTTGGGTGGAACGACTAGCACCCGAGAACAAGTTCTTCGTGTGCTTTCTGGGAGCGCCCGTATGCAAATAGAAGTGGAACGCTATTAACAACGCTTCAGGATGAAATTGAATTGGTTTTGGGTGGCTGTAACACCGAAAAACCCGACTGCACTTTAATTACACTCACGTTTCTCGCATCGCGTTGGAGAAATATGCAAATTAACCATCCTGAGTTTTGGCACAAGTTTTCCCCGGAGTGAGATGTCGCTGCGCGTTGCAGCTCAGCCACTGCTGCTCGAAATGAGCTTAATGAGGCGCTGGGCTCGGGGGTGGCTTGCCTGTTATTCGAACTACGCCAAGGGGATTGCTCTCAAACGGAAGTTTTTGATGCGTAACTCGTTCAGTTTGGGTATTGGTTTTTGTGTTATATATTCAATATATATTCTCAATATATTCTTGTCTGTGGAAATGACCTTTGAATTGAGATTCCCCAAGCGTGACTGAAAAGTTTCGCAGCTTACACGAGAATTTCGAGCTTATTTTCGGCTAATACAACCATTAACTGATATGATCATTAGTACGAGTTTCAAGGGGGATATGGATGGTTAAACTTACACAATACCGATATCATCGCATTGCCATAAATCTGAATGATGTCACGAGTTTCGGTTTACAGATCGTTTGGACGTTTATTTATTTTGTTAACATCAATATTTTGGAGCAATAATCTTTGTTGAGATACAACGATTTCGCGAACTACTTTTAAATGGATGATTTTATTAAGCGGAACACAAGCTACTACTTATCGGCATGCTGCTTATGGTAAACCTTTTGAACAACGTATCGAGCGACCTGATGATTCTGATCGGATTTCCTCCCACGTAAAACTTGGTCAAATTTGGTGGGTACACGCTCTCATCTAAAGGAATTTGCGATATGCAGTTGAACGCTAAATCCAATCCTTTTAGATTCGAAAGCTTTCTGAACTGGCCGACCTCAACGCTGGTGATCTGATTGTGATTGAGACCGATGTAAGTTATCCCAGGCAGCCGACCCATGCACCGTGGAACACGCGTAAGATTATTACTGGCTGCTTCAAATGTAACTGGAGTGAGCACGGTACCCCACGCACACCAGTCAAGCTGTTTTATACGATTATATGCAAATATAATATCTTCAAGTGCGGGATTCTTTAGCCCTCCACGCACGGTTGCAATCACATTGTGCGATAAGTCTAGAAGACTCAGCTTAATGAAAGGCGAAAATACGTCAAGATTAGTTTCCTCGATTCGATTGTAGCTCAGGAATATTTCTATCACAGCTTGCTGGTAACGTCCTTCGCTCTTACCGACTACATGTCTTATGAGGTTATTTTGTAAGAATAATGACGTTAGATTTTCGAGATCGTAGAATTGGGTCAAATCGATTTGTTCGATTTCGGTGTTTTTAAAGCTTGCATACACTAGGTTCCGCAACTTACTTATCGTTGGAGGAACTTCGCGCATCGGACAGTGTTGTATCATGACGTGCTTCATGTGATCGTTTGTTTCAAAAAGAACCTCTCTAAGCGATGTCTGATAAATATCGATTGTGACAATATTGCACCCGTGCGGTATGACGATCGTTCTGAGCTTTGGCGATGCTGTGATTTTTAGTCGATCGACACAGCGTGCCATTTGGATGCAAAACTGTGCCTCAACTAATGGTAACAGGAGATTTTTCACGTCGAAGCGGTATTTCGTGTTTGGTAGATGATCAAGCACAAAGTATCCGTCCGCTCGAGGGTTCCAGGCTTCAACTACGCAGTCTGTTTTGTCATTGGTGCAGAAGAATTTGAATCCATTCGCTTGCAACACGAAGGAAACGATTACGATAAGGCTAGATTGGTGAAAATTACAAAGAACAAATTATTTATGGAACACCATATTTTATATTCTATTGATTGATCAAGTACCATAGTGGGGTGCCACAAATCATTATTATATGCCGGTTTTGATTTAAACGAGTAAACACACACTGCTATTCAACGCACGAAGCTACACCCCAAACTAAAATGTGTTGAGCTTATATACAGAGCTCGTTCTCATTACCCAAATTGATCATTAGCACTAATTTTATCGGAGTGACACCGACATTTGGCAAGGTTACCAGTGGCAAACGATCCTCTCCGATCCGCTTCGGTGATATTTCGCCACTATCGGAGAAACTACGAAGCTACGTCCATTATGCAATTGTGCATCGTGCAAGTACTTAGCAACATAGCAACATTCAGTTATTGCTGGGTGATATTCGTTCTAATGCCACGTAGTTATTATTTGCCTTTTTTCTAAGCAAATCGTTCTGCACGCTAACATTTGCCAGATGGTTCTCAAAAATGTAAAGTGTAGATAGCAAGTTAAGCGATGGATCCGATTATTGTAAGTTTACAAGCATCTCGAACTGCTAGATCTCAACGTTGGCGATCTGATTGTGTTTGAGCCCGATGTAAGTTATCCTACCGATTCCCTAATGATTCCCATCGGGTTTCCTTCCATGAAAAAGCTGGTCAAATTCGGCGGGTACACGCTCTCATCTAAAGGAATTTCCGATATGCAGTTGAACGCTAAATCTAACGTTTTCAAGTTCAAAAGCTTCTCAAACTGTTCGATCTCAACTTTGGCGATCTGATTGTGACGGAGGACAATATGTAATAACCCAAAGAGCCGATCCATGCATCGTGGAACACGCGTGAAGTTATTGTTGGAGGCGGAGAATGTGACTGAGCTATGAGCGATATTCCAGGCACAGCAGTCAAGTTGTTTTATACGGTTATGTGCAAGTATAATATCTTCAAGTGCAGGATTATTAAACTTTCCATGCACGGTTTCAATCATGTTGTGCGATAGGTCTAGAAGGCCCAGTTTGATGAAGGGTGAAAATACATCTAGATTAATTTGTTCTATCCGATTGTAGCTCAGGTATATTGCAGTCAAAGCCTGTTGATAATGTCCTTCACCCTTACCGACTACATGTCTTATGTGGCTTTTTTGTAAGAACAATGATGTTAGATTTTCGAGGTCGTAGAATTGGTTCGAATCGATTCGTTCGATTTCGGTGTTTTTAAAGCTTGCATACACTAGGTTCCGCAACTTACTTATCGTTGGAGGAAGTTCGCGCATAGGACAGTTTTGAATTGTGATAATCTTGATGTGATCGTTTGTTTCAAGAAGAACCCATTTAAGCGATGTCTGCTTAATATCGATTGCTACAATATTGCACCCGTGCCGTATGTCGATGGTTCTGAGCTTTGGCGATGCCGTGATTGATAGCCGATCAACGTAGCGTGCGATTTGTTTGCAAAACTGTGCCTCAACTAATGGTAACATGAGATTTTTCATGTCGAAGATGTATTCCGTGTTTGGTAGATGATCAAGCACAAAGTATCCGTCCACTCGAGGGTCCCAGCCTTCAACTACACAGTATTTTATGCCTTTTGGGCAGATGAATTTGAATCCGTTCGCTTGCGACACTACGAAAACGACTACGATAAGGCTAGGTTTTTGGAAATAACAAAGAAATAATTAAAAAATGAAATGAAATATTTAATACTCTATTTTAATTGATGAAGTACCACAGAGGAGCGTAATAAATCATGTTTATATGCAGGCTTTGATTTAAACGAGGAAACACATACTGTTGTTGAATGCACAAAACTACACGAAAGATCAAAATGTGTTGAGCTTATATACACAACGCATTTTCATTACCCAAATTGATCATTAGTATGAATTTTATTCGAGCGACACCGACTTTTGGCAAGGTTACCAGTGGCAAACGATCCACTCCGATCCACTTCAGTGACGCCACATCCATTGTGCAATTGTGCATTGAGCAAGTTGGAAGATGTTCAACCATCATGCAGATAAGTCTCCTTCTGCATGATGTTTAGGTCCCTAATGATATGCCCATATCCATACTCATTTGGATCCAGGATCACGCCATTCTAGTAGTTTCTCATGGCATCGTGAACGTTATTGTTGGGTAGTATTTGTTCTGGTCCTCTGTTCTTAACCATGGATTGGAAATGCTTAGATTGGAAGCAATACGACCGGACAGTTCTTTAATAAATAAATAACAAGCTAGATCTTGTAGCGAGTACAACACTGATAGATTAAGGAACATGTAACAAAATGCTTTCCTGCATGTTTTGATTTATTGCAGAGTAAAAACAATGTTGCTGCTGCTCTTTACTAAAGACACGTAGTTATTATCAGCAACCTTTTAAACAAATCGTTCTGCATGCTCACATTCCCCAAAGGGTTTTCATAAATGTTGAGAAGGGTAAGATTCGGTGGATAGACGCTTTCATTCAAAGGAAGTGCAGATAACAAGTTAAATGATAGATCCAATGCCTGTAAGTTTGTAAGTTTCTCGAACTGTTCGATCTCAACGTTGGTGATCTGATTGTGCTTGAGGCCGATGTAAGTTAACCCACCGAGCCGATCCATGCATCGTGGAACGCGTGTGAGATTGTTGCTCGCAGCTGCAATGGAAACTCGACTAAGCACGATACACCACGTGCACCAATCTAGCTCCTTTAAGCGATTGTACGAAAGGATAATGCTCTCTATTACTGGGTTTTTCAATCCCCCGAGAAGCGCCTCGATCTGATTGTGTGATAAATCCAGAATGGTTAGTTTCACAAAGGGCGAAAATACATCTAAGTTTAGTTTTCTTATCTTATTGTAGCTTAGAGCTATATCAAACATTGCCTCCTGATGAAACCTTTCCATCTTGCCAGCGACGTTTTCGATATTGTTTTTTCGTAATTGCAATGCAGTCAAGTTTTCCAGGCTGTAAAATGGACCCAAGTCGATCTGCGCGATTCCGGTGTATTGAATGTTTAAGGATGTTAAATTCCTCAAATTGTTAATCGTTGGCGGAAATTCGCGCATCGGGCAGTAGGCAATGATTACGTTCTGCAGGTGGTCGTTCGGTTCGAAGTGAATCCATCTGAGAGCCGTCTTCTGTATATCGATAGTATCAACATTGCATTCGTGCGGTATGACAATGGATCGGAGCGTTGGTGACCTTGTGATTATCAGGTGGTCAATGTAGCGTGCATTTTCGACGCAATATTTTCCCTCGACTGATGAAAGCAGCAGATTGTTTACGAAGAAAAAAGTCGCGTTGGATACATGCTGAAGCACAAAGTATCCGTCCTCTCGAGGGTTCCAGTTCTCTACTTCGCACTGGGACAAGCTTTCGGTGCAGACGAATTTGAATCCACTCACTTGCGACAAAGAGAAAACGATGACGCCGAGGCTGATGAAATCAGGAAAATTTTGAAGAAAAATTCAATAAAACACAGAACAAAATAATCTACTGTCAATTCAAGTACCTTAGGGCGCTGTAACTGAGCATTACGTTTATGTTTTTTTTGTGCACTACCAAATACACACTGCTGGTGAAGACAGGAACCCACACGCGGGACTGACAACAACCCAATGCTTTGTCCGGGACATCAGCACACATTATCATTATAGAAAATTATCATAAGTACCAGTTTAATGGGGGTTTGATGGGTGAGCGGACACACAGGGTTAGTTGTGCCAACGAAACAACAAAATTGTCACAGATTCACTTTGAACACTATCACAAGCTGAAATGTTTTATAAGATACTTCGGGATTGCCGGTTTACAGATCATTGCACTTGCATTTAATGCTCTTTTGGAATTTGCTTACTTACTATCGTCAACCTTTTGAATGACTCTTCCGATATGGTAACGATACCGATCGGATTGCTTTGCACGTAAAACGTGAGTAAATTTGGCGGGTACTCACTCTCATCCGAGGGAATTGTAGAAATGCAGTTGAACGCTAAATTCAAGACTTGCAAATTCGAAAGCTTCTTGAACTGGTCGATCTCAACGTTGGTGATCTGATTGTGTTTGAGACCGATGTTCGTTACTGCGCGCAGTTTGTCCATACATCGTGGAACACGCGTAAGGTTATTGTTGGTTGCTTCGAACATAACTGCACTGCGCACGATACCCCACGCACAACAGTCGAGTTGCTTGATACGATTGTGCGAGAATAAAACACTCTGCAGGGAAGGATTCTTTAACCCTCCCAGCACGGTTGCAATCCTGTTGTGTGATAAGTCTAGAACGTTCAGCTTAACGAAGGGCGAGAATAAATCTAGATTGATTCTTCTTATTCGATTGTAGCTCAGCAATATTGTTGACAAAGCTTGCCGGTAACGTTCCTCACTCTTACCGACCACATTCATGATGTTGTTTTTTTGTAAGTATAATGATGTGAGATGTTCATGTTGACAGATTTGGCTCAGATCGATATGTTCGATTTCGGTGTTCTGAATGCTTAGATATTCTAAATTTCGCAAGTCACCTATCGTTGGAGGAACTTCGCGCATCGGACAGTGTTGGATCATGACATACCTCAAGTGATCGTTTGCCCCAAAGTGAACCCATCTAAGCGATGTCTTACTAACTACGATTTCTTTAGTACTACATTCGCGCGGTATGACAAGGGCTCTGAGCGTTGGTGATGTTATGATCTTCAGATGATCAACATGGCGTGCCATTTCGTTGCAAAAGTGTGCCTCAACAAATGCCAGCACGAGGTTTATCACGTAGAACCGGTGCACCGTGTTTGGCAGGTGATCAAGCACAAAGTATCCATCCACTTGCGGGTTCCAGTTCTCAGCTTCACAAAGAGATGCGTTTTCGCTGCAGATGAATTTTAATCCATTCGTCGCTCGTGACACAACGAAAAGGATCGCGATGATGCTGCATTGGCGAAAATTACAAAGCACACATTAAAAAGACAAATCGGCAAAGCGTCTGCATCTAACGAATCAAGTACCACAGTGTAGTGTTGCTGTACATTACTAAAATGTTTTTTTTTCACTACCCAGCATATCATTCAACACACTGCTGTTGAAAGCACGCATACGCAAGACTGACAAGTGACCAAGCTCACTCGAGTATTGCAGCTATTATATAGCACACATGATCATTACCGTAATTGCCGATGGGCACGGGTTTCATTGAAGAACTCAAGGTTGTTGTTATCTGGGTAGCAAAATTATTTGCTAGCGCTGAAGTCCTGGCTTTATTATGAATCGTTTGTGATTTACGATGAAAACAAAATAATTTCCCAGGTTAGGGGTTCCCCGGATAGATTTTTGCAAAGAAAATCTGTCTATCACGTAGTATTCAAATCGCGTCGCAATATCGGTCGGCAAATATTGTTCCACTCGAGGCCACCAGTCGTCAACTTCGCATTGTAAACCGTAGCTTTCGCTACCGATGGTATTGGTACTGCAGGAGCATTTTCAACTAACCGACGGTGCTCCAAGATGTACTAACGCCTGCTTTTATTCATCCGCTTCGGAGCACTGTTAGGAGAACACGAAACCCGTACACGCGAATGAAATGTCACGAAGCGCACTCGAGAGCAATGGATGTTTCTCAAGGCACATTATTATCATTTCAAATGTACATTAGCCTGCGTTTCCTAGAATCGTATGATTGCACCATTCACGTAAATAATCGCGACTGTAACATCGAGAGCGATTGTAACTATTTTTTAGCTTTCAGTTCTGAAATTGGCTTGATTATCAATGTGTTGTGGGCTTGAAGATCGAAACGACAGACGATCTAATGTTGATCCAATTCGTGAGTAGTTTAGGTGGATTTCGTTGTCAATGTGTTAATGTTGTGCTATTTGTATGATCATCACATCGGTGTGCTTGATCCGCCAGATTGAATTGTATAACACTCCTTGAATGCAACCATGTTAATTAGGCATTTTAACTGCGAGCTCAATCTATCAGAACATCTATCAGAACAAACACTAGACATTGCGAAACGCACGTATCCACAACATTTACAAGATCCAAGACAAGGCACTTTTGAGTCGGAGGACGTGTTTACAAACGCACGCACCAACCGTGCGTCCTCCGGCTATTCATCAGCTTCATTATCATGTGCAACATTTGGAGAAAAACCCGCTGAGGGCGAGCAGAAACGGTTTTGCCATTTGGAACTTTCTATTTCTGCACGGGCTGCAGACGCCACGACAGGAATCTGGTCTGTTTAACTATTAAAGATCCGCCAAGGGTTGCTTACTTTCGAAGGAACGTCAGCGATAAGACACAAACACACACATATCGGGGAACGGAAGCAATCAACGTGATGAGGTTTTGAGATGACGAGTCGGGTGAGCGCGCGGCAAATGTCTTTTGATGCTTCCTTACATCCACCGTCTAGACGGGAGGGGTGTGCTCAGTGCCCTCCTTTGTGTGTGTGTGTGTGTGTGTGTGTGTGTGTGTGTGTGTGAGTGGGCGCGCTGCGTGGAATAATTAATGGCGCTCCACTTGTGATCCACTGGCATGGCCGTACGCTTTTCCACCTTTATGTACTCGTATCATCGTTTGCATTTGGCGCTATGGCCGCCGCATCATCGCCGCCATTAACCGCAAATGATGGCCACGCTGCCTACATGTGTGTGTGTGTCAGATAAAGAGAGAAGCCGAGCCTATTTGCGCTCCTGATGATGGGTTTGTTGTGATTTTTCCCGACATCCGGTCTGCCCTTCGTAACCATGATAAGAGTTTGCAGGTAAGTTGTAGCATGCGTCTGGCTCCCATTTTTCCCAACGAATTTCCCTCGCTGTCCCTCGTGTTCGTGCAGAGATAGCGCGCCCGCTGCGGGCGTAGCGGAACCGACAAGCGGATCCCATTGTAGCCAAGGCAAGCCGGGCGAGAACAAAAGGTCGGAAAAACAATCACGAAACATCTTAGGCGATGTTTTTGTGGAGGCGAAATGTTTCGCCCGCCCGCTTGCTTGGCTGCTTGAAATTGAAATGAGCTGTGGGTCTGGAAATGATTACATTGTTTGTTCATTAAAGAGAAATCCAACCTCCGAATTTGTTGGCGCTAATGGTAATGACTCCAGCCGTGATTTACGGCATGTATGGCTTTTCCAGTGAGCACACATCTACATGCCGCGCATACAAACACCCTCCTAGAGGAGTTCTTTGTGCGCTGATCTAATTAGTTCACAATGTTTGACTTGTTAAACTGTCGTGAATAGTTCGCGCTGGTTGTTTTGTGGGAAGCGACGATGTGGTAGAGGCGATTCTACGAAATGTGTTGTGTTTTGTGTTGTCGGAAAAGCTAATGGATTGTTCCTGCCGAGAAGATGTCTTCCCAACTGAAACCTCAGCATCTCGTTTGTTTTTCTTTTGCTATAAAAACCATATTTCTTCTTTGCTGTATTTCTCCGAAAGATGGCGCTACTCGCAGTGTCACTCGCAAATGACAGCTCTAAAATGTCAAACAACCTTTACTATCCTGCTATTGTTTGTACTACTTTATCATGCTTTAGATAGGTACCAGATTGTTTTATTTCAACAAGACTTTGCCTATAAATAGAACAAAAAGCACGAAACGAGTCTATCCGACTTCTTCGGACCACAAACACAGGAAACACGGCCATTCCAAACTCTGTCACTTGTCGTCAAAAATACGTTGACAGGACATAAAATAAATAAAGAGATTGAAAATGGGGGGGAAAAAATCCAAAAACGAGTCACTCTTCTCGCTAGTGTCGTGCGCGGATTGGGAATTGTCATTCACGACACGGGGTGCGCTTCACGACGAGATGAAGAAAAATGCGCGGACATCGGGTACGGCACATAAATTTTAATATTTTATCACACTCCCATTCTCCACTCCCAGCGCAGCCGGGTGGATCGGGGAAAAACACTGCGCCTTGAAAAAAAAACACACACACATCGCCTGAGAGATAAATAAAAGAAAATATTCAACGGGCAGCTCGCAGTCGAGTCTCAACGTTTGATCACTTTCGTGACCGTTTCGGCCCGATCGGGTTGGCCGGTCGGAGAAGAGGCAGACCGATTGGCAGGATATTGGCAAGATCGGCGCGTGTATGTTGGTTTTGTCCACAGGACCGGCAGGACGAATGTTTTATGTTCCTTTCTGGTGAATTTGAGTTGACTTTTTTCGGTTTCGGTTTGCTCTACACCGAAGGGCCGGAACGATCAACATTCCCATCAGAGATGGGCGCGCGTGTGTGTGTTTTTGTTTCTTTTTTTTTCAACAACTTTCCCCATATTGCAAGACGTCAGTTTGCGTTTGATGACGTGCTACAAATTTCCTTCGGGGTCGGAAGCATTGTGTCGTTTTTGCTGCAGCATTGCGTTGGACGAAACGGTGGCGAAACGCTCAAGTGTGTACTTAATTTATAGCACGTAATAAAAATCGACAAACGACCGATAAATATTGGAAAGCATCCGATGCCCCCGTTGAAGAGTGAATGCTGCGGGAAGGAGGATTAAATTTTCGTAATTATATGGGGCGTTTGTCTTTAAGATGGTGTGTACAGTTCCTCTATAGATCTTCGACATTTTTATCATATATACAACACATTTTTGGAGACGCCTATGAAATTTTGCCTCTTTAAGCGAGGACATTTGGAACGAACGTTGCAGGGCCATTGTTAAAGTTATGAAATTAAATATTCTAACTATTTCAAAAGAAACCATAAAACTACCATCCATTGCCTGCCTTGCTCTCGATGAAGTCCTTTCCCGAAAGTTTTCTCGCTGCCAGGCATCCAAATCATCCATATTTTAGCGTGTTTGAAAATGTAAACTCATTGCGGCGCTGCTCCACGGCTGCGGCCTTTGCCAGGTGACGAAAGTTTTCCCCGAAGCACCATCACGACCACCGTCCAATGTGAATCCACTTCGGCATTGTAATCAGTCGAGTGAGAGAGAGACTTCGAGTTCAGCGCAGCTCGAGAGACTGAAGCAAATGACAGGTCGAGTGCCAGACGGAAACTTTTTTTTCCTAGCGTGTCGTGAAGTTTAATTATTATTCTATTAGTTCGTAATTTACTTACGAAATTCAATTTTGTCACTAGCCGCGTTTGGCGTGGAGTGGAGTTTAAAGTCCGTCACATTCGAATGTGTTCTGTTTTTATTCCATGTATAATGTAATGTGTTACAATTTTTGAGTGAAACTCGATGGCAGCAAATAATGTCACGTGAAATAAAAGTTCCCATTACAAAATGATAAAAACAGCATCATTTTCGATTAGTTTTTTTGAATTTTGTCGTTTTTTTTAGCATCTAGCATCAACCTGAACTTATCCAATAATTGTGTCGCTTTTGAATCTTGATATGCGCCACTGAAACTATAAAATTCAAGGCAAGTGCTGGAGGAAAACCCATCCGAAGGAAGCAAATTTTGAACATTTTTCACATCTTCAATTGGATAAGTGCTGATTGAGCACTTGTTCCTCGCTTCTCACATCGGCAATGGCGACGATCGGGATGGAAAAGATATCGATCTAGCACCGGTTTTTCGATTCAAATTTTCGTGAAATTGCACCATTTAGGGACCATCCATTTGGTCCGCTGTGTCGGCGAACGCCACGTAATTGACGCATTTTGTAATCAGGCAGCGTTATTCGGCGTTGAATTTAAATTTTATAACCCATTCCATTTCATCTCAGCACGTGGCGCGATTGCCCTCCGAAAGGGAAGCCAACCATTTCGTTTCGCTGCTTTTCTTACTGCAATGTGTTTTCGCGCAAGAGAATTATCGTTGTGACTTGTACATTTTCCTAACGTTTCTTTTTTTTTCTCTCTCTCTCTCTCTCTCTCTGTCTCTCTTTCAGGTAAGTGCGCGGACCTTTGCTGATCATCTAAACGGGTCCGTCCTTTCGGGAAGGACGTTTCAAGATAAGTGCTGTGGCACTCATTTAAATTACTTAACAACGGCTGCTGCATCTTCACCGGCGGATGCTGCTGCTGCTGCTACCTCTCGAAAGTTTGTAATCAAATTACACCCAAACGATTTGGAAAAACGGTTAATGATCAGCATGCGCGAGCGGGTCATGGCCCATGGTTGAAAGGTTGACACTAACGACATTACGTGCATCAGCAGCTTCCAAAGCGGTGCTCACGGCAAGAAATTGCTCGCTATCGTGATGGAACGGAACGCGATGTGTTGGTGGGAAATTCCACTTTCCAGGTCGAAGAAAAAAAACACACATTCAAAGTAGTTGGGGTTAGGAAAAAAAACCTCTAAACACAACTCACAGCGAGGCGCTTCATCTGCAGCTCGCGTTTTTATTGCTTACGCGACTCGCCAGCGTGCCAGGATCCTTAGCATCCCTAACACGTTTCCTTACGTTCGCCTGCCCCCTCACGGGAGGTAATTGATCCCGAAGAAAGTTGTTTAAATGGGCTGCTCCTTCATTGCCCTCGTTAACCACCAGCGTAAGGCGTTTATTGGCTCATGCGCTTCATTCGTCCGTCCGGGAGCTGGTCGAGATTATTGCGCTTTTACGCTCATTATCTCACGATGAAATATGTCACCGTTTTCAACGGAGCATCCCCTTGCACACAAAGGTGATGAATGTGGATGCGAAAACGGAGGTGGAAAAGATTACCCGTGTCAGCTTCGAGCACTTTTCCCTGTGAAGCGAAGGAAAGTGGAGCGAAAAAAGAATCAATTATCCGGGTTGTGTTTAATTGTTCGTTGAGTTGTCATAACGATTTTTCTGAGCTGTCGTAATATTTCATTCGCTTAAACGACCCTGCTCGTTCGTTTGCCCCGCTTCCGTATTGTTGAGCAGTAACTCTTTTTTTTTGCTGTCCTTCATCTTAAAGACTCTCTGCTCCCTCGTATTTCGAACGAGAAATTCAATTACCGTGTACAATCTCAACTGAAACGCAACCTGCCCACGAGGGTGGAATAAACTTGAAATTCCAATATTCATAATTGAAAAATACTGCGTAAACTTCATTAGCGCACCATTTTCGGACCACTTTCCGGTCTTTCCCGGTGCGAGGAAGGAAGCCTCCAGTTTCCGTTCCCTAAGCTCGGAACACCGTTTGTGTGTGTGTGTGTTTGGGAGCGCGCTCGCTTCAGGGAATAATTACACCCAACACCACCAAAGGCTGCCTTCAACACCTACGCAGCTGCTTTGTGAGAAGTAGCTTTCTTCATTTACTACCGCTGGAGCGTAAGTGACACGGTTTCCATGCTTCTGCTTTCTTCATCAGGGGGACGCGTTCACGGGAAAGTGACAAATCGCCCGCTGCGCACTATTCTGCCAGGCGTAGGGTGATGAATTTTTGAAACGTTCTAATTAACTCTATTAACTTAATTATTCGCTTCCCGTGCATTTTGGGGCGAAAGGAGTCGAGCGATAGGACGTGTAGGAAGCGCTTATCACGCTCGCAGCAGTAAGATGAAGTAAGAAGAGGATCTAAACACCATCTTGGAATAAGCTTAAGTGATGACAGAGATGGAGCTAATGGGATCGTTCCTGTGTCTTCCTCATAAGAACATATCATTTTAAATCAACAAACACCACATACACTCACAAACAAAGTAATCTTTCTCATTCGGCTTCATTAGCTTGCGAACGCTACAAGCCGGGCAATCGATTTTATGATCACAGTTAATGAATTGCCACAGACAAACAGTGCGGTTTCTGATTTCCCGTCAGCTCTCCAGCGCAAAGCGGATTACCGGATTGTGGATAAGACGAAACTATCTGCTTCCAGACGATCGCTGCCAAGGTGGGCAAATGCCGAGCCGTGGAGAGACGCGGGTCGGGGTTTTAATTGAATTTGTTGGATCACTTGGCTGCTGCTGCTTTACCATTTCCGAACGGATTATTTGCACTTTTACGCCATTCCGCTCCGTGTCTGCTGCTGTACAGTGTAACGTTGCCCAAGAAGCGTTCACGTTGATTCCACCTCGGTCTAGCCCTTTTCGATCGGATCTCGTACTCGTGTCGCACACACACACACACACACACACACACGTGCTCAAATACTACAAAGTCCGACTTTACATTGATGATTTTCTCGTCCTCCCCCCGGCTGCGGATGGGGGTGTGAAAAGTTTTCCCGACCGTGCGTGCTGGTACGTGGGGTTGGAAATTTTCTGTTAATTGATTTTAGTATCCGCCCCCTCCGCCGGGTGTGATGGTGTTTGTGCTTGTGGCAGTTGCGAATTCCCCTGGATTTGCGGCTGCCTCGGAGTCCTTTGTAATCTAGTTAATGGGCAAGGCCAGCCAGCCAGCCAGCCAGCCAGAAATTGCATATTTATGAAGGTCCGTTGGACATTTGCCATCCGGTGCTTAATACATGTGTACCTTAAGGCGTCACACACGACCACATTCAATTACTTTTCCTTCCCTGGGAGGCCCCGGCAGGTGGTCGGTTCATGAGCGAGGCAAGGATTGTCTGACCGATCCAAGCAAAGAGCTAATTGTTTGGTGATGGTCACGTGTCGTGACGCGACGGAGTGGAATGTTTTTAGCAAAACGTAAAAATAGCATAAAAGACATTTGAAATGGAAATTAAAGGTCACGCACGGTGGAGGGAAAATGTTAAACTTGTGTCCTTCATTGTCACAACTAATGATAACAGTTCCCGGTAAGCAACGCAAATAGGTCATATTATGACGACCCCGTGCCCCGGCACTGTTTAAATGTAATTAAAAAAGGGCAGACAGCGTTTAAAGTTCACCACGAAGCCCGGTTGTGGTTTGTGAAATTATCCTTTACCCTTTTAAAAACAAAAAAAAAGCCGACCGTTCCACAAATAAACGCACGCACACCCCGAGCGGAAAGAGAGCGAGAGAACAGTACATAAATTCGGTTGCGTGCACGGTCTGTTTGCGTGCGTTCGGTGTGCCACCCGATGCGTGCGGAGGTAAATCGTGCCAAACATTGGCATTTATTTGACGTCCGACTCTCGCCGGACGCCCCGAAGCCCGTTCCGGACGACCGGTTTGTGGCTTGCTGTGTGACAGCTTTTACCGACAGAAATTGGGAACGTTTAAGAGCTTCAAGGGGGCAGGAAAAAACCCACCCCACTGGCCCGTTGTTGTGTTGTGTAATCTTCCATCAATTAGCTTTCGAAACAACCTGCTCCGGCTGGGGCCTACCGAGCTGTCTCCTTGCTGGACGCCGGAAAGCGGCTACATCTAAGAAGCTTATATTTACGGTCGGTTTTGGGAAGGAGCAGGTCGGTCCGGGTAGTTGGCCTGGCGAAAAATGAGTCGCCCGTTCGTGACACCCGAGGCTGCCACAACCCCCCACAACCAAGGGACAGGGATTTTTCGGATTCCGTTCTCGGGAAGGCCCCCCAGTTCGGAGGCTTCGCAAACCCGGGGGCCACCGTTGAATTCATTACGCCTGCTGACCACTTTTGGCCCACCGGATAACCGGATCGACACCGTGCCATGCATCTCGCCCTCGCCAGTGTGCGGGACAGCGCTCGCACCCAGAGCAGAAATGGTAATTAACCTCAATTATGAAAAAGGGGAGCCTATTTATAGGCCAGAACAGCAGAAACCAGTTGGTTATGGTAATTTTTGGTTTTCCCCTGTCCCACTCCGCACTCCCAGCGGAATGTGCTTTCCGGACGGTTTACCTTCCGATACAATGGCCGCCGAACATTGTCTCAGATTTTCCGGCGCCGTGTTTCGTTTGTTTGGTCGTGATTTCGTCAGCCACACAGCCACGGTGACCGCAGCAACCGCAACGGAAGCACTGGTTGGTGGATGGAGTGGGGGTAGGTGGGAGGAAGGGGTAGTGGAAAGCTTTCCCACCACTGTATGCAACAGGAGCCGAAGGGATTTTCGGTGCGAGGATTCGAATCTCGACGCAGGCAGTGCGAGAAGATAGCGCCTGCTAGATAAATAGAGCGTCGTTTTGTGGGGAATTATAATGGTTTTACGAGCGCACGGGCCCCTGTCCATTAGACGATAGTCTTCTCGTGTACACACTACTTCACTGGAGGCTTATAGATTTTCTCTTATATTTCCCCATTTACGAACAGTTTTCTGGGGTATTTTATCGCTTTTTATTAGCTTTCATGCTCTTCTTTTGTCTTCTAGTTTGAAAACAACCTTTTGTCTATTTTTTATCATCTCTTCTGCAGTTTGCCATTAATTTTGATACTTGTTACTGCAATTCATTCACTATTTTCCAAATTAAACGTTTTTTTTTCAAATCGTCTCCTCGGTAAACAATAATTTGTGAACTAGCTATTACCTCATTTTTATCATCTTTTAGTGTCCATTAAGTGCATTTCATTAGTTACTAGCTATAGTTACTAGGCAAAGGTTGCCTTTGTTTTACTTAGGCAAAGAACATGATCACGAAATAGAAACTGGTTGCCAACTGCACGTCAGACCGCAGCGAAATATCAACTCACCGAAAACTACGACACATAATTAAGATAAACGATGGCCAAAAAAACCCAGCCGTCCAACCCATCCTTCCAAAAATCCATCCGACAGTGCTATCCTTCGCTAACTCGTGCACAAAATGGATCCTGCACGCCCTGTCGCCTGTCTGTGGTTGACGTTTTACGCAACAGAAAGCCACCGAAACCTGACGCACCGGCAGCAGCGCGTACAAGTTTGTGTGCCTCGGTTTGATTTGACTTTTTCTCTTCTCCGATCGAAACTTGAGCCTCTCGGCACGGGGCGAGTGCACACACACACAGATATGTAACGCTTTTGTGCATGAAGGTGCCCGTGTATGGTGTATGTTCGGTACGAAAGCGACACTGAATAATTACTTGCCGTGATCCTCCTGCTCGCCGGTTACTTTCACTCGTTGCATCTTTACCGAGTTTTTCGACGTGATGAAGGGAGAGAGAAAGAGAGAGATGAAAGGAGCGAGGAGTGGACGGTGAGAGTAATGATGGAAAAATTTATAACAACACCGGGCTGGCTGGGTTGGTAAAAAGGGGAAACATGATTAATTTTCGTTCTCTGGATGGGAAATCTTTCACTTTATTTCTCCAACCATCACACTCACGAGTCCCGGGCCGGGTTGGGAAAAGTTGGGTCGAGTTCGGGTGCTTTTTTCTTGTTTTCATCCTATGAAGCTTTAAATTCATTTATCATGTCTCGCCGAGCGGGCGGCGACCGCGTACGGTGAGGCCGATCTCCATCGACTCGGGGAAGGAAAAACTGCGGGCGAAGATCGTCTTTTTTCTTGCCTTTTTTATGGTGCTTATGTGGTGCAGGAAGAAAGTAAGCTCACATGAAAGTTACTGTAACGTGAAGGAACCATTGCTTGTGAAATATACTCGCTTGCGCTTGTTGTATTGTTTAAGCTACTTATTTCGGGGCTTTTTATTCGAAAGCTTACTTCAAAAACTTTACCCAACACCAACATTCTGCCGTTTAGAAGGAAAGTCATTCCCATATACACCTTTAAATGGCAAAGTCGGCAAATGTTCGCTCAAACACACCGCCCCCCCTATACACCGTCCAATAAAAAGGACTAACTAACTCAGCTGGAAAAATCGCGTTCCATCCCGGAAACGTTCGCTCACCCTGTGCCAGCCGCAGACGTGCAAACAGGCAGCCAGGTGCGCCCAGAACCGACACGCCACGACACCCGAGCGCTCATTATGTGGCTCGGTGGGGATCAGCTCAACCTTGAATGGTTTCACATGCACAGGCCACCGACTCACATGGGCGACTCGAGCGATTACGATTCACCGTGGGGCCGCGCACCGTGGGAAGGAAACGATTAGATTAATAGCACCGAGCAGCATAGGGATGCACTGCGGGAATGGTTTGAAAATCTGTCGGCAACATTTTTCCCGAAGATAATTACCCCGTCGTCGTCCGGGAAATGTTACTTTTTTTCGTTACTTTCCCGTCCGATATTTATGTAATGCTCGCAGGTAGGAGGTCGACTTTTGTCCCTGGTTTTCGGTTGCAAGCTTCTCCGGATGTTGCTGACGTTTCCGGAATCGAAGTCAACGTCACAGTTGGTGCTCGCTTTCCGGTGCGCCCGCCTTGACCAGCGTGCTGGAGGAAACGATGTCAACGCCATATTTGAAGCCACAAGGATGAGAGACACATCGTTAAAAACTGTTTCGGTGTCTTTCGCCGCTTGGCTCAGCCAATTTTCTCTCAGAATGCACAAGCTTTAGATTGCCACAAGATGGCCGAAGCGTTCTTAAAGCTCTCTGCTCGCTTGGTCAGTCTTAAAAGCATACTTTTTGCTCACAATTTGAATCCTACCACCCTGCTGCACTGCTTCCGCATTGCAACATTCTACCCAAACGCTGGCGAAATCCCACAGCAGCGTTACACATTTCATCCGAGCCGGAAAGCACGAAATGATCTGAATTCTTAAGCGCACCCGTCAATCCCGGCACCGAATCTTCCGAGATGGCTTGTTTTTATTTCGCTTTGCTTTGGCCGTTTGCTCCCCGATTTGACTGCCGATAAAGCGCCAGCCGGCTCGGTATTTGTCATTATTTACTTTCGCCCTGCCCTGATGCGCCCCGATTCCTCCGGCTGCCAATGAATAATTTATCTTTCCCACGGCATCCTCGCCGTGGCGCCTTGGAGAATGTTGTGCTTTTTCTTCGCTTATTCGTTCCGTCTCTGCCGCGATCTGTGAAGGGTCCAGATCATGAGCTTCCTTGGCTTCCCTAATTTGTTCGTCCCGGGATGACTTTCGGCGTGTCGCCGGCGCAGGAACGTTGAAATAATTCACTGTGAAATGAAATGCACGATACGAGTCATTTAGCGATCGGAATATTTATGAAACGATGCCATTGGCGCATGTGGCAAGAACGCTCACAAAGTTTGCATTCTTTTAGACAGTAATCATTCGAAATGTCATCAATCTAGGAGAGGGATTTTTTGTTTCATTTGAAATAAATATCCAAATCCTTCTTTGCGTTTCAACTTTGGTGGAAAATTTGCGTGTTTCCGTAACTTAATCCAGCGAATTTGACGTCCACGGGCGTTGCATTTACGCTGCACCCAACAGTGCTGAAAGAAGCAGGTCTATACGATGTCTTCGTGTTCGTAGCTTCCGTGCTCGGTTTCATGCTGTCCCTGCTTCAAGTTTTGATTTAATTTTCCTCCTCCCATGGAGTGACCCTGATCCCTGTTGCTGCTGCTGCAAGCTTGCACGATGCATTGCACCGTTCATTGTAGCCGTGGTGTAACGAAGCACAAAAGGAGGCACACAATCGGTTTGGTTGGATCGTTTGAAAGACAGCCGGGGAAATGAATAATTACAAGCAAGAACCACAAAAGGGAAGGATCTGATGGGTTGACAGGCGCATTATTTAGTATCTCTCTGGTTTGTGCTTCGAATGGGGATATTATCAGGGGGGTTTTTTGCATCAGAGCTATGAGCAGGGTTTTCTTTTATTTTATACCATTTTGAAATTTTCCTTCAACTAAATTGTTGAATGAGATCTATGGGCATCAAAAGTAAAAGGTATATTTTAAGCTTGTTTTAATATTTTGTCACACGTTGGTGGAGAGATTCTATTGATAAAAGGGAAATATAATCTGGAAACGACATAACGATTAACCTTAAACCACGACTAAACGATTTAATTGAGAGTAAATCATGTCCCCAACGTACTAAGCTGATCTCCGTTCATTTACTCACTTTTTCTCCATTCATTTTACTCATTGAAACAGGTTATTTGAGCAATCGTTTTTTTTTTAATAAACATTTTAAAGATTATGAAGTTACCGGAACCGCCATGTAACAAAAGGTAACGGTTTTACGTTGTAAACCCATTTGAGTCATTTTACACATTAAACAATCTGTCCAACAATGCAGCTGTGTTCGTACACGATGGGAATCAGTCATTTAACATCACATTTAATGGGATTTTCATGAGCTGAATACGTTTGTTTACGGAGTATTTGATCGATGGTGTGCAAGAGTGATTAATTAATGTTTATAATGTGTGTATTTCGATTATTGTTTTATTTGAATACGCATACATCATTCTTTACGATGAACGTTAATGATTCAAACAATTTAAACCGTTTTTGTGTACATTTCTCGATACAAGGGCGTGGACCAAACGTTCAGAGAACTATAAGCCTCTCCAAAAATACCAGCTACAGTATACAGAACAAATTGCATTGTTGCAAATATTCCCAGCAAAGCCCGGCTGCATCCAGCGCTGCGCAGAAATGCATTCCACCGGACGAGCAGTGTGTAAAGGAAGATCTCGCCACACAATACCGTTACTGAAAGAGGATATCGCTGCATGGCGTTCCTCTGCGTGCTCGCGAGTATCTGCACTCGCAAACCCATATCGTCACGCTGCCAATCAATCGATTGTTGAGAAACCCCAAAGTTCCCTTCATACGCGTTTGTTTTTTCAGTCGAATGAAACTGCGATACAATCCTCGCTAGCTTTGTGCTTCGTATTACTCGCAAACTCATCACGAGTGCCGTGAGCTGTGTGCTTTGGGAGCTTTAGCTAGCCATTTGCACCCTTCCTGTCGGTCGCACACAGGAAAAACTAAGCGCGTAAGCGAAAACCACGCGCGGATCGATCGATCGCCTCAAATCCCTCCGTCATCCATTAGCGAAATCATGGCCGGATCTCACGCCGCATCGGTCTGCTCCCCGATCGTTAACGCTCTTTCGGTGACTTTTTCGGTGCGCACCACCAACACCACCACCAGCAGGGCGGATTTTCCGCGGTACATAAAATTCCAATTCCTATAAAAATTTACTAGCGCGTTCCGGCTGCGCATCGCGCGCTGCATTCGGGTGAAAATGCGGTTGCGGTACCGGGGATTGCGTTTCAATCTGCAGCCGAGGGTGTAGCTGTTTTTTTGCTCTCTCTCTCTCTCTCTCTCGCGCGGTCGATAAAACTGTTCGATATGTGGGACACGGGATTGGGTTTGTTTTGTGCTTTTTTTGTTGCACCTCCTCATCCTCGCCGTCCATCCGTGGGAAGCATTTCCCAAAGATTAGAGGGCCACTTTATGGGCTGCACTCGGGTGGGGTTTCAAATACTCTTTGTCAAATAGGATGTGTAAATGAAATTTAGAACAAAAGCGATGGAAGAGATTTGGACGATGGAGATGCTCTTAAATTTATATTTTCGAAATACAACGCACCAAACCCCATACGATCCGTATAAAGCCACCGTTATGAGTGCATTGGCAGCAGATACCTTTCTGGCAGTAAACGCTATAAATGCTGTCCCTAGTACGACCGATAAAATCCAACAAAGTGCACGTGCAGGCACTATGCTCTGCGTTGGAACGCTCGCAAACTGTTTCACTGCCCGTCGCTATCATAACCATCCGTCGCTTCGCTGGAAGCTACGGAATCCATCATCATCAGTTTACGTTCCGTCAGTTTACCGTCGGTTCGTGACAAACTAGTTTGGGCTGCTGCCCGTCCGAGTGTGCGAGGCGTACGAGCCTTCAATTGGAATTTTATGTAACGCTCTCCTCACTTCGTATGTGGCGGATGGTGCCCACATTAAAGAGCTTTTATAAAATGATCGACGGAGAGTGTCTTAAAAGACCATTCGATTGACTCGAAGGAGCAAAGGAACGGGTTGATAATGCAGACAACGATCAGAATGTTTAAACCTGAAGAAGTTAACCTGTTAAGAGGAATATTTTGCATGATTTAGTAGGATAATGTCATAATAAAATTCTTCTCTAGAATATCCTTGTTTCTACTTAACAAAAAGGATTACTAGAAGCAATAAAAACGATATCATAAATCACTTCTCGTCATAAGAAGGGCACACCAAAGCTGTTTTGAAGAAAATTTGCTCCAGGATTTTAAAATTAAGCTAAAGCGCGTGGAAGGCAAATGGAAACCAATCTATCACGCAACGCTATTAGGTTCTGCTTCGGGGAAGAAAACATCGCTCTCAACGAGCGAAGGATTTTGCATGATACTATACTAAAAAATTCAGTCCTTTCCTGAGGCTGAAGCTTTTCATGCGAAAACTACTTGCTTGAAGAAAAATCACTTTCACCCATTTTCATCGGGAAGCGTATCGAACGCTCGTGCACGCTGTAAACAATCCGGAAAATGGACTCGAATCACTATGCCGCTCACGTACGCCACCGTTCCACTTTAAACCTGATACGGGAGAAGAAAGAACGCGGAAAAGCGAGAAAAAAATGTGCGAGAAGGACTCAAAGGGTTCCTGCTTTCGACGACCACGGCGCAACCATTTTTCTTGTCCACGGCGAAAAGGGCGAAAATCTGAACCAAACCCCGCTTTTCCGTTCCCCGTAGGTCAAAGAACCTGAGTCATTTTCGGACCGAACCATCAGGCTAATTAAATCTCCGGAAGGGTACAGGGATTGTTTTACAACAGATTTTGAAACCCACCCGTCTGGTCAACAACCGGGTATCGGGTATTCATCAACTAATTTTTCCATTTTGAGTTCCCCATTCCGTTCAGGTTCCGTCTGCTTCATACACGCCACATACGGAAGCTACGTTGATCATCTTCTTTTCGGCAAACACTTCTGCAACCGTTTCCGGTGCAAAATGTCCCTCCTCTCGATGCCCATTAGTGTAAGTGTTTCGTCCCCCGGGACACGCGCGGGAGTGAGAAACGGAACGGTTTGTAACCTCGCTGCTCGTCTCACGTCACATCGATCGCATCATTAAGATGGGTTTGGGTGGTGGGTGGGGGGTGAAATTTATGGCACCCTAGGTGAGAACATCGGGCTCACGAGTTGCTTCCACGAGTTGCACGATAAATTATCCGTTCGCTCGAAAGGGCATAAGTTATCGAACAGCCGATTTTTCGCCGTGATTCTCAGCGCAAGGCTTTGAACCCTTTTCTTGGGGAGATTCACTCCCCAGCAGTTTTCAATAAAAATGCTGTTATTTCTCCACGACTCAGGGGAGATGGATGGTTCAAGGGTCTTCAAAAATAAGTTTCACCTAATTTATTGCTTTAGAGGTGATTTTCAATCGTGTTTGTTTGTGTCTGTGAGTTGCTAATGTACGAGTTCGTTAGTGTTCATTGTCAAACTTAATAAAACTAAATGATGTTTTCTACCAAACGACTCAACAGTTCGCTCCACCCATCACCGGACTCGAAATAGCGATTAATGACGTGTTGCGATTATGTTGAAATTAATAGAGATGATTATAATTTTTATTACCATTCATCTGCGGCCGATGAGAGTTCGCCGATTACGGTGTGATGTTGATTTTTACTCGGTCCCTTTCAACCGTCGTCGTCGCTCACACTCGCTATCTCGTTCACACCTCACCGTTCAACATCAGCAGCATACGTTCCAGCCCACGTTTGTGGATTTTAGGCTCATTCGGGATTTTATTTCAATCCTACGCCTACAATTATTATCATCAGCTTCCAGTTAATCTCGTGTCAGATCCAGCCATAAGGTCAGTTCAACCGTAATGTCCGATTGGCGTGTCTTTCCCCACGCACCCGGGCGAAACCCCTTCTAATGAAAAATGTTAACGCACCTATAACCTTTAATGCATCCTGCAGCGCGCTTCCCGAAAGGGACACCAATAAAATGGACGATGTGTGGAATTTATTGCCTGTGCGTAATGTTATTTAAGTGTGACGTTTGCAGGCCGGCTCACGGACACTATTAAATCACTTTAATGCAATCTGCAGCGGGCCCGAAACGGTCTGCGTGCCACAATCAATGGGTGCCGATGATAATGACAGTGCATTTGTGTGTGTGTGTGCCATCTTTGATGCTTGTTGGCGTTAATTTTCTGGTCAACCTATCATGGTGGCACATTATCGTTTGTTACTGTCGACAGATTTCGCAGCATGCATTAACAGAACGATAGCCTTTTTTGTGTGTGTGTGTGTTTTTTTATGCTCAAATAGAGCACATGAAGCACAAATTGACTATTTCGAATGCATTTTTCAATAGTAAAATTGTTAATATTATTTGGCTAGTTATTTGAAGAGTAGTTTATATTTTACTATACTTTTCTACAAACCACCTGGCGCCTCCATGAGAGTTGAATTTTTAAATATATATATATTTTTTTAATTGTTAAGTACATTGATGGCACTCTCTAACTTTAAAAACTATGCAAGATATTATTTCCAAACTAGTTGTGCTTGGAAACGTGTCTGCATCCATTCAGCAACAATACAAATCCATTAAAGTACACTCCGTGGGAAAACTACTGTTACCAATTTTAATGAATAGAATATTAATCCTGCTCATTAAGGTTCCATCAAAGAGACTTGACGGAATGGAAGGCAGATCCGTATCCGTATCACGATACCAGTTGCACTGAATCAGCTCCCTGCTCGGACCGTTCCTCGTAACATAATAGATCCTAATTATGCATGGGATTAATAATAGAAACCTCCATAACCGCTTGCTACACTTACTGAAGGATGTTTCGCTCGAAAGGGCTCGCTCGCTCCGTTTACCCAGCACCAAATCGACTTTCCGAAAGTTTGCTGCTTTCTCTTGGCCACCAGCATTCTGGAACAAAGTGTGTCCTTTTGTGTAAAAAGAGGAGGAAGAAAACACACACAAATGAGCGTAACAAAACGTCATCAACGTAATGACTGTCCTCCCAGAATGACAGGGTGTCACATTTTTCGAAAGGCTATCGTTTGATCTGGACAATTTGCTTTCGGAGCGGTTTTTGTGCCCATTTGCCCTAGCGTGAAATGGTCGAAGCAACCGTTAAGGAGAGGGCATGTTATAGACCCGCTTGTTAGACTATGCAACCACACATTCCCGGTTGGCTTTGCCTGCTGGCCTACTTTCGTTTCTGTGAGGGTCTCTCTGTGCCATTAAGCAAGGGACAATCGGCATGCAGCAGAACCGACAGGATGAATTCGTACATAGATACCTATCTTTGTTTAAGTACGGTGACCATGTGTATGTGTGTATAAGCAAGCGTTTCAAAAATGTCACACAGAGCGGTAGGCTTCAAAACTCCCCGGCATGACAACGGTGAAAGCTATCCATCCATCTCACTACATCCATGTCCACTTTTCTGAACTACCTTGCGTCTGCTGCTGCACTTGAGGTGCCCGTCTCCATGTCCGTACGAAGAAACGTACATCCACATGTGTGGCTACCCGCTAGAAGCTTCCCCCGATCCTGACAGCTCCTCAACGCGTCACGGAAAGCAACCACGCAGCAAAGGCAGGGCTAAAAAAAGAGGGACGAATTGAAATGCTAAGAACTCCGGCCGCGCCACCCGAAACACGAAGATTTATGCCGAGGCACGTTTCTCATTTACCAACACTTTACCAAACCGAGCCCTCGGTGCCCTCGGTGGCTTCGGTGACACATCGGACTTGACGAAGAAATATCTCGCCATCACGACGCGTCACCGTTCACGTAGTCCGTAGAGTTGCTTTCTCCCGCTGATGAAGGACGCGGTCGGGAAGATCCCCAAGGGTGGATAGGCGATGTATACAAAATTACAACGCTGCCCGCCTGCCTGGTCCGGTCCGGTTTCTCGGCGCGATGATGATGATGATGACGATGACGTCGTCCACAAGTGCCACAAGAATATGAAACATGCAGCCATAAGGGCCCCACGATGGAGGATGACATGCGCCTGGCTTAGGCGGTTGTAGGCGTCTAATTTATTTGCGAAATAATTATCATGTAATAGCGTTAGGAACAGGGTGCCTGCCTGCCACTTTCTCTCACTCGCTCGCTCTCTCTCTCTCTTTTACGCAGGGATAAACGATCGCCTCGGTTTTTCAGTGCGTGTTGGGGTGGGCTAGTGGGCTAGATGAAGCGTGGTAGCCTGCTAATGGTCTCTGGGACATGGTGGAGAACGGTGGAAGGCCGACAGCAGTAACATCTCAAGAACATGTACTCATCCTCATTTCTTCCAGCAACGACGAAAGGCATGCCAGCGAGCGGGCCCGGTGGGGATCCGGTCACGGTCACGGTTCGGTTCGGATTATGTTAGGTTAGGTTATGGGATTTTGATGTGCGATGCCGATGCGTCCGTGATTACGCCCGCTGAGTGATAGCACGGCCGTGTTACTGTTACTGTGTTCGTTCCAGGCGTTCCAGCGCCATGCTTCCGTCGTCGTCGTCGTCGTCGTCATTGTCAGACTCGGCTCGCACGGTAATTACATGAGTGAATTAGCTCGTCAGAGTTGGATTTATGGAGGCACTGGATCACGCTCGGAACGTCCGTCCGTTCTTGGAAGTTGATTGAATCCCATCGCTCGCGATGACAGTAGATTCATTGCTCAATTAGAGTGGAATATGCGTGCGGGCTCCTGAGGGTTAAGTTGGAGTTGGCAAGCGATAGGAACGGAAGAAACTGACATATTTATTTGACCGCATGACTAGAGTGTTCCCGTGTTGTTGGAAGATGATTGAAGTGCTTAAGGCTACACTTAGTATCGGAATCCTATTTATAATCAGTTTTCTACTTAGCAATCTTGTTCATAATTTATTCAAATTGATTCTTGAAACACGTTTTCATCGTCTGCTGCCATCGGGCAAGGGATGCTTACAAACGCTCTCCCGTGCCATCCATGGCGATGATAAACGACATCATCCGCTCTGTCAAATGCAGAACATCCGCATCGCACGACACGCCGATGACAAACTTTAAACCACAATCACTTCACGACCCTGTGCGCTTTGCAGAAAAGTCCATCTCGGAACGATGCCGGAAACGGTTTCAACCACTCAGCGATAAGCCCGCGTCACCGGAACCGACCTTCCGGGAACTCCGGGTTGCCGAACTGAACGACAAAAGTTTTTCCGCTTCAGTTGCACTCCGGGAGTGCCGCGCGCACTTGGTAGAGACACACAGCGTGTCATCATACTTCGATGAGTTTCTTCGACGGCCAACTCGCTCCAACCCAAAACCGATACTCTTCTTGGACGCGCGCGCACACACAGAACAAAACTTTTCAAGCTGGGCTGTGCTGGGACGCTTCCATGAAGGCAAAAAAAACTTGCACGCTGTACTGACAGTTTATCGAAAAGCCCTGGCAGAACGACGTGGTAGTAGCGGCAGCTCCTGAAACCACGTGCTCGATGGTCTACCTTAATAACTAACACAACACGAAGAAGATCGCTCAAATCTTTTCGCCACCGTGCAACTTGAAACTTTCTGCACTTCTCCACAAGAACCAGAGCCTGGGCTGGGCAGGGAAAAGTTTTTCCTGCATCATAAGCGATCATATTTTTGTGTTGCCCTCGCCCCTTCTTGGAACACGAGTGGAAGGTTTATTATCGGTGGCATTTTGTGTGTGTGTGTGGCCTTCTCCGTTTGCGTCGGTCCGCCTATCGGTTTGGGGATGTATCTGTGACAACGCTGTCACTGCCAGCCAGCTGCGTGCGACTTCCCGGAACGTTGGGCGTTAGGCGTGCGCGGCCTCAAACGTTAGCAAAATGATAGTAAACAATGAAACATGTCGAACGAGTTCGTCAGTCAATAATAAACATTTTCCCGGTATCGCACCGTGCGCCTTCTCTTCCGGGCAGAACAAAAAACCCCATAGCCATAAACGCTTTTGCGCTTTAGTTTGTCTCGATACGGGCGGCATTTTTGTGCGCTTGTCTCACTCCTCTGCCAGGCACGGTTGCGTTATGATATCACCAACTCCTGCCGCTGACGTGCTGATGACGTAGCCATTATTTGAGATGCTCGTCTTCCGTTAACTGGCTTCTCGCTTTCCACCATTCAAATGGAGTTGCTTCGCCTTCGCAACTATTTGCCCACCGAGGAGGCATATCCTGCGACGTTCGAGATGAAGCATTGCGGCACATGTTTTCATCCCACACACACTCCCACGCCGAGGAACCACGCTCGACTGCATCGCAGGCTCTCTCTCTCCCGTGCTCTGCCCACACCGGGCCGACGTCGTACGTGCATATGGCAGTGTTATTGTTTTCTGCACACATAACCTTATCGCACAAAACATAAAGCCGGTGTGCGCTGACGTGCCCTTTGAAGGGTGACAGTTTCCATTGCTGCTCTTCTTTATGATCGCTTTGTGTCGTGTCTGCGAAAGGTCGGCGGCGCTGCCTTTTTTATGGCGCTGTTTTGAAAAGAGATTTGTATGTGATCGCGGGTGCGGAACAGCATGCACGGGAACGACTCAATTCCTGCCAGCCTCGGTGGCGTGATGAAGCAATTGGAAGAGAGAGAGAATGATTGCAATGGTGTGTTTTTTTGTTGTTGCTACTTTTTAAACTACATTCTTGTTAATTGAAGTGTCTGTCCGATGGGAATGTGTTTATTCCGAGCGCAGAAGGCATTGCTTTAAAATGGAGAAGAGACGCTTAAAGTTGCTCGAAGTCCGCGTTCCTGCGCGTGACATTCGAGAGCGGCTGTACCATGTCTGCAACCTTCTTTGACTGCACCTTGCGGCATTGATTAATTTCGCCAGCGTTCCAGTGCGCCATTCCGTGTGCGCTAATTGCTTTGAAAGCCAATCCAGTTGAATTCACGCCGGTATCCGGCATCGACCCGTTGGAACCATGCGTGGTGGTACCGATGAAATTAATAACTAATTAACTTCTCCTACAGCATGACACCCGGTCGGAGCCCGGCGCTCCGGCGCGCAGACTTCTTGGTAGTGCCGGCTGATCAAAGGAATAAACACTTGCCAGAGCCGCTTTACGGCTAATTTCGCTTCACCAGAGCAATCCGACGCTCTTTGAACCTTGGGCGGCTGCCTTTGTGCCGGGAAGCGTTTGCTACAGTTTCAATTCCAGGAAGTACCACGTGCCTCCGAGGCTCTGGCATGGAAAGTTTAATTCGAGCCTCGAATTCATTAATTGAATAAACTATTCACGACACGTACATGTTGGCGAATTCGCCCGATAAAGTGAAGTAAATTGGAAAGCTTGCTGGCATACTGCAATAGGAGAATCGTTTCGTTGCTTATCTGCGCGTAAGGAGAATCATATTTGCTGTTTGTTGCAAGAGGACGCCAAGTTCATTTTAAATTCCTCTGTTAAACGACTACAGTTTGTTTTCCAAAATCAAACGACAACAACAATTGCGCTCCGTTTTGAGTGGAGAAACCAATAAACCGTCTCCAGACAGCTGCACACTCCACGTGTCACGTGTGTGTTTTAATATGTGCCATAAAAAGCTCGCTATATTAAACTTCGACAGCTGGTGCCTAAAAGTGCGCCCTTGAAATTGGCACAATCGAAACTTTCCATCAGCATCGTTTGCTTGTGGGTCTGTGTGGACCATCAGGATTAATTTGTCCACAGGAGCAGGTTGCCACAGATTTGATTGCTCTCTCTCTCTCTCTCCCCTGTGTTAATATTTCCACTGG
Source organism: Anopheles dirus (assembly GCA_000349145.1). Lineage (NCBI taxonomy): Eukaryota > Metazoa > Arthropoda > Insecta > Diptera > Culicidae > Anopheles > Anopheles dirus. The sequence goes on along the minus strand of KB673312.1, from coordinate 7,954,113 downwards.
AATGTTGCCTGCAGTCGCAATAAAATCCGCGTCAGGTTGAACTTTCCGGCGCGCAAATCTGTCTAGCAGTAAACCGTGCGCATAACTCACTTTTATGACCCCTCGTCATCGATATGATCGGATCGGGAAACGCACTGCCATATGTGCGCATTCCACACCCCCGGAAAATGGGGGGTAAAAAACTTTCCCTCGCAGAGTTCCAATTGCGTGACAATCACTTGCTGGGTTTTCTGGATGTTTCGTCTGCGGGTTACGTTCGGGGGAATACTTTTTCGCCCGCTCCTCGTTTATTGCTTTTACAAACGTCACGCACTCCAGACCCACTTTTTTCGTGAATTATTCATAGTATTAGCACATTAATACCCATTTCTATTAGACTTTTCTCTACTTTCGAAACCGTATTCGATAAAAGCAATCCTGATTGAGCTCGATCATTTTTTATTGCATTCCAAACTTGAAGCATCATCATAAATGAGGCATAAATCTTTGAGCGCCCATCAACAACCATCAATCAAAAAATTGATTATTCATCGGAAGAACATTTTTCTTCGGCCCGGGTCCGGATGGGCCGATTGGAGTCAAACTGCAAACTGCAAAACCGGGAACCACCCCGAAAACAATGATGGATGATCGTGGACTCATGTGGTTTTCGCAGGAATTGTTTCACTTGAAGTACAGTTCATGTTCTTTTAATGCTTTCAACAAGCGTCGCTGCTTTCACGAGCTATAAGCGATGGATAAAAATCGTGTTAAAAAGTAATCACATCATGCAGCCTCTGTCTTTTGAGATCACTCATCAGAGAGAGAACGAGAGATGACTTTAAATCCTTTAAAGCGTCCAGAAGCGAAGCTTAAACTTGTCACTAGCTGTGTCAAGTTTCGTTTGCTCACTAATCCTCTAATCCCGTGGACTGTGGGGCCGCAAAAAGTACGTCAACAGCTAGGATTAACAATTTTACAGCAGTCAGTTTGGGTGTTGGCGTGTGCTGGCTGATAGATTTTCCCCAATTTGACGGCAAAATCCCCCTTTTCCCCCGATCGAAAGGGGAAGGGCATCCGTAGGGCTTCCGGGTGTTTAAGATGTGGCCGCGAAATTGTAGCTGCAATGCCGTAGTTTAAATTTAAACACACCACCAATCTGTTCTGTTCTGTGTTCCATTTTCACCGCCATTGAAGGCACAAATTTATCACACCGCTCCCACCCGTGTGGCAGGAAAGTGAAAAATGTCTACCGATTGAAGGAGGAATGAAACCAGACCCAGTTCGCAGATCCGGCCTGAACCTGAAGGATTGTCTGCCCAGGTGGCGTGCCGGTGCTACTCGCATTTTTCTTTCCACCCTGAATTCAATCAATGTTTCACCTAATGGCTGATAAACCCCGTACCGATTTGCCACCGAAGCATTACCGTTCTGCTCCTTTTTTGTTTTGTTTTGTTTCCCCGTCTTGCCTTGCCACACACGAAAATACGCACGGAACGTTTAGCCAGAAGTGGCCGGAAAAGGTGCTTAGGTACACGCAATTGAGTCGGGCGCATTTTCCACGCTCCGACGACACCGTCAGTTAACGCGTGCCGCGTACAACTCCCATTCCGGGTGGCTGGAGTCAACTTCCGGGCTGTGTCTGGTACAGACAAGGAAATTGGAAAGGAGGAAAAAAGAGCATGGCGACGGAATGGAAGGAATTGTGAGGTGATCGGTTGATATATTTGCTGGAAAAGTGCTCTCGATTTCACCCGTTAAGTGTCGACCGGGTGCAAAACGTGGCAGCTTGATTTATCGGGCCTACACACACATCGGCAGCCTGTGACAGTGAAAGGGAGAGCGAACGAACGGCCCGATTTGTGAAGGATGGTTCTGCCTGCAAACGGTGACAAGGTTCATCCCGGCGAGGCGGGAATCTATCGGACGTATCGGTGACATCGTCGTGCTTTACATGGGTTGTGTGATATTTTTAGCTCTCCTGATGTGTTAGAGCTGGAGAGAAAAAAGTTATAAACTTCACTCGAATCTCGTTACTCCATCCTTCGAAAATATCACATTTCTGCTGACATTCAATTAGTGGAAGACTTTCTGTGAACCATCCAGTACCTCCTACACGCAGAAGATAATAGCTTTCATGGTTGCTGAAACTCTTTTTCATTCTTGGAAAAAGCTGTTGCTACGCACGGGCATGCACTTCAAACTTCAACCCACTCTGTCCGTAGGTGTTTCGGGTGCGTTTTATTTTCGGCTAATCCTGTAAACATTTAATTGACTATCGATCGCAGATCGCAGAAAGAACTGGGCATAATCCGAAAAGGGGCCCAATTCAATTCCACTCCACACTTGGAGCGGCCGCTGATAAGCTTCTGCTGGAGGTTTCTCCGAAGCGCAACGCAACACTTCGGACACGTACGTAAGCCCTCGAAAGGGATCTTGCTCTTTTTTTGGGTGGGCCGAGAAATCCTCGTCCTCGATTACGGAATCCCTAAAACTAGAAACAGATTATGCTGATAAAAATAAATACCAGCTCGCTATCTTGGAGCGAACACAACGGAAAAGGTTCTCCGGAGCGTGGAATGGCCATCTGTCAGGATGGAGGGAGATGCACAAGGACACACACATATGCCAACCGTCACAGTTTGCGGTGTGTGACACGCCATTGGCATATTTATGAGCGGCCATAAAAATAAATTGAATGCGCGCCTTAAAGTCGGTCGGCGTCCGTTCCCGTCATTTGCAGGATCATTGGGTCCACCGCGCTCCGCGCGAACTACGAGCAATAAATATGAATTAATTTTCAACCTCCGCGTGCTCCGAAGCGTGGGGAAGGTCTCGAAACGATACTTTAATCCCTGCCCACCTCGAAGCGCCCGGAGATACCTTTTTCGGCCATTGTTGGGCGATGGCAATGCCCACACGGTACGCAAACGATGGTTTCGATTGTGATGTGACGAAAGCTGTTATTTTCCCATTTTTGGGGCGGGATTGCTGTTCCGAAAAGACTTAATCCGCTTCGGTTGCCGTGGCACGCGTCGATCGGGTGTTGCTTTGTTTGGTTGTCCAATTTGCTTATTTCGATACAAGCTTTATAACGCTCGCTCTTTGCAGTGAAATACAGACAAACGAAGCTACCGGCACTTGTTGCCTTCGCTCGCTGCATGTCACGCCAATTTGTTTGCATTCTTCACGTCGCTTATTTACACATTCCCTCGTAGCGATACCATCGTTCACCTGCCATTTCCACGGTCCAAAAAATTTTCCACGCTTTACAGCCGAAAAAATAGGGAAAAAACAACATCCCGTGCCGTGCTGCAGAACAGTTGCAGAAGAGATTTAAAATGATCTCATTACTCCACTTTTGACAAATTCCATCCCCCGGAGCGCTGCTTTTCGAGCGCCACCAGACGCGAAGGGCGGACGTGCCACACAGTCCCACCCTGGGATGCTCCTAAATCGCCCGAATCTCCCGGGCCATGCGAAGTAAAATTTAACTTTACTTTATTGGAGTAATTACCTGTTTACAACCGTCGCCATGGTGACGGAGCGCCACGGTGTATTGAGAAGATCGAATGGAAAGCCGAAAGAAACACGTCCCAAGGTGGAAAATTCCCCCGTCGTGGGGCGGACACTGTCGTTTGTGGAGCAGGAAGATGCCGCACACACTCTCTGCTGAATTCCAAACAAACAAACTGCTCCCAGGGTGTGTTTTTGCCCACCCGCAGCAACATCCTCGCCACCGCCAGAGGCAGATTAGCGTTTCGTGGGAACGTTGTTCCGTCCCGTTGTTTGCCTCCGGCCGAACGTGGCGGGCGCCACGAATTGTGGTGCTCATTACGAAGCGGCAATCACTTTTTTATGGAGCCATGCCGCCACCGGTCGTAAATCGCCTCCCGGGCAGTGGTGAGGTTCATCTTAAAGCGACTAAAAACTCACTATCTAGCGCTCGTTCCGGCTGGCGAAGGCAGCTGCAATCGCTCTGCATCGCGCCGTACCGAGATCCTTGGAGGTTAACTAGACCCGCGCTCCAATGACGCTGGAGGCTGCTGGGAGGAATTTAAATTGCATCAATGTTAATGGGAGGGCCGGGCAAACAAGGTAGCGGCAGCAGAAATCAAACCTTGGAATAAAAAAGACTCATAAATTAGTCTCCCATAAAGAGCGTTCCTTCCTGCGTGCGGGACGGGCAGGGCGAGTGGTAAATTAATGTCCACCACAGGTACGTTATCGTTCGATCGTAAAAAACGCTCTGACCCTGGGTCCTGGCCCCGCGGCCCCCCGGTCGGAAAGGGAAGCGAAATAACTCGCCGTGACATTCCGCCGGGCCCAATTTTGCTAAGGTGAATAAATATTTGACTATCTATAAGGCAAAGATCCCGGATCCGGAGGTCCCCCACTCCGTCCAGAAGTCGGCTGCCGTGCCGTAGTTAATATATCTTTATGGCAATAAACCGAGGGTCCCCGCTGTGGTTGGATTACCTTCTTGGGTTGCCCGTTGCAACCAATGGCTAAGAAGGACGGTCAAGGATGAGAAGCTTCTAGTGCCTTCGTAATAGAGCCGCAAAGGCTCCCGCAGTCGTCGTTTTTGAGCCGAACGACCGCACAAGGGCAGGCGTGTTAGATTTTTCGAATACCACCGTGCGACATGCTCCGGCGGTCGATGAAAAATGGAACCATAATTTCATGGGCTCACTTTCGCCACTGTGTGGACATAACTTTGGAAAGCGGTAGGATTCCGAACCGGATCCGTAAGATCTACGTGGATCGAGCCGGTAGATAATCCGACCTTGCCCAATCGTCCCCAAGCCGAGAGATCCATAAAGCGAGAGAGTGAGAGAGAGAGTGAGAGTTTATGAAGCGGTAAATAATTAAAATACATCCAGCGCGGCCATTTGTCACGTTCGGTCGACTGTAACAACCGGGTTGAGCTATCGCCTTTCCCGGAGGCTGGACCGTACGATACATTAGTCTGCAGTTTAGAAAATTGGAGATGGAAATCTATTCCATCCCGCCCTAGGTGGAGAGCAATATCTTTGGATTAAGATCGGACGAAGACGATACACGAAAGGCATGATGGCTGCATCGAACGCTATTGGAGAATTGACGCATAAATTTGAGTTTAATCTAGTCCAGAGGAGACGGAAGATAGACAGCCTATACGTTATAACCTCAATTGGTGGAGTTAGAGACCTAAAAGGATTACTTTAGAGTGCTCTGAAAGGTGAATCGATTCAAAGAGTGATTAGCCGAACTCTTCTCGACTCTTTTCCAACACATTCTACGGACACACAAACACATAAGGAACCAACATCGCTTATGTAACAGCCTCCCGAGCTATTGGCTTGAGCTGGAACGACCCCAAAAGCCCGGGGACGTGCAGTCATGTGTGCGTTAAATTTTATTTCACTTATTTATGTCGCCCCGTCGGAAGCTGTTCGGTATTTCGGGGTTTCCTTCATAATTTTACATCGCTGGCATTCGTCTTCAGCAAAGTGGAAGGCGAGCAGGAACTTTCGCCTCGCTCGACGCCGACGTCACCACGTACGGTTGCAATTTTCTTTCAGTTTTCCGCCTGCCGGCCCAGCAAGACTGCCGGAGCGGAAAAACAAGCACGAGTGTGTGTGTGTGCGTGGGGAGGAGGGAGGGAAAGGGGAGTATTTGTGTGAGCAGTTAGTCGCAGTCGCGAAAGCAGGTGGCCTCTCCGTGCAGAGCAGGTCGGGCGACGATGTAATTTATGGAAAACTAGCGCTATAACTCAGCAGGCAAACACAAACTTTATTGAAATAGGACAAGAATTTTCGGCGGGGACCGGCGCGGCCGCCATCTTGTGTGCGCGCATTCGTACGTTCGTTTGTCGTGCGCTCACCTCAGTGTGCCGTGCCTTTGCTGCTGCTGTTGCCACGGAGCAACGAAGGTGAGCGTGCGCTAGTGTAGCGCTTGGGTACGTTTGAAGTGTATTTCGACGTTTCCGGGGAAGGGGGGTGAAACTTCAAAATCCGCCCAAGCAAAAGAAACCTTCTCCCCACCCCCGGGGTCGAGGAAACTGTGTCGGAAAAGTGGGAAAATATATATATTTCAAATCAAGAAAAAAGCACATCCCTCACGGCGCTTCTGGTATTTCGGCCATTTCGACGTGCTACGCCGCTTTTGTCGCATGTGTGGTGAGATACGTTCGGGTTTTTTTTTCTTCTCTCTATGGTTTGCTTCCTTGTGCGGGTTTAATCTACTGCAGAGTGAACCCGTTCCGACGCAGAGCTGCAGCTGAGCAAACACGGGCACGAGTGCTGGCGCGCTGGGAAAACTCAAAGTCGAGTCAATGTACAAGGTTCATCCTGCAGGCCTGGGACACTGGTGCCTTTAGATCATCTCATCGCACTGCCAAGGAAGCGCTTTAACAGACGCTCAGTGCGCCTATCTCGAAAAAGGACGAAAAAAGCGCCGGAAACGCAGCAAAAAAGTTCCTGTATTTATTTTCGTGCAAGTGCAACTCACACTACGAGACCGAACCCAGACAGTGCAGTGCAGGGCTTCAGTTGCACAAGGATCAGGACGGGAGCTAAAACGGTGCCTTCTGTGCAAACAACCGAGTGTTGTGTGTGTTGCGCTGGTTTGGCTCGGTCGAGTTATTAGAGGGCTCGAATTAAAAGGTGAGAATGGCATCATTGCAGGCAAACATGAAGCCCGCCACGGGGAACGAGCGAAAACGTTATTATTTTGCCAAGTGTGATTACTTTGTTTGTACGAATTAGACGGTACAGGGATTATACGTGTGAGTGTTCGGTGAGCCAGGGGGGTGGGAGTCTGAAAAGAACAATTAAACTCTCGCAAATGGAGTTGTTGTGCTTTTTGGCATCGAAGACGTGCGGTTTTCAAGAAAATGTAACGTTTAAAGCCTATTCAATGCTAACACTCCAGAAGTTATACTAACTAACAAAGCGTTTTTGAGCGTCATTATCATTGTCTGGAGGTTTTTAAAAGCGGCTATATGCACCTAGCATGCAGCTTACCACCAGCATCATATAAAATGCATAGGAACGAAACGAGCATTAACCACGTGATTAGTAAACCACAACAGGCTGTGTGCATGCCACTTCGTTCGTGCGGAGACTCTCTTCCTAGTCAAACAACGGTTAATAAAATATTCAACATTCGTGCCGAAGTGGAGTAATCGGATAAATGATGTGGTTGAAGGGTTCTATAAAATTATGATAATTGAAACAAACAATTGAGAGAATGTTTTGTACGTGAAGTTGTTATATTTTTAAAACTTCAAATTATGAGCATCACCACTTCATCATCTTGTAGTTGACTCTAAAAAACGTCGCTTCCGTACGCAACAAAAAGAAGCTAAATTAATTCCACCCAACGTCGGCCACCTTCTGACGCATCATTAATTTTGAATGAAAAATGATTGTCGGACGAATGTGCTGTATTATTTATTAGCGTCAGCGGCAAAAGGTTAGCACACGCGTTCCGAAACGACCGGCCAGTCTAAACGGCCGGGCAGCACATGTCCATCCATCTTCGAGGACAGCGCCGGCGAACCCGTTTCGGGTCGCTTTTCGCTTTTCTGGCAAAGGCCAGATCTTTCCAGATGCAAACCCGTACCTCGTGGCCTCGCGCTGGTTGCTGGCGGTTGCTGATCCAGCCCGATAACACCCATCAGCAGCGATAACAGATTCATGGCAATGTTCGCTGGAAGTTATGCACCTGCACCGAGTGCAGCCCCCAGTAGCGAAATCGTTACTGACGTGCGACCGCTCGGGGATGAGCATAAACACCAGCGCAACCGGCGCAACCGCACGTAAATACGATTCCCAAACTCCACCAAGTGGCCCACCAACGCCCGCCGGCACCAGCGACGACCACACCTCTAACTAATAAACCACAAACTACACTCACGGGCGCACGACTCGGGTAGCATACGTTCCCCGACAAGTTCCCCCAGTTGCCCAACAATGCGCACTTGGGACTGGGGAGTGAAAACCGCCGACTGCTGGCTTTTGCGTGATCGATGTACTGATACAATTTTCCTCTCCATCTACCCGCGCACACACACACACACAAACGTGGGTGGCGGTGTTCCAATTACAGATATCACCAGCGGTGGCATCCAGCATCATCGGCCCATCGATGGGTATAAATCATTCCTCGATGCCGGCACGGCGCGTCTGCGGACGTACGTGGCGTCAGGTTCCCCGTCGGGCCAGTACGGTGGAACGCATCACAGCCTGCAGCAGCAGCTCAACCACCAGCAGCCACAGTCGCTACAGGGCCAGAGCGGCAAATGGGAGGAACCGTACTTCGACGACACGACCCCGACGAATGTGACCGGACTCGTCGGCAAATCCGCTTATCTGAGCTGCCGGGTGAAGAACCTGGGCAACAAAACGGTAAGATGCAACCACTGCACTAACAGAAGCGATGACTTCCTCGCATTCGTCCTCCGCTGATTATTCGAAACGCAACTGAACGTTGGACACGTTGAAAACAGGGATTATAATGTCACTCACATGCGGAGCCGTTGGTTTTTGGGCAATATCGCCGCCAACACTTTGCTTGGTGGGCTGCTTGGATCGCAGTGCTCAAGTTTTTAAGCTGTGGACTCTATGCTAAGCCTACTAGATTTACAACGCTGTCAAAGCCTAATGTCCCACTGCCCACACTGAGGGACCGATTGAGTTTTCTTGATCTACGGAAGGTTCTAAAAAAAACGTATAAAATGGACGTATATAAGCTCAACAGTTGAGCATCGTTCCTTTATTGCCTCACCATTTACCTTGCTTTTTGGCTCCTCCACAAAGCCCACATTCTACCGTAATTGATGGGGCTGTGTTTGACGTCTGTTCAAGAGACCGTCCATAATTATTCAAATTATACAACTTCAAACAACGCACATCCGTGTGTGTGTATGTGTGTGTGTGTTCGCTTGAACACACTCACTCATCCAACATTTTAACCGCGTTGACTCGGCAGAAAAGCCAAAATTTATGCAAACTCTATCCGTGAGCACAAGTTACCGCTTTCACGCTGGAGTCCCATACACATACACACGTTTCCCATGAAAAGGGTTTCTACAATTCGATTAATTTTCGCGCGCACACACTCACACACACACACACTCGCACACAAACAGGAGCACATCAACAATGCAAACGCACCAAAAAATGGCTGCTGCGATGATGAGTGCCCGAACCGCGGAAGCAACTGGCATGACCTCGGGAAAATAAACATTCATTAACGGAAAGACAAATTAATTTGCTTGCTTTCGGGGTTGTTTTTTGGTTGTTGTTGCGCTTTTGACTTTTGACTCACAAACAAACATTTGCGGAGAAGAGAGAGAGAGAGAGAGGATCAGGAAAAAGGACGGCAGAATATTCCACATGATTGCTGTTTTCTGAGGGGGGGACATTAATTGCGAAACGGCAACCCCCGGCAAGGCTGAAAATATAAAGGAAATGACGATCAAAGGTGGCCCCTGCGAAAGTGGGCCCCGGGTTGGTCATTCCGAACGGCAAATGGCTGCAGCAGTTCGTAAATTTTCATCCCACCGGCCATAATTAACAGGTCGCCCGCGCCCAGGTCGATCACAATGGTTTCGCAAAGAGTTATGGGCCGTTGGATGTTTAAATACTTTCTGGCTATCTCGTTCGTTGGCCCGCCAGAGTTGATGCACTGCCAGGCGAGTGCCGTTTGTCTTATCAAATTTAAGACGATCTGCGGGCTTCTTGGGCTGGAGATGAACAAAATAAGCGGACCGAAGAATGACCTGCGTCTAGGCAGCCTCGGCCCGGGTGGTCTTAAGGCTTGTGCTACTGTCCACTATAAAACGGTCGTTAAAATGGCATTTGAAAGTCGGAGGGAAATTTACGGCTCCGAAATTATGTCCCTTCAGTACCTTTTAGCGTTTGCAAATGAGTCGAGTTCTCAGACCCTCTAGCAAGAGTACAATTGACTGGGTAAGATTATTATAATTTTATGAATAATGTCGCCTGATCCAGGGACAGTTAAAATTTAATAACCAGTTCAAACCATCTGGAAAATAAACTGATAAAGAGACCTTTGGAATGTAGTGTGATATTTGCAAATGTTCTTGTTATAACAGAGAAAGGTAATGAAATGATCTAAAGCTGAAGCTGTTGACGATTTCTGCTGCCAGACATGCAGGTAGTGCTTCCGATGCTTCCTTCTTATCTTCAAGATATTTCTTCTACTCATCCAATCCCACGGTTGTCGTCCAACATGTAACAATATCCACTCTCAGGAACAATCGCGCACTATGAAACACTCGTGAAGACATCTGAAGCAGATAACCTTGGAATGCGATCGTCAGCAAATCTCACCCGACGGAAGTGCTGCATCCGGAGCTGAGTATCAACCGGGCGATTCTTTCATCACCACATCCGGAACGCGCAAGACAGGGGAAACAAGCGTAGAGACATTTAGTTCTTGTTTCGTTGGCATAGGGATCAGTAGCGTGTTGTGGAGAGCAAGCATTCTATCAGATATTTAAAGTTTCATAACAAAATTTTGACAAAGTAGATTATGTGCGTATTGTTATCTATTTGAAAGTCGCATAAATTTAATAGATGTTTTGAAATATTTCTAGCGATGAGTTTGCAATCGTTCTATCTCTTTTACCTATTGTCTGATGGCATCGCTCTCGTCGTGCAAGCGAGACAAAGTACTCCCAGTTTTTGGCTTGAGTTGATAGTGCCTTCTCTTTCAGTTTTTGGTGGCGTAAATGCGGTTTTCAGCAGCACTTAATGCTTGAGAGACTGTCCAGCTTGGCTCAAAAGCGTACAAACAATGAACCAGACAGTCAACTCGCTAATACGTGTGTTTAAAACGCACTTTATGTTTTGTTTTGGTTTTAATTTTAATTTTGCTGAACAGTGGTTGTCAGCGCCCTCTCGCGGAATCGCATTCGAGTTCAACCGTCAGTAGTGTCACTTCGTTTTTTTTTCTCGTTTGTTTATTTAGTGCAGAACAGACCGCGTGTAACCATCGAGGCAGCGTACGTGCAGTTTTCGTTTTATATTAGATTATCGATAATTCCGGTCAATTCCAACGCATCTCAATAGGGTAACGTTTCCGTCGATTGCAGTGAAGAAAATCTAGGTGAGTCAGCCTCCAGATTCACGGTCACTTTCTTTGGCTCTACGTATCAGCGTCGGTGATTAATCGGTTACCCGCCTTTTCCAGAACGTACGCGTTCCGACACAAAATGGCCAACAACCCCCAGGTCCCTGTCACGTCGGCGTCCGGTGAGGTGCCGCCCTCCGCATTACCTGTCGTTCCCGGATGGTGGTACGCCCAGCATCAGATGACACCAGACAATACAGTGCAGGCGCAAATGCAACAGCAGGCGCATTTGCAGCAGCAAGCGCAGTTGCAACAGCAGCTGCAGCAGCAGCAACAGCTGCAACAGCAGTACCAGCAACTGCTTCAACCACAAATGCTTTATCAACAACATCAACAGCAGCAGATGCTGCTTAATCAACAAAAGTTGCATCAACAACAACTGCAACACCAACAGCTGAACATGATGCAGCCACATAATTCTGCCCAAGTTCAGGGTAGCCCCAGCGGGAACAAGACGGCCATGGGTGATTCACCGGGTGGAAAGGGGAAGCAACGAGGCAAGCCAAGAGGACGCAACACCGCGTACTCGTACTTCGTACAAACTTGCCGCGAAGAGCACAAGAAAATGTTTCCCGAGCAGCAGATCGTATTCGCCAGCTTCTCGCGCCAGTGTGGGGAACGGTGGAAGACGATGATGGAAGCGGAGAAGCAACGCTTCCACGAGATGGCCGAGAAGGACAAGACACGCTACGATCTGGAGATGCAGCACTTCGTATCCGCGAAGGGTATGCCCACCGGGCGGGTCACCAAGCGCAAACAGTTGAAGGACCCGAACGCGCCGAAGCGACCGCTGACGGCATTCTTCTTGTACACTCGGGACGAGCGTGACAAGGTGAAGGCAGAGAATCCGGAACTCGGTGTTGGTGCCATCGCCAAGCAGCTGGGCCGTATGTGGTCGGTCATCCCTGCCGAAATCAAGCAGCAGTACTTGACGAAGGCGCAGCAGGATAAGCATCGATACGAACAGGAATTAGCGTCTTATGAACGGGACAAGGCCAACAAAGCAGCAGGTGTCAGTGCGACTGCCGGACTGAATCTGCCCGTGCCACAGGGGCAGGCTGGGGCCGGAGGGTTCCAGAATCTCCCGGCGGATGTGCAGCAGGCGGTTTCATTCCATCTGCAGGCGCAGGCTATGCAAACGCAGCAACCCGGTGCCGTTGCCGGAGCGTCCACTTCGCAACTGCAAAGCTACGAGGAGGATGAGAGCGATGAAATGTCCGACGAGGAAGACAGTGACGAGTAGCGGATCATTCAACTATTTTCTTTTTCATTATTTTTCGAACATATTTTCTTTGCCTAATGCAACTGTTGAAGAACACAAGCGCCTATTTAGTTCTTGTAAATGAACTACACATAACGCGCATTAGAGGAACGAGAAGACGGAAAGCGAATATATCTCGCATATATATAACTTTTCGAGAAACGATTCATTCATGACCGAGTTTCAGTAGTTTGAAACAATTGACCAGAAAACGCAATGTTCCGGGATAGAATTATGTCAATAAATTGATCTTTTCCTCCACAAATGTGTTGACTTGTTCTGTACAAAAGAGCTCAAAGGCCGCTGAAGAACGACCTCTACCCTTATGAGAACACCGTTGGGCAACAGGTTGATAGTGCGTGAAGCTTTCGCAAAGATCATTTCGTGCAACGGTCGACATCGGCACTCCACAGAAACAACACGTGCCTAATCGTGTCCAGCGGTGGCAGCTGGTGCCTCGAAAAGTTTTCGAGATGAATGGATACTTTTAGCGTTTGCCCCTACTCTCTACTCATCCCTCGTTTACCTCCTAATTTCCAAGACGTAAAAGGTCGGTCCTCGGGCTTCGCGCAGGGGATAAAAATTTAGTATTCATAGCAAATCGGGTATAGGCGGGAGTGACCCTACGGAAAGTGTGGCGGAATTCTGTGTCCCATCAAACAAGGCTGTACCCTTGTGCGTGTGCATGTGCGGGAAGGGCTACTCGGAAGAAAGTCATCGAGAAATTATTAAGCACATTAAATCCTGCTCAAAACAAACGAGCGGGCCCTCACGGAAAAAGCCGCTACAGTCCCAACCGGGTGTCCCGTGTCCACAAGAACATTCCCTAGAACGGCAGGAACGGCCATTATTCTCTTCTGCTCCTTCCTCTGTGATCCCATTTTGAATAATCAAATTAAATATTTACTCTTGACGAACAATTTCTCATTTCATGGCGCGCTGCTCGAAATTCCATCACGATATCAAATCCGACCGACCGACCCCGACCAGGTTTCGTGGATCAGACACCGGGACATTCACATACTGACCGTCGGCAGCTACACATACACCTCCGACCAGCGGTTCCAGGCGACGCACCACAAAAACATCGACGACTGGACGCTCCAGATCAAGTGGGCCCAGAAGCGGGACGCCGGCATCTACGAGTGCCAGATATCGACCCAGCCGGTACGCAGCTATTTCGTCACGCTCAGCGTCGTCGGTAAGTCGAAGCTTAGATCCTGATGTTTGGCGTACGATTGAAGTGGGGAAATGAATGTGTATGGTTTTATTTTTAGGCGCATAGCCGTTTTCAACGTTTCAGTGACAACCATCTTACTAAAAGCGATATTTTTGCAAACCGATTTGCGCCACGTCCTTGAAACCAATCATGCGCCCACGGCAAACGCTTGAAGCATAAAATTATGCAAATGCGAAACCGAATCGCGTCGGCGGGAATTGTTATGGTACTAAACAAATTTAAAATAGCCTCTCATGTGTACCTCCACGCTGTAAAGGGCTTCACTGAAGCGAAGTTCAACGCACGGCCTGGTGTTTGAAGGCCAGAAATAGTTTCACAACGTCGTGTGCTTTGGAAAGGACACTGCTTACCGAACGATTGATGGCACACACTATTAGCTACGGACGGCGGTCGGTATATGTCCGCATAAACATCGCGTCTCCCGGTCCATCGGCGACATGGCGAGACGATTGATTGCGAATCCCCGCGGGTACCGTTTGACAAACCGAGCCAGGGAGCCGTCTCCGTCTTTGGCCTTCGCAAAACGGCCATTTGATTTGCATTTAGAATGACGCGGCCTCGGCTCGCACCGGATCGGCTTGTAATTATGTCAATCAAACTCCCCGTTTCCAGACGCATAATCAAATATCATGTACACGCACCGGGCCGGAGTTAACTGGATCGGAATTGATTTGAATTCCATTAGAGCGTTCCAACCGAAGCGGAATGGATGCCGGATTCCGATAGCCCTTCGGCATCGGTGCTGCTTGCAGCAATCTCTTTCGGGGCGCGGAAGAGGATGCCGGAATGCATGTAGCGGGCAGCGATAAAACTCGCCTGACAATTAGTGTGTGTGTGTGTGGCAAAGTATTATCCGGATCACTGTGTGAGGGTTTCGGGTTAATTATTTACCACCGTTTCCCGTGTGCCAATCGGTCTCGCGGGAGGAAACGACACATAAGCCCCAGGACGCAGGGTAGGTTAATTTATATCCGCCCAGGCTTCACAATCAAACATGCAAATGGATTAACGGTGATATTTTGAAGTATAAAGATTTTTTTGCTCTATTGTTATGCGATTCTAGTTTAGCGAACCGATCAATATCCATTTGAAATGTTTATTACGATGGAATTGATTCTATGCAACGCAATGCAGGCTCGTCAAACTATCTCAGGGATGTTTATATTCATTCGAATATCATGCGAGTTGAAATAGTATGAGACGATAATCAAAGCATTATCATAATAATAGGATCTGCGCTGACAAAATAAACCTTATCACGTAAAACAACAACCTAATTTGCCGCCAAACTTCCAGACGCTTCATATTTTGTACCGTTCAGCCTCTTCTGGATCCAGCCGAGCCGGGGATTAAATGTAAACAGGTTCATTGGTGTGGTTCTAGGAACTGTTTGCCGAAACCTTCTCACGCTCGAGCAATTTCCAGCCGCTGGCAAAATGGTTGCGATAGGAAATCGAACTTAAACTGTTTGCTTAGAGTTCAAGGCCGGAGTCGATTTGGATCGATCCGTGGCTGGGCGCAAGGTTGGAACAGGGTCGGTTATTTGTCCCACTGTCTCGCAAACGGGTGGCAGCTTATCAGCTGTTGATCGTGGATAAATGGAACAAATTGAACTTCCTTCAATTGCCTATAGCGGCGTCAGGAAGGAAGTGAGAATGGAACCCAGCCGTTCTTTGTACGAGTAAAAGTGTACTTATTTCGTAGATCTCGACTATCTAAAATGATGGCTTCTCCTAGCTAAATGAATGCTCCAATATTGAATCACCCTTAACCTGGTTCAAGCAGCATCGATTCTGGTAAAGTAAAACGGTCAGTAAGAGACACCGGACGTCAGCTTTTCCAAGTGGCTCCATTTCTGCATAACAATAGAGCGGACACTTTTGTCAAAGGTCCTTCGACCTCCTAGCACCCAAACAGCTCTGCCGTCCAAGCGCTCGTCCGTGTGCGGTTCAGCACACTGCAGGAAGTCAATGGAGTACGGCGATACTACGGTGGCCCATTCAGCATGCCGTCGCCATCACCATCCCGAAAATAAATCGTTCAACAGCCCTTCCTGTGTGGCCGTTCCGTTTTTTTTCGTCTATCCCACTCTCCGCCAACAATGGCGAGGGAAATAAGCACCGGAAGGCGTAGGGTAATTTTCACACAACTACCGGGCCCAAGTCTCCGGGCGGGCGGACCAGGAAGTCTCTCCAGGGCCGGGGCACGCGTTATTTATGCATCGAAGCATTCTTTAATTGGGCTCGGTCGGGGTTTCGGGGTCGCTTTTAATGAGAAAACTCCTGCATCCGGTGTTCCGGGCGGGTCTGGCACGTATCTCTGGATGCGAGAAAATGTTCGCCCCGCAGGCCGTAGGTCTCGGCGTTTGTGTCGGATGGGCGGAACAGGCTCATCAATCCCAATCCCCACAAGAGCCACAATTCAGCCGAAAAGTTTCCCGACAACAGCAGGCCGTGTCAGCCGGTGTGCGTGCTTGCGCGCGTAGTAGGCCGCCTAACGCCTGAATGTAGACTTCTCGCCTCATTATCGTCGGGACGGCCGGTTTTGTCTCTAGGTGAGCGCGAACTTGCCCCCAACGAAGCACACCGGAAGCACACACGCACTTCCTGCTGCGACGTGTGTGTGTGTGTGTGCGTCTAATTATCCGAGAGCTAGAATCCTCCCCAAAAGCCGTGGCGGTGGTGAGTGAAAAGTTTCACGGTATGAAATTGTGGCATAAATTGCGTCTCCGTCAAAGAAAACCGCCCGTCTTCAGGCTGTCTTTAGTTGGTGAAGCTCAGCTTCCTGTCAAAGCTTCGTCGAGCCAAATTGTTGCCTACGGTTAACCCTAAGTCCCACACGCTGCTGTGAAGTTGAAAAGGCTCGTGGCGGAGAAAAGAGTTCAAGGCAACCGAGAAGGTTGTGTGACACATCTCGGGTGAGGTTTAATTGATGCTGTAGAGCAGTTTTTAACACTTACAGTAGGCACTGGGAAACAACAGCAGCCGCACACAAATACACACGCACACACATACACGGACAGACAGGCTGATCCACCGCAGTGAAAACCGCGCTGCTGCTGCTAACTGGATGAGGATAATGAGGCATCAAAGTGAAATTTTTACCGCGCACCGAACCGTGACAAGGATATGTGAAGCAATTAATCCCCGCCAGCCGTCTCTGTTTCTCTCTCTCGCCCTCTCTCTTGCTCTCCCGCCATCGACAACTGCGTGATGGCACTTTTAACGGCTGCACACAAATTAGGACCACTTTCGGGAAACGCTTTACGGTCGTGCGTAATTTCTTAATCATCCTAATGGCTTGATTGTAGTATGCCACGATGCACACGTACGTGCGTGTGCGTGTGATCGTTACTTTTAACGACATTTCAGAGCTAATCGCTGTTGAATGGGAGGAACAGGTGTGAGAGACTTTGGAAAAATTAACCAATTTTGCCGTTTGTTTGACACCGAGTTTTAAGTACGCCCGAACTTGTCAATAACTCAACTCCGATAACTTCGATCACACCGCGGCCCAAGTACACGAAAGGACAGTCCGTGTTGGAATAAGACGTTTGAAAATGCGCATATCAATTGACACGTACCGCTTCACTTCTGGAGCTCCCCCCGAGTATTTAGTGAAAAAGTTGACCCGAACTGTACTCACGCAGAGAGGGAAAACTTTTATCTGACCTGTTTGGATTGCGCTGTGCCTCTCGGGAGGAGCAGAGGATCGCCTCGGAACTTCCAGCACCGCAGGCACTGGACGAGAACCGTCCGCAGGACGAAATGGTCGCGACCGTCCCGGATCGCTGCAAAACTCAATCTCATTAAAAACTTTCCCTCCACGGTCTGTGATGAAGCGCGTTTATTCTAATTTTTACCGGTCGCATTCGCGTTTTGTTCGCACCTACCGAGGCGGGCAGGGGCAGCTTTTGCAGGAATGCAACTGCCGTGCGCTCCGGCCTCATTTTTTGACACATTTGCACCACAAAAGATTCGGCCCCACGCTCGTTTGCTTTCAATTTCGTCCTGGAGGATTGAAATTATATGCAAATGTGCCATAAAACGGTGGTGGCTTGCGTAATGTCCGACTGGTCTGACCCGGATGCACCCGGGCGGGGGGCGAACAAAAAACGCGTAAAGTTAATTGATGTTACAAAGTTTTACGACTGTGGCGAGACATATACACTTACTGCGAGTTCGAGCCGGTCTCTGGCGCGTTGAGAAGAAAACAATGTGGGAGAGGCTTTTTTCTCGTTTCTCTCGTTCGTCTTCTTGCTATCAAACTGCCATTCAGCGATAGCGATAGCGAACGTTAAATTGAACGCTATTTAAAATATGTCTCCCGCGAACTCCCGGAAGACAGGAGATTAATGTAGTTCCGGTGCTAACTGCTTTCTGTTCGGCGGGGCATTTCATTAGCATTCATTATTTTCGGCACTTTTTTTCCACGAGCCACCGGATGTAAAATCTGCTCCTCCAGAGAAGCTTTGCCTGACGGACAGGAAAATCCCACTTTCGCACAGTTTTCGGGTTGGGAAAAAGGGTTTCCCGCCGTTAAAAAAATGGTTAACTCATGAATTATGTATGGACAATTCGAGCGGCATTCGTCCCAAACGAGTTGCATTAAAGCGAACCAAACCGACAGAAAGAAGCTGCCAGTAACAATTTGCACGAAACTTTCCCATTTTTCGGACACAATTGTCGGCCGTGTCCGGGAGCGATTGTCGCTCGCTACCGAGGAAACCGGGAAAACAAGTTACAAACTCTAAATTGACGGGGATGAGTTAAATAATTATTTCAAACTGCTAGCGGAAAAAGGCCGGATTTTCGCAAGAAATCGCCGTTCGTTTTAAAACAAATGCATAACTCTTTTTTGTTCTCATTTATGCTCCTCGCAAGTAGAACGGGGTTATCTGCTCGCGACGGTAGCCGCCGATGCAGTTTTAATTAATTTCGCAAACTGGCGACTGGCGATTAATTGGAATTTCTTCCAATTAAGCGTGTGTATGTTGCCGAATGGAATGGCATTTTTCGCCATGTTCGCTTCATACGTAGCCGGTGCACTTGTTGAAAAGAAATCGCCCTGTCCGGGCGGATCGTTTCTGCCGTGAAACACACAGAACCAAAGGCACCCAGCAATACCTTCCCTTGAGCCAGGTCGGGCGCTAATTGTATGCAAATTGTTGTCGGGGTGTATTTTTCGTGAAGTATGATAATCTCATAATTACCCGAACCCAACCTTGTCCGAGTTCGCCGCGCGTTCGCGTCCAATAGTTGCCGCTCGTGCATTCTTTTGGAATTCTCCACCACCGCAACGGAGCGGCCGAGACGTTCGGGCAGATCTTCTAAGGCCGATAAGGCGCCAGGCGAAAGAAATTCGCCCCGAAACGGAACGAAACGACCGAAGTGCCCCGGGGGAGCCGGCTGCATACACACGAAGCCCGCTCGCCGGATTGGAAGAAAAATTATTGCACGAAAGTTATAATTTATGGACGACGGTGGCAAATGGGCACACCGGATAACAATGGCCTCCGGCCTGGTCGGTACTTGAGCATTATAATACCCGCACGCTCGGTCGGGTGGCAGGACGAGCGAGTATTAGAAACCCGGGCAAGAAAGGCCAACCGGGGGCCTCTAAGCTGGTAAGATATTTGCGCGATTTCTTTCTCTCCGCGCGGCGCGTTGTTTCGCGCGTTGCACGGTAAACATTCTTGAATATTTATTAAACCATCGAACCGCTGGGGCCCGGACCGCGTCCCGTTCGCTTTGGACATGACTAATTCTAGAATATATTGCGGCGTCCGGCATGTTTTTCGTTGCGACCGGCATGTTTGAGTACCTCGTGCGGGCGAAGTGACTCGTTCGGAAAAAGGGTTCCGATATCCATATCGGAACACGGCCGCAATTAAATGTTACACGGATCGGAACGACCATAAGACGGTTGCTTGTTTTTTCCTGTGTTTTTCATACCCATTTCGTTAGGCTTTCCTGGTGTAGTATCGCTCCATCGGAATGGGCCCTTTTTCTTGAACGCATAAGGGCCACAAATGGACAAGCGTCCGTGTCAAAGTGACATTTTGCATCGTTTGTTCCGCGTGTCATGGGCGGGTGGGCAACGGACAACCCCGTCATGATCCATTTAGCAGCTGGGCGGATAAGATTGCTTAATTAACCTTCCGAACAGGACGGCAACGTTCGGGGACAGGGAAAGCAAACAGTTGTTTATTTCGCGCTTCGTTTGGAACGGGTATGCACACGTCACTTTGCCAACGAACAGGAAATTGAAGGTGGATAACATGATGTGAATGAGTCGATTTTCTTATCAACTACTTATCGTGCTATGTGCCTGTTAGTGCCTATTTCTACTCAAATGAATAATTATTAATCGTTTTATCGCAACAATTTATAGAGCTTCTCGTAGCTGATTGATCCCTTTATCGGAATTTAGTTTTTCTTTTAATATTTTCAAGTTTTCTCACAATTTATAAGAGGAATTTGTCATTGGAATCAAATGTATCAGTCAAAATGTGTTAGCAATAATCTTCAGATAAGAAAACATTAAAAAAGTGCTTTATTGACATCCTTCAGGATTTGTTGAGTACATTTTTCCAACGTTTAAATCTAAGCTTCTATGTTTGGAGAAGCTATAGCACATGGGAAATTTTCAATAATTGATACAAAGATGTGGGAAATAAGATAAAAAATACCAAATAAAGGTGAGAAACCCTGCCGTCTCAGTAATCGAACATACTTCGAACTTGGCACTAAACGTCACGATTGCATGTGCGAGAATTAACGAGCTTCCGTTGGAAATAGCATAATTGACCCGGCTGCAAATTTTCCTTTCCGCCTTCAATGGGCACGTGAGTTTCACGGCTTATTAATAATCTGCTGCCGGTGATTATCGCTCGGTCGCCGTGGAACGTAATAATTACTTCTCCAGCACGCGCTCGGTAGTAATTATTGAACCATCCCGCATGCCCGACTGCATCGAAGACAGCAGCCGGAACACATGCGCTGTATCGGTGATGTGCGCATGTGTGGGCTGAAGACGGCGTCGGCTCACGTCGGAAAATCACGATGCAACCCGTGCGCAAGATAACGTTGTTTTAATCAATGCTAGTGCTTTAATTTAAATTTAATCACACCGTCCGTGCAACGCGCGCAACAGAGCCGCGTGTCGATGGCGCGATAGAAGAGAGCGAAAGATGAAAGCGATCATTCGACGCTCAGAATGGAGCACGAAGTTCTTGGGAAGTATTCGCAACAGTCTTCAAGTTTCCACCAGAGGTCTGCTCCCACGGGGGTGGTGTGTTTCTTAAAATCCGAAGCGAATAAAATTGAAAACGGAAATTTAACACCAACGACGGAACCGAAGGCAGAGGATACTCGCGAGCGAAAAAGGGAGCATGTCCCGGGGGGAAAAGATGAACTTTGCAATAATTTAAATTAAATTAATTTCCCCATCGGTGCATTCCGTTCAGGAAGCAACAGTAGCAGCAGCAGCAGTTTGAAGGCCCCTGTCGAACGTCTACCCCGTCTTCCGGCTTAGACTTTTGCTCGAAATTAGCTACCGAGCAAATTGAGTCCCTTTCCGGTTGGCGTTCCCGAAAGCTCGAAAGTCAATTCCGCACAACCTGGGCACGGTAGCGCGCTCGTTTGGCGCATCATTTATTTCGCATGGAAAGTTTTACGATTCCCGCTACTACCGGGTTGTCGATCGGTTCGGTGGAACTCTTTCAGACGGTTCGAAAACTTTCCATATTTCATTGGATGCAGCCTGCGACCTTTATCTTACAGTTGAAATGGTTTTCATTTGCTTTTAGGATTTGTTTTGCGATAAACAAACGGTTGTAAACGTGTTAGAAAATCTATCGCTGCAGCTATGATCGAGTGGCGCCCTCTGCTGGCAAGTAGCTTAAACAAACGAACTTTTTGGTTTTTTAAAACGATTTTCATAGGTTTGTCATCGATGTTATCCGGTGCTCGTTATGAAATGAACACACAAATGGCATGAAACTTCAAACCTCTATTAATTTAGCGCTTAAATTGCTTATAAAAACAAATTTCCGTTCCATATTTACTTTGCTTTCCTTTCATTATCGCTCCCATTATCTAAAGATAATGGCTACCGAGAAAGAATCGTTACAATTCGGTTGCGCTTAAAGCGTTAAACCAGCTCATCCCGTCGAAGGGTGATACAGCACTCCCTCCCAGCACACAGGCGGCAAGATTAAAACACATTCCATGCGAAACAACGCGCGATAAAGGGCTAAAGCTGGTAAAACGAACCCAACGAAACAAACCGCAGGACACTTTTCGCGCTGCAAAATTACAAACGATTTTCCCGCTCGCCTGCATGCACCGAACGGGTTGTGAAAATCAGCATTGTTGTATCCCCTCCACCGCCTGCCGTTTGGGTGGGTTGGCTCCACTTTGCTTTTTTAATTCCTTCCCAACCCAACGGGAACAAGTTCTGGGAGCTGGGTTTTTGTGTTGCACTGCACAGAGTCTTATGAAGCTGTGCTTTTTTGCCCGGCAGGCAACAACACTCGCAGGCACCGTATAATGCTTAATTGCATTTTAATTCCTAACACATTGGACTGTAATTACAAAAACCACCCATCCTTTGTAACTTCCGGCCGGTGATGCGGGGCTGGAGCAGCCTTCCTCGCCGAGCCCGCGTCGGGTGACGTGTTGATTGTATCGGGCGTTCTCGATCTCTTTTCCGTGCCGGTGTGAGTAGCACGGCTGTTTAATATGCACCTTGCAGCGTGGATTTTTTCCTCCGTTCCTTGCGAAACACGAGCGAACGAGAGGGAGCCCTGAAACCGCGTTTGCCGCCTGCGAACCAGCTGCCCGCAGATTAAAATAGCTTCACCCCGCCCTTGCAAGGAGTGCGAGTTCCCACCGTCCTTCCACGCGATCCTTTTACGTGATTTTTTGCACCACGATTCGTCCCTGACATTCCACAGCGTGCTTTCCTCGCACACACAGCACAGCGGGAAAAGCGAGCGGGAACCAAACTCGTCACCTAACCTCAACCGGACGTTTCGACGATGACGCTGACAACCCGATGCAGCGCGGTGCAGCAGGTGTAAATTATGCAGTTTAGATTTAATCAATTTCGCTGCGACGATGGCCGGCTGGACCGAAGAGGTAGAAAAACGTGCAGGTTGCACTTTCTGTTTTGCTCCTTGTGCAGGAAGTAGGATTTCGAGGGCGGACTTTGTTGACGAGAGCAGTAGAAGCGTTCTGTCGGTCATGCTGTCAATTTTCTGCTAGTTCTTTTGTGTGTTTGTGTTGTAAGCTTTTGATTAGATTTTTCCTATTTACCTTCCAATCAACAACGTAACAAAACATGCTCTTTTCATAGCTCTTTTCGGGGGCAATATATTCAGCATTATGCTTAAATTCAGCGCTTGATGAATAATTCATCCCGCCGCTCGTAAACGTGCGTTTTGCCCAGTAAACGCCGGGGAAATAAATGCACCGGAAGGAGCAAAAGTTGCACTGGAAGCAGCTTTTGTGAAATGCTTCTCGTGTGTGACAATTTCCGCTTACGCTTTCGGAAACGCGTATATAAGAGCACCGGAAAAGGTTACTTTTGCGTGATGTAAATGTTCCTGGCAAGGGTGGAAATGTCAAGCTAGCTTCGTGTGTATTTTTAGAATGAAAGTGTTAGTCAACAGTTGAGGTTGTGGAATGTTGTTTGAACAGTGCTCTATAACATTCTAGCGTATTTCGCAAGATTGTTATATGAATAGTTTGTTGAGCACCTTCGAAAAATACGTCGGAAATAAAATCCCCACTCTTAAATCCTTTTCGCGTTTCCCGACATTCACAATCCCCTTTCGGCAAAAGCTCCTCCAGCGGAATGGCAATAAATCCATCACACAAGCGTAAATGCTTCCTTGCGCGAGTAGACACCACTTTCGTGTTTTGTCTCTTACTTTTTTTTGTCTCAAACAGTGAACTCTTCGGTACACTGTATCTGTTCAGCTGATTTTCCACCTCCACAGGACACAGCGCACAGGAATTATCTTAAAATCACAGTGACA
The DNA here is from genome assembly GCA_000349145.1 of Anopheles dirus. Lineage (NCBI taxonomy): Eukaryota > Metazoa > Arthropoda > Insecta > Diptera > Culicidae > Anopheles > Anopheles dirus. The sequence continues at coordinate 7,930,443 of KB673312.1, read as the reverse complement.
TGCACCGCGTTGCGAAAGCGCTGCAGGATAAAGTAACAGGGGGAGAAAAAAAACTTCATTAAAGGTAAAGTTTCAAAATCCACCTGTAAAGCAACCTTCCGCCGGAACTGTTGAGAGCTTTATTTATACGCCTTTGCTTTACCGCTGGTTCGAAAGAGGGCGACTGGCAACTAGTTCCCGAGCGGCTTACCGAGCTAGAGGGAAAGAAAAACTTCTCCAAAACTGACCTCTCGCAAATGATAATCTGGTTTCTGTTTTTCTCTCTCGCCATTTCGCTACATGCCTTCACACACAAATACACACTGGCCCTGGGGGGGCAAAAGAACGTGTAGAAGTAGAAGAATGGAAGCGAGCGAAACGAAGCAAGAAAACTAAATCCGGTAAAAGCATTAGTGTTCGATTAATTAACATAGAAATGTGTCCTTTGCGAGCAGTCCTTCGCTCTGGCCGCCAGCAAATGGACCGACCGCCATTAGGGCCAACAACCGCACCCAGTCGCGCCCACCCTAGGTGCAACTTTGAGTGGATTTATTTTCGTACCGATTTAGTCGCCCTCGCTCTTTTCTTCGCCGTCAAGTTTCGGGTGCAAATTATTGAATTTACCCACGGGTCGTGGCACGGAATGGGTGCGAAACTTTCCACCACGCTACGCGGCGCGATCTTCGATCTCAATGTTTGCAAACAAAATCCTGAGTAATTGCTTTCGGAAAGCGCAGGCAAAAGTTTGGCCGGCTAAGGCTAAATTCTTTTCAGCGGTAGTTTCGAGTCGAATAAATCCACTAATTGAAGCCTGCAGCCCCCCGGGCTGTAAATTCGGTGCCGCTCGATGGGGCTGTCTTAAAGCACTTGATCCGACCAATTGTCGATTCGTGATGGATGGGGTTTTTTTGTGCGGAAGGTTAAAAAGGGCGCGAAGGTTTCTGACTAGGGACAATTGTTCTTATCGGACCGGTTCGAGCTTTTGTGCTTTGTTTTAGGCGATTTTGCTCCAATTTTAAATTAAATTTCGACATAACGCATTCATTTGCAACTTTGATAGTGTGGCGCCATCTCTTGAAGAGTAGCGGTACTAACTAGCGTAGTTTTGGTATTTTTTATCAATTTTCACCTCTCGCACAGTAGACTTTCTTAACAACTTGGTAAAAAATTAATAAAAATAAGTTTTAACTAAATGTTCATTCGATTTCAACAAATTTAGGACCGCACATCGTTCATGTTGCTGGCTTTCATTTATTTTTATATGCCTAAAACGCTGAGCTCCAGCAGAACAGATTAATAGGAAAACTTTTCAAACCAACACTCATTAAGCGAATCTCCCTCCCCTAACACTGTTCACACAATCGCCTCGGCCTTAAATCTCAATCGAAACCGGAGAAACCCCAGTTTTGTCGCCTTTTTTCCACCATCCTCGACCCGTGAAACGTTCAAAACGGCGTCCACAGCGCCAACATTCCAACATTTCGGTGTAACATTACACCGGTTTACACTGGTCCTAAATCACGACCCGTGCTCGGTCCATTCCCGGCCAGCCGGTCGGGACGAAAATGCGAAAAAGCCGTAATGTAAACATTGTCACAGTGACGACGATAATGATAATGAAGGAATTTAGCACGGGTGCTGTGTGGGTGGGTCGGATCAGGGTTCCAGAAAAACTGGAAACAGCAAAGCAAGCTGTATCGCAAACAGTAGGCCGGCAGCAGCATCAGGTCGTCCCGATCGTACCAAGTAGCCGGCGCTTGTTTTTGCCTCCGCGATGGTGGGAAAAAGATATCTCCCCGTCACACAGAAATCCGGCCCGCGGTGTTGTTTGTCTCCAGCGCAAAACTGGCGCGCACCAAACGTACCGGAAATGAATCGCTGTTGATGTTTAATTTCGGGTCCAGTTCAGGTCCCGAAATGGTGACACGAAATGGGCGGCGCTTAGGTTTTGGGGTGTTTTATTTTTCACGCCTCGTTGAGAGCCACGACCGAATGGGGACGGGTCTGTTGATGTGGCTTTTGTTTTTGTGGGCCACCCCTTAGCAGCGGCATCGTTTAGAGATAAGGTCGATCTCATTTTTCATCTATTTTCATCCGACACTCGGGAACTCGGGGTTTCCCCCATGCTCCAGGACAGCTGTTTGTACTTGTTGCGGTGTGGCGATGTGGTGGGTGCGTGGGGAAAGCTAATTAATTGTAATGCCCATTCCAGCCTACTGCTCCCGAAACTCCCAAACACACTAGGATCAACCCGGGATTCGGGGAAACGGTTGGTTTGATCTGTCAGGCGGGTCTGGCGTTAAGTGAGGTTAGCACACGTTTCAGTGTGTGGTATGTCAATCTGGGTATGGATGAGTACAAAGATGATCCATTCATCGGAAGTTTAATGCGTATCACAAAATGGACAGCGACGCTCGATTGAACAGGCTCCATTGTTCGAGTCAACGTCAAGTCCTGTTTGGTGCTTTAATCAACCGATTGTTAATGTAGACATGATGCGTCGAATCCGCCTGTCCCCACATCATCCAGAAACCAATGAGCGGACACAGCTGAAACGTACCGTTGCTTCTCGGACACCTCCACCAGAGAAGATGCCTGCGGGACAACTGTTCATCTGTTGTTTTTTTTCTATTCTTTCCTCACTCACTCTCTGCTTCCGGTTTCATTCTGCCTTCCAGTGCCAACGGCAACGATAATCGGCGGCCCGGATCTGCACGTGGACAAGGGCAGCACCATCAACCTGACCTGCGCGGTCAAGTACAGCCCGGAGCCGCCGGCGTACATCTTCTGGTACCATCACGACGAGGTGATCAGCTACGACTCGAGCCGGGGCGGCGTGTCGGTCATCACGGAGAAGGGTGACGTCACCACGTCGCACCTGCTGATCCAGAACGCTGACCTGGACGACTCGGGCAAGTACTCGTGCTCACCGTCCAACGCGGACGTGGCCAGCGTACGTGTGCACGTCCTCAACGGTAAGTGTGCAGTAGCGCAAGAAGCGGAAAGTTCGCACCCACCAACACCACACACACATACACACTGCAGCACACCTCCACACCCGCCGCTTCTATTAACGCTGATATCAGTTCGCGCGGTCGTTTCAGGTGAACATCCGGAGGCGATGCAGACCGGCGATGGCACCGCAGTCCGACCGCTGGACGCTCGTTTGCTTCTTCTGCTGGCGCTACTAGCGCTGCTACTGCCTGCGATAGCTCCAACGAGCCCGGAAGAACTCGACCGACGGCAGCGGCGACACCGAAGCCAACGAAATCCAACCGAGCCCGACCGTCGTCGCTGCATCTGCCCCAGCAGTGCCAGCAGCAATCAGCCCGACGGTTCCCATGGTGACGGTGGCAGTGCTGCCAGCAGCAGCAGCAGCACCAGCAGCAGCAGCAGTATCATCGACAGACATCGGTCCGTACGGTGCGATTTTGCGAGATGATAAACCCCCAGTCGCTTCGGTCCGTGAACAATGGTCCCTGGGAGTGGGGGCGTGATCCAACCCGGAACGTCTCTTTAGTTTGCTCCTTTCGTTCGCTCCATCCGGGTTCTTGTGGTTCTCGCGTGATGGCGTTCATAAATCCGCGCCGTACTCCACGTTCCCCACGGGGAGGGAGACACCAGATGCAGCTGAAGTGGATCGGAATCGAAATCGATAGACGGTTGCGTGTTACGGGAAGGTTTTATCGTAGCGCCTGGCTACGTACGGATACGTTTGGTTTGATTTGTTTGATTGTTTTTCGCCTCCCGTGCGGCCCGGTGTGATCGGTTTTCATATTTTGGAAACAATTTCCACCACGTCTTGATGCATTTGATCGTGCTTCACAGTTCCACAGTTTGGAGCACATTTGTAGATGCAGCACTTCTCCGTTGAGGTGAGCTCGGACAAAATACGAACGGTACAAATCTAGCGCGTGTGTGTATATTTATTTCAACTTGGGAATTCTATTGTGTGTAACGCGAATGACACGTTTAGCCAAGCTGTTACTGGTAGCAGAATGAGTTTTTAGTATTTCTATCTGTTTTTTTCTACAGAGATAATTAAATTATTAGCAAAAATGCAGAATCACCTAGCGACCAAGTCGGGGCAGCTGCGTGCGATCGTCTCGCTTTGGTGAAAGATGTTTAGTTTAAAGCATAGATAAATCAATCAAATTGATAGTGGCGTAAGTAAACCGATGCAAACCATGGTAGTAATAATTGGTCAAAAAGGGAAGCCTGACTTCCGCCCACACGATACCTTGTATATGTAAACATATTAAAACACAGACACCCGTTGCTCATATAAGCGAGCAATGATATACAGAAAGTGTAGAAAATGCCCAAACTGATACGGAACGCCCATACACTCAACACGTAAATGTAACGAACAGTTGAATGACGAGGTCAGGTGAGATTTTAATCATAAAAATGTAGTTTTCGAGGCGTTCAGAAAAAAAAGTCTATATTGAAGCGATCCATACTCTTCATCTCTCTAGCGTTTTCCGTGTTTGTTGTCTCCTTCGTTTCGTTTAGTGTTGTTATGTTTTGGGCTAGTGATTAGCCGTAAATCCACAGTTGTACATAACATTGATTCAGGCGTCATTCACATAACCGAATAAACCAAACAGAACCCTCACTAAATAAATGAGCAACGAAACATTTTTGGATGAAAAATAACCATTGTAAGGAGCCTTTGTTGTGCGCATTTGAAATAGTTTCGCCCCCATCTCAAGTGCGACTACTTTCGCCCGTTACACGCTCATTTACGCTCACGAGTTGAGCGATTGAGACGCGAGCGAAACGTAACGCCCGGTGTAACGCCAGTAACCAGGTGAAGTATGCAAAATTTGCTTCCGGTAACGAAACCCAATCCCGATGAAACTGAACCACCACCACCTGGCGGGAAACACCTGGCGGAAGCGCCACAGGGAAGAGAAGAAAAAAAAAACCGCTGTCAATGAACCCGCTCCCACCCGGATCGAAGTTTATTACATTTCGATCAGCAAATTAACTCATCATGCGCAGCGCTCTGCCGCAAATCAAAACTGCCGCGCGCGTAACGGCGAAACGAAATCAATCGCAAAACAATTTGCTCATAATCAGCTCATTTATGAGCGCGCAGGAAAACCCATTACAGCGCCCATCCGGCAGGTCCTGGCGGGTCGGTTTCAACGCAGCTCTCAGCCCCACCCACACCGCGGGATGTAACAGTGTGAAAAATGATATAACTCTTGCCGGGGCTCGAGCTAACAGCTGGTGGACGTTTGGTTTTTTGTCTTCGCTCGTACACTTTTCGTTTGAAATAATGGGTGCGGTTTTCGTCGGATGATCCTTAACCGACCCGGAGCAGAAGTCCTCACCAGCACGTGTGGTAGCGGGTGGGGCGGCCACGATTACGAAACCACCGGAACGCCGGAACGTCGCTGGGACGCACGTGGCGAAGCGCGGAAAACAATTTCCGAAAACGCTGCGTGCGTGCACGCAATCTCCCCGAGCCCGGCAACCGGGTGGGACGCCTTTCAATATCATTAAAAAAATATTGATACATAAATAATTGATCGGGTGGGTGTCTCGCTCTCTCGCATTCTCTTTCGTTTGTTGCTTTCCGCCGGTGGCAACGTCCGTTTCGCTTCCGGATTGTGGCCCGTTTGTTTTGCCAGTGGATAAGGCGCCCCGAGGCATTTTTTCGACGTTTTGAAGCCAGCTTCAGCTTCAGCCGCCGGGATGGAACCACAGCATTCGCGATATCCGGCTTCAACTGCTGGAAGTGGCTGACTTCCGAACAAATCATTTCCTTCCGACAGAGCGCGAGTGCGAAAACAGCGAGCCTTCTCGGCAAATCCTAATGCTAAAAGTCTCTTCGAGGCAGACAAACACGAGGCACGGAATAAATTGAGTGTTTCCAACTTTCTGGCAGGTGGCGGAGTGATGCGAGTAGCTACAGCAACCGCAAAACCTGATCCCTCCCACCTCCTGGGCGCCATGGGACGCTGATAAGATTGTTTTTATTCCTCCCATAAGCGACGCCGGGTTGAACGGTGGGGAAGGTTTCCCGCTCCAGATGCCACCAGCGATGCCGGGGGAAGGCCCGCTGAAGAAGAACTTAATTTGCGTTCCGCGCACTTCCGCCGTTGCGGTTGAGTTTGATAATTGAAATCGAAACCGCGAAGCCGATCGCGGCGTGGGAGGAGAGTTTAATTTGCACTCTTATGTGGTGAATTTCGCGAAGGGTTGGTAGAATAATAAACACACACAGAAAAAGAAACCGACGAGATAATCACGAGAGAGAGAGAGCAAGAGGGGGTAGCAGGACTGTAGAAAAGCTGTGGCGCTCCCTGGAGGAAAAAAAGATTGAGTAAACAAGGAGAGAAAACGAGATTAAACGCGATCGGATAATGCTTCGTTATTTTTTATTACTTATGATTTCATCTGGAATGTTAGTTTATTTCTTTTCAAATTTTGCTACCTATTGTTATGAGTTTTTTTTTTTTGTTAAGTTTTGTAAGTATAGAAGCTTGTAGACAAAACAAATCGAAATTGACTTCAATAAAACGATTAAAATGTAAATAAAAAGTCAAACAAACTTCAAGCAACCACAGTCGCAAACCAGAAACACACAAATGCAAATGCAAAAAGGGTGAAACGAAGACGAACGGACGATTTGTTGCAACGCGAGACAAGTTTATTGCAGAACGATTATAAAAATCCATAAGAAAAAACTAGACATAAGTGCATATTATAGAATAAAAGAACAAACTAAACCATTCCAGTAACGAAGATTCATATATGCGAACCGTGTACCAAGTACCGAATGCCGAGTGAAAACATTCCAAAATACACAAACAAACAAGAGACAAACACAAACATTTGTAAATACTGCCGTGTAAACAACTTCCCCGTGAATGAAAAACCTGAGCGACATACGTAGAGCGCCGCAGATCACAGTGGATATAAGAAATGAAGCGAACACGAACACGAACAACGGTGAAAAAAGAGGGTTAAAAAGCGGAAAACAACGCTGTGAAATGCGAAGATGATAACCGGGTGGACGGGGTGCTAGGAGCGGAATGTACTGCGGAAAGAAAGTGTTCGGTCGGCGGGTCGAGAACGAAAGAAGATTAATAAATATAGCATCTGAGTTGATTATAAAACTATAAACCTTCATCTTGTTTATTTCCTGCCAGCCTCGATCCCGTCCCCTTTCTCTTTCAGCCTTCGTTCGCCTGTCGTTATGGAGTTCCGCACGCTCGGAAGTGTTTCCCACTCGTTTACGTGCACCAGTTTTCTATTTAATGCTCTCAACGCCGCGTGTCCTTTCCAGCCTCTCTCCGAGAGACGGAGAGTCCTGCAGGGAGGTTATTAAAATGGGAAGAATGTTATTGACCGAACGCGAAGCCGACGAGTTGAAGTGGAAACTTGGTTTCTGTGTTGCTAACGCTGCCATAGTGGCTATAGTAAAAACTCAATATTCATTACATTCGTTTACTTTGTGGCGATGCAAACAACGGTTGGCAAGCTTAAACAAGGATGCTTCGCGTATATGATATCACAATATTTTAATTTACCACTCAATTTGTAACGGGTGGTTACGATTGTATAATTTGTTATTGAAGTTTCCCGAACAGAAAACCCTTCTCGATGACAGACATAGTCCATTACGGAGATAATATTGCGAAAAAGAAAGCGTTTGTTAACAAAAAATTGCGTAGTTTTAAGCGGATATCACAAAAGAGCTCATAAAAGGTTTTATTGTTAACTATTTATTCTGCATTTAAATGAATATTCCCACTAGGTAGACACTCTGAATCGAATCGGGGCTGTTTTTACTCCTGTTATACCAATGTTTTCCAACTTTGGAATTTGAATATCGTTTGTTTTTTAGCGTTTCCAAGTTAAATGCGTTCGGAACTGGTGTTTTTTCCCTCTTTGAGACCAAAACGCGAACGATCCTAGAGTTTACAACTCTATGTAACCATGGGAACCGTAACATTTCTCACATAATTAGAAGAGGAGCTCATAAGATCGAATTGATTCTTAAACATACGCCTGCTTTGATAGGTCCAAACACTTCGCTAACATTCAAATTTTCTTCAAACGGAACCATAGGTACTGTCGTCAAGGGATCAAAACCTACTCCTTTCTATTATTAGCCAAAAATTCCGAACATCCCTACCATCTGTGCAACCAATCGAAAAGCTGTCACATCAATTATAAAATCAATTGACGCACGATCGCGTATCGAACGGCTGTAAATAATGGTGCCTTGTCGCAGCGAAAAGTTGCACAAACGTTCAGCTTAACTTCTCACACCCCCCCACTGCGCAAAAGGGGCCGATTCGATTAACATATTTCAAAACGAGAAATCCCGGCCTTTATGCGCTTTTTATTGCCCCCCCCCCCCCCAGCAAAAGTTCGCTTATCAACGCAGGAACACACACAAGCACAAGCACGCACACCAATCGGTCCGTCCGGTTTAGGCATCGGATTTATTGCCCGTACATATGCGGCACCGGCAGCCATACCAGCGCCCCGTGACCCATTCATTCGCTCCTTCGAAATCCTCTCAATGATTTTGATTTGAAAAGCATCTTCGCTGGCTCAACTTTTCTGTCATTGTTCGGGAGCGGGTTTTTTCTGCTTCTTTTTTTTCCGTTGATCGAACAGGAAAGCTTGTTTTCTTTCAACCAAAACGAGGGGGTGGCATGATAAAGTTTGTTTCGCTCAGCGCGCTGGTGACAGTTTTGCTTCTCCTCGCAGAAAATCAATCTCTCCCGTCCGGTCGTCGGTGAAAGAGTTGAGGTGGAATGAAATCATAATCCGGATCAACTCGTCCAACTATTCAATCTTGATTTTATACTCCGCCCGGCCCCGGTGGCCCCGAGAGAACAGCGCGGGTAATGAACTCTGGCATCGCCGCGGAAAGGGGACCGCATTAGTGGCTGCCGACCAAAGCTAAGCGATTTGGGAAAATTGGAACGATAAGCTGGGATTTATTGCACTGCCCCTGGTTTTTTTTTGTTCTCGAACACCAAACTGATCAATTTGTTTTCGTTAGTATTATTAAGAGGGTCATTTTTGGGCGGAACGACTTCTGCTTCTTGTGAAGCAGCGTTTGACAAATTTGGCAAGTGAATGAAGATAAATTACGCAACCAGCTCGACTCCTGCGCTTGGAAAATAGTTCAGTGCTATTTCCGACCCCGTTTGATCTGAGCTACATTCTTTGTTTTAATTTGAGCTTAATGAAGAAAATATTTCCATCCTCCATCCGTGATGGAAAATTCATGGCGAAATTCCACCCCAAAACCGGACTTCAATTTCGAACAGATTAAAGTGGTTTCTTCGCAGGCAAGCAGATGCCCTTTAACCTTCCAAGTACACCGGAAGAGTCAACCGGTCCGAAGGTGACACTATCCAACGGCGTGCTGGCAAAGTTCGTTAAGCTGAAACTGAATAAAGCTTGCTCTCGTGCAGGGGTCGGCATGAGCCGGTATGCTGACGGGAAAACCACGTGAAATTGGAACAAAAGGTGATTAAGGCTGGGGTTTTTGGGTGCAACGCGCTGCAGTTTCCGTGTGCAAAGGTTCGTACCGAGCCGCAACGAAACCTTGCTTTTCATGAGCCGGAGAAATGTTAGGTTAGGAGATGGTCATGTCCAGCGAGAAATTCCTATCAAACTGGCATATAAAGCTTTATTAAAGCGTCTGACTGGTTGCACAATCTCTGGCTTGGTTGTAAACAGAGCATGTAACTAACATTACCGCGAACAAACAGTCATTTTAATTATCTTTCCCATTCCCTATACAAAAAAAAACTAACAGTCAATAAACGTGGCGAAAGCCCGTTTTGCCGCGCACGCGATCATTGTGAAATGGACCGGACTTAATTTCCTGCGAATGTGTCCCGTGCAGCTGTGCTTGCAGCGTCCGAAATTGTCACACCGAATGGAACATACACACATGCAGAAAAAAGCGAACCAAATTCCGAACTGGACGACGGGACAACATGGAAACAAACGCAATTGTCAGCACTTTGCGTGGGCATGCTTTTCACGCCGACGATCCGATGCAGAATTTTCCTGAAAAAGTGCACTTTGTGTCATGCAGCGAGAGTTTTTGAGCAGGCTTTAAGAGATGTTGAGGAATTTCTGGAATTTTAGTCCTGTTTGAGAATGTTTTTGTTGTGGAGGCAAAGCGTACTGTTGAATTGAATTATTTTTAACAGCATTCAACGATTGTTTTAGAATGTGAAGTTTGCGTTCGTTTGAACTGGATACAAAATGTTAACAACACATCAAAAACATCAAAGCTGCGCTGCGCCGAGTTTGTTATCAACCACTTTTCACTAGAATTTCCCCTTTTTGCCCCCACACGCGTGGAAAAGCGTTCCACAGCGCGTACGCCTCGGTGGGGAAAACTGTCCAAAAACAAACTGCCTACAAGCGTCAACCACCATGCGAACATCGAACCGAACTTTGCTGACCCGCACCGGCCGGAAGCTCAAGTGGAATCAAAACAGCAACCAACACCACCATTCGGCACACAAAATCTGGTCAACGGCTCGACCGACCCTAGTTGCCCGCAAAAGTTTCCGCGCCAGCTCTGCAAAAGGGCTTAGAAATAATGCACCCGCGGTTGAAGCCGCGTTCAAACACCGGAAACAGGCAACCTGGGACGTACGACATGCAAACCATATCCGGTGCACCGTTTTTTTTGGAGGGATTTTTGAGCCCGCCCGCGGCCCCCGACGCAACACGGCTGCATTTACATTTAATTAGGCCGCAGAAGCAGACGCAGGCCGTACGTCATCGGTGGCAACATAATGGCTAAAATATCGCGCCGAGTTATGGCGATTTACTTCAAAGCCGCTGATGGGGGGAAAAAACACCACCCCCAACTGAAATTGTTACTGCTAATGATTGGTGGGATCGTATTTCATCTGAAGCGCTTTTTGTCCCGGCTTACAAATGGGGTTAGGTCTTTCTTCTGTGTGTTTGATGGCTCTCGCACTCTTAATTAACTTTTCATGCTCGCGTTCGCACAGGCAGGTTGATGGACACCAACGACAAAAAAAAAATCACGAGCGGGAATATCCCAACAAATCAATTTTTCACAACCCGCACGCGCAATCGGGTTCATAAATTCGCCAAACAACACGGAAGCACCACGGACTAATGTTGCATAAGCAATCGAATCGGTCCGGAACGCCCGCTGCTGCATGTATGATTTGTGCACGTTTGATTCAAATCGTAGTTTGTGTGTACTAAAACCCGAAACGCCATAAAAAATGCGAATCGCGCCGTTAACCGAAGCGCGTAAGCATCGGCTTCTGACAATCGTTGCAAAAATTGTGCGCCGAAAACTCCTAATGGAGTGGTTACGGTTGTGTTGGGCGCATCGAAAGCCAAACCAGCCGTGCCGGGTGTGTTGTGGAATGATTTCACGGCCCGGCAAGCTTTCGGAATGATGCGATGCGATTTAAGCGATTTTTCAATCCCGAACTTTCCTGGCGCGATTCGGTGCGCGATGTGTGAGGATGACGAAACAAAACATATCAAAACCGAAAAAATGCAATTATAATGGGGAAAAAACGAGCAGAAATGTGCATCGCTTTTTTAGTTTTGGAAGGGCATATTTTATGAGTGTTTTATTACGCTATGATTGTTTAATTTGCGCGCTGTTGGTAATATGTTCATATAGTAACAGCCTGAAATGATTTCAATCAATTTTTATTTAAATAACTGAAAATGAGAAAGTGTCATGACTATTTGAAATAATAAATAAACGTCAGATTGAATTGTTTACTAAATCGAGTGTATTGGTGGACGATGACAAGCGCAATAGTACTGCAATTCACTCGCCTACTCATTGCTCCACTTCGAATTCATCCGTTATCCGCCAGAGGTCGTTAGAAGCGCATGGCCTCCTTGATTCTCAAACGAGTTATTCGTATTTTCTAATAATGTTGATGCTGTTCTACCTTTCATCTCGCGTTCGGAATAAAAATAATTATATTTTTTTTATCGAACCCAGAACCACCTTACTGTCACAATCTGGAGCCACGTTTGTTCCACACCACAGTCGTATTTTATTCCCACGAGAGACTGGAATCTTCCTTACCCTGCAATCGACCGTCCGAGCATCGTCATTCCTCACGTCTCGCTTCGACTGTGGATCCCGACGCTCGGTAGCTCGTGCGAAGCCAAATGGATCCGATATCGATATTTCAAACGTGTCTATCGTCGCGTCGATGGTGTTGATGATAGCACCGGGGAAAATAATGAGCATGAGCTTTTCTTCCTCCCACAGTCGCACGCCGCCCAAAGGTGTTGAGCGGAAGCACGTGCAGTTGGTGCGCTTTCTTCCGACTGCGTGGGAGATAGCACCAGATATCGATTGCGGTCTGCGTTGCAGAGGTTTCTGCCTTGGATCGAGTGCCAAAGCAAAATAAAGCAAAAGCGCCACTTGCAGCGCATCTTGTGCCGATCATCAATCGTTTCTCGAGCATAAAGAGCGGCAGCATCACGAGATGGGCAGACCAGAATCACTCCAGATCACGCTACCGCTCTCTAGGTCAGTGGGAGTCAGTGAAATATACTTAAAAATGTTCCGCTCGCAAAACTGACCTTCAGCAAGCGCCATTAAAAGCCCAGCGCTCACCTCAGCAAACTGTCCCGGCACGTCCCGCACATTAAAAGACGCACGTGACCGGCACGTGCAAAAACTCCCAAACACCCGGAAGGAAATGATAATTTGCCATCGTAAAACAAAACGGCGCCCGCTGTACCCCGTTCACTTTATTATCAGCCGCGGTGCAAAGGAAAAAGGTGCGAATGCAAATAAAAAGCGATTGTTGCCAGAATTTCCCCTTCGCGAAAATGAAGAAAAACGCGCTGGAAAACGTTTCGCTCATCATCAAATGGAGCGGCTAATATAACTTTTATGATTAATCACCGGCACCCGAGCGCCGCCAGAGCCCTCCCGGGTAATGGTCCCGTCCGAGCTCGAGTAATTAATCATCCTAATCAAACAACGCTCACGTTCGGGTGGAGGCGCGCGCCCGCGTGTGTGTGTGTGTGTGTGGTGGAGGTAAAGATACTTGTTAAACCATTTCCTCCGGCCACGCTGGCTTTCTTCCCCAGCCCACGTTGGGAAATCGATGACGAAAGACGAGGCGGTGCAGGTTTATTTCACCTTGAAATATTTGCCTTCTGGCCTTCGAAGCCTTCGTAATTCGTTTGCAATTCACCCCCCAAAAACCCCAGCCGTATCGATAGATTACGGCGGGGGTAGGGATGAGAAACGATCAAAGAAAGGCCACCCAGTCCCGAATAAAACTCCGTTTCTTCGTTGTGCGAAAGCGAGCGGGATGATGGGTCCCATCAATAGCGTCTCAGCACGCCTTGAGAAGTTCGACTCCATCAATCTACCTGATGAGCGCGGCCGCCTTCGTTCGATGCGATGAACCAATCATCGACACCGGCAGCGCCATCTGGCGCCGATCCCCCGAACGACCATCCCGGAGCGATGCTGGGCGGCGGCTGATTAAGTATTAAAATGAGATTTATATTCCTCGGTTGAATAATTAATTGGGCATTAGTTAAATATTAATCCCCGTCCCTGGTAGCCTGCAGCATTCATTAAAAAGGTGTGTGTGTGTGCGCGAATGAGGGAGTGTGTTTGAGTGCGAGGGAGAGAGAGAGAAAGGGAGTTCTCGGTTTGCTATTGATCCCTACTGCGAGCCACGATTTGACCGGACTTAGAGTTGACAGTCAACAGCAAAGGTCAACAAAGGATCTGGCCGCAAGTGGGGCAAACTGTGGGGCGTCGAAAGTTTTCGAAAAAGACGAAAGTTGAAAGGTTTAAGTAGATTGGGTGTTGAAGATTGTCATTACCACTTAATGGATATTGTTTTTGTCCCCGCGTCACGTTCTCCGATGCGCATCACCATCGGAAGTGCATTCCAAAGTGTGGTGGAATGCTTCCACTTCGTCACTGAAATTAATTTCGAATACTTGGAATAAATCATAGCTTCCAGCTGGCGAGTGCATTCCAACTCAAGCCCCTTCCGGGCGTGTCGCAACGGCAGAAAGGCAGCGTGCATCTAGCTGGGTCCGGGCCGCATACAAAGGTAATCACTTCGAAGGCATTCCCGCATTTCGAACATGCATCACGTCACGGACGGTGGGTATTGTTGCCCGGGTCAATGGGATGTTTGGCCAACGTCGAAACATCCCGGATGCATCTCCGATAGGTGCATGTGTGTCGTTCAATTGGAGAGAGATAGAGAGAGAGAGAGAGCCTTCCGGCGCAATCATCCTTTTGAAATCATTCATGTAACAACCTGCTCCTAGTAGGCTGCGCCAAGTCAAGATGAAAGAACGTAAAGTTTAACCAAATCAAAACTCTCTCAGGGTCACAATAATATTACTTGCAGTACTTGCAGTACGTCAGTACATGCGCACTTCAAAGCCACTAGAACGGGCCTCGCCAGCATATGCAACTTTCCATTATCTTAATAAAACATGGCGGAGAACGGATATCGCTGCCGCATGCCGCGCGAGATAGATCGTGCTGTAAGATAGGGCGACCGGGCCAGACGTTATATCATCCGATAGGCAATTATGATTTCTAATGCATAGAGAGCCCCTCTACCCTACTGCACCTTCTGCAAATACGATTCCTCCCGAGACGGGCAATGACAAGGAATGTGAAATCTTGCGCTGGGTTAGAAATGCATGTCGCGTCCACGTTCGATTCGCCGGCTGATTCCGGTGCACACTGGACGTTGTTGGTTTTGCTGCGCTGCTGATTCGACAAAATGAGTACTACAAATAATGTGTTGAATTAATTTTTGAAAATATGTGCAATCGTTAAGATTGTACGCCAAGTATTTAAGTCGTTGGATGATGTTCAATCGGACACGTCAAACTGAGAAAATGTAGCATTTTTCATCCATTCTTGAACAGTTCCCAGAGTTATATGAACTCGTTTCACCCAATCTTGGAATCGTCCTACCCATTCTTGTCTTTTTCACATAGCTTTCTTGTTTACTTTTCCACAATATTACCTTCATTTAGAAATTCGAGAACGTTTTGGATACTTCTCCAATCTAAAACTTAGAAGTTAGGCTTTAAGAACTACTCGAAAAAACCCGTCTCTTTAACGAAATCCGTAGTAACTTTTCTGAAAATTTAACCAAAGCTTAAATCCTCCACGCTTCCCTCCCATAGTCAACGCCAGACGCTTTTAATGTCCGCGTAGGTAACACAAACGAACGAGCCGAACCGTCGGTCGGTCGGTGTGGTCGCACAGCATGAAAAGCTAGTCAGCTTCGGTGTGCCGTCGCACATTCCACGACACGACACTCGCTTCCCGTCGCTCCGTCCTCGTTTTCCCCCGATTTCCCCACAGCAAATGCCTTGGAAATGGAATCCACCGGCGAGAAATTGTTATTTTCAGCGTCATGATTTTATATTATTCATACGGAAAGTGATGATTTATGTGCCAAAGATACTAAAAGTTATTTCAGCATAATTTATACGCTCGGAAACACACTCCAGTGCAATGGCGGCAGGCATTCACCGATTTCTGCATTTCTGCGACGCGGGCTTTACCGGCCTGGCCCTCTGCCAGCGCCAGGCTTACCTCGCAGCCGACCGCCGCCGTCGTCGTCGTCGTCCGCCGGCGGCACGGGAACTATGTCAATTGGAAAACGGAATTCAATTGACGGCATTTATACGTTTCCCATTGTTCTGCTCAAGTGGTCCCATTTACTTTCGGACGCGAGTGCGTTTTGCATCCGGTGTGTGTGTGTGTGTACGAGTGCCCGTGTCCTGAAGCGTCCTGGCAATGTGGCCATGATGGGGGTGGGCAGAATGACATTCTTCGAGCAAATGTGCCACGAATGATTTGTTCGTGCCGTTTGCCACGTTCCAAGCAATGCGAGCACCAACGCGCAGGGTGGTTTAGATGGGAGAACAAGAAATCGTCATTAGGATCTGCCGACGATCCTGCCTTATTTGCTCTGTAAAATGTTACCACTAGAGCTCTCTCTCTCTCTCACTCTCACTCTCCCATGCCGATTTGACCTGAATGGGCGCTGTAATGGAAAACAATATTATAAAGAACATAATCAAAAACCTCTTCCACGCTAATGTACCTCATCTATATTGCTCTTTTGCAGCGCAGCACAACTTGCGAGCTCCGGGTTTCTCCGAAAACGTGTTGAAATGGACACGCAAACACATACACTCACGCACACGCTGGCACCGCCGATAATTTATGCCGTGCCAGCTGTGTGCTGACCCCGTTCGGTTGCTTTATTAATTCAATAACAAATTATCTAGCAATAAACACATTATTATAACGTGACCGGTGGGAAAATCGTCGCAACCGTCGTCGGTCGTGGCCTCCATGGGACACGCACCGACCAGATGCCCCAGTCGGCGCTTTCGTGTTGGTGCATTTCAGTAATTGGCACCTAATTTCGCCCCAACGATTGCTTTAGTGGCAGGATTACAGCTCCAAGGTGCAGCTTTCTTTAACGATGGAAGTATTTTGTGTTAATATGTTGAATAGTATGATTAAACAAGCTTTTTTACAAGCCACCTAATCGAGAACGACTTGTACTGTTTTTTCGCCGTGCAATCTTTCCACTCGCTAGAACAGGCACGTCGTCGAACTCTCCTTCTCACACAAGTAAACACACACAAGTAACAACCAAAATTTGTGCCGATAAGAGCGGAGCTGCTGCATGGTTC
Organism: Anopheles dirus; assembly: GCA_000349145.1. Classification (NCBI taxonomy): domain Eukaryota; kingdom Metazoa; phylum Arthropoda; class Insecta; order Diptera; family Culicidae; genus Anopheles; species Anopheles dirus. The sequence goes on along the minus strand of KB673312.1, from coordinate 7,913,721 downwards.
TGCTGATAATTTCGGCTCAGGAAGTACCGGCCCGGTTTAACCGATGACTAAGTGATCTTCTCTCGCACTTCGTGATCAGTATATGTCAGTTCAACGAGCTGAAGACTCAGTGCTCTCTCTTGCGAACGTACCGAACGGTTCAGGTTCGCTCTAGCTCCTCTGGAGCGTCCTTGATCGTTTTTATTCGGGCTTATTTTCTGCTGTTTGAGATAGCAGGTGATTGTCATCTCAAGAGTGACGTTTCGAGTTCAATAAAGTGATGCAATGCTGTGAATCTGTGTAACAACTATGTGCAAAATTGCGTATTAAAATAGCAAAGAAAGATTGAGTTTCTTACACGTATCAAATCGCTTCTAGAATGAAATTGCATTACTGCAAAACAACCAGCAGCTATCTTAATGTTCTCTAGTGAATCTCGCATCGCAAAACAAGTGCACAAATGAGACCGAAAATAACTTCTGACCATGCGCCTAAGGCTGTCACTATCGCTCGCATTTGATAACAACAAGTAATGTTGCTCCAGCCAAAAGCCATCTTGAGGTTGTAAATAAAACGAGAGGTAAGCAATAACAAATGCAGCCGGATGTGACTGTAATTAAATAACCTATTCATCCAAGTGCAAGCACAACCACAACGCAGTTCTCGGAAAGCAGTTTAAAACAAGTGCTCTTGATGATGTCTTCCCGTTCACTTTCTGAGCCCAATTGATCTAACTGGATTGGTGCTCTTCAAAAACACATTCAATTTAGCAGAAGGGCAGCCAACGCAGTGGCTAAATTCACTATCAAGAAACCATCCCGAAAACCCCCGCCCAAAAACCAGACGCTTTTTCTGCGCTTGATTAGATTTCATTTCAAATCCCGCTCAGAAGTTAACCTCAAACCGAGAGTGCTCGCCGTTCGCCGAAGAATGTTTCTGCATACTTACCCGCCGGCGCTTGCATATGGATGTTCATATTTTCAATTTATTCCTCCCCGACGCCACCAGTTCGGTGCTTCGGTTCCTTAACCCCCCATTTAAAGTGCTTGCCTTCGATAGATAAAGCATCATTACGCTGGCTAGGGGCGAGTTCTTTCTCACGCGATTTAGTTTCTGCACAGATCTGCTGGTGCGGCGAAGCGAACACGAGTCCGCAAGTTTGGAAGGACAAAACTCCTTAACCGAGCGGTGCAACACTGAGGCAGAATAATCGAATTCAGCTCATCACCTTCAGCGGAGAGCAGAGGCAGAGCGCGACCGGCGAGTTTGAAGTTTTCAGATCTCATCAAAAATGGATCAGTCCTCGACGGCTGGGGTGGCCACGAATTCGTCCTCGTCGCTTTCCACCACACACGCACCGGATGCATCCCGCAGCAGCGACATCGAGTGCATCGAGGAGAATGTGATCGTAAGTGCAGAGTGATGCTCATTCTTTTGCCCTTGAACACACACACAAGTGTACAGGTGTTACCACTTCCCAGTACGTCCATCAAGCGGTGAAGCGAGCAAGAGAAACCATGTGCTCCACTTATGCTCCCCTGGGAGATCAAAGTGATGGAACGCAAACCATGTGCCAGCTCGCTCTCGGCTAATGCAAGTGCTCCTGACGCTCGTCGGAGGCTTAAGAATTCACCTCGACTTGTTTGTAGCCATCGCAGCCTGAACAATGTGGTCCCGTTTAATAGCTCGTCGGGCTCGAAACTTCCTGCCCGGATGCTCAATATTTGCCCGGCTGCATCTAATCCTATCCCCGAGGCCGAGCGAGACCATGGCGACCATTTTCCAAATCAATTTTAAAACAGCTTTTCGCAGCTGTGCAACCCACCGGAAAGCAGTTGAAAGGTGGAATGGAAAGGCACTCGAGAAAAGAAGCTGGTGTAAGATTAGAGTAGACTGCAAACCGACGAGGAGCAAACGAACGAACGAACGAACGAACGAACGAAAAGAATCTAATCCTCTCAACAGTCACAGCATCTTCAGCGCTGTCTGCGAAGGCACCAAATGAACCGAGCACGATAAAAACAACCATGTAAATTCTTTTGCTTAGAGAAGGCTTAAACAAGCGTCGTGCGGGAGAGCTTTAGGAAGAAAAGTTACTCCCCGTTCGGAGTGTTCTTATGGCCAGCATTACCTCAACAATCACGCATTTAAGCGACAGGTGCATTTCGCTCCTGGTCCTGCCAGTTTGGAAACGGGGAAACCCGTTGTTTGTTTTTCTGTTTCTTTCGCTGTACTCACAAGACTCCATCAAATCAGCATAATGCACTCTCAATCTGCGCTCTGCGTAGTTTGCTTTCGTGTCGTCGGAATTCCGTCACGATAACACCATCGTCAGTGTCAGCCTCATTGACTTCCTCGTTAGCATCGCTCCGCTAACGTCAGCGAGCGCAAGAGAGCGCACCAAATGCGCCAACACCACAAACTAACCTACTGCCGGGTTGGCGAGCGATGCTAAATAGAATTGATTATGAAATGAGAAGCAGAGGGCGCGAAATCCAGCGCATTATGCAACGGAGATGATGTTGGGTTTGTTTTCTCGTTAGTGCTGCTTGTTCTGGACGGTATAGGCGGAATGTAAAAAACACACAAACTAGGAGTTTTCTCTTTGGTTCATGTATGGGTTGATGAAAAAAATGATCACATAACTTAAACGAGGAGGAATCACAAAACTTTACTCTTCGCAACAATCAGTATAAGAAGACCTTTCAAGCATGGAATTGTAAAGCGAGCCCGTAGCGTCGTGGATAAGTGTATGTTCTAGCGCACCTCCAGTCATAGGTTCGAATCCCGAGATGGAAAGATTGGATAACGCATGAATCCCACCAAAACAAATCTCACGAGCTATTACTAGTCATTCACTGTACTAATCTTTCAGCGAAGCTGTCAATCGAACTCTTGAAGCAACACGTGCAAACAGCATGCAAAACACGTCGACAAATTTCCCACCTCACGATCGCTTATTTATCTTATCGTATTCAAACAATACATCACGAACGGTTTCAGCGCTACATTTCATTCTTCGCCCGGTATCGTACGTTCGTTCGCTCGCGGATAAACATCCAATTTCATTATGCATCCATTTACGAATCTCCAATACCATTGATCATCATCATCATCATCTTCTTCTGTTCGCACCGGGGGTTTTCCCCCGGGTGGACGAAAAAAAACTCCCATCACCTTCCCAATCCGATTCGCGCCGGTGCAGATTTCAGTTGACACTGCTCGCACAAATAAAAAGCGAAACATGAATAAAGCGGGCCGCGCGAGAAGGATGCAGGGCGCCTCCATCCATCGATCATTCCATTTAACGCGTGTGCATTTGCACTGGCCGTATCCATCCGGGCCCGGCAGCCGGCCAGGTTGCCCCGGTTGGCATTGATTTATGGGATTTGCAGTGAAATGTTGCTTGTTTCGGTGCAACTTTTACGCGTTATCCCTTTTTTTCGGTACAGAATTTCGGTACCTTCGCGGCGGTGGAAAGCAGTTCCGATCAAATGTGAACATCGCTGTCGCTGTATTTTCACCGTTTTTGGCGATGATGGACATCGTAAGCTGACCGGGCGGTGACATTTGGCGCGAATTGTGACGCTCGCCTACTGCGACGGTTGCTTTCGTTGGCTGTTTCGGGTAATTGGCAAAGTAAGCCGTGACAAAAGGTCCACATCGAAGCGCAGGAAACAGTGAAATATTTCGTTAAAAGTGACAATTCGACAATTTGTTTCATTTTTTTTTAATTTGTCCCATAATGTATGTGGCGTTATCATCCATTCAATAAAACGAAAAACTATCTTTATTCTCGTTTTAAAAAAAAATCAATTAAAGAGCACACAGCTCAACTCTTCCCATAGAGGATCCAAAACTATATAGGATGTAAAAATTTGAATATAAATTGATTTCTGCACTTCAAGGTTCAGCGTATGCGCTAAAAGTTGAAAACCCGCTTAAAAGTCACTTGTGTGAAAACTGCACCCCAGCGACTTGGCCCGACTTGGTTGTGTGTTTTCTATTTTTCATCCGAGCGAAAACCGTGCGCTGCCACGGGAACAGCGCAAGCCGTGCAGCAGCAGCCGGAACCGAAGGAAACAATGCGTACCGATGTTATTCAAATGTGTTGGCACAAGTGCTTCAACACGGTCGCCGACGGCAAACCCCGTTGTCGTTTGCGATGGGGGGAAATGGAAAATTCGAATCACTTGTGGAACTGTGTGTTTGGTGTTTATTTTGCTCTGCCAGGTGCTATAAAAATCCGATGGGATTGGTCAACCGATAGGATTTAATGCTGTTGGTATTCTGTTCACTCCCTTCTCTAGATCGATGAAATCACCGAAGCGGAACCAACGTCTGTAACGCTGCGATTCTGCAAACGTAAGGTAACGTAGACGAGCTTTAATCGAAATTTGATTCATATTTTTCATAACAACTTTTTCAGTGTGGAGGCTCGGGTTTGGAAAGCTATTCAAAAAGCATTAAACAATTTCTTAAAAATTCATCTTTACCCCGCTGCAATGAAAAAATGCATTAAAGAACGAAAACCCCAAAAGCTCCAGACAACTTTCCGCGAAGTAACTCCAGCCCGGGTTGGGGACTATCTGTTGCAGTTTCATTCAATTTTCACACAATTGAATAGCCGTCACGCTCAAAGTGCACTCGAATCTCTTTCCACCGCGGTTAAACCAACTTCGGTTGCGGGAATCCGCAACGGTCCATCAAATCATAGTGCGCTACAAATCGGTCCGCTGCTTGGGGACGGCGTACTCGCCGTCAAGTTTCGCGCTCAACTTTGTGGCTCGATTTCGGGCTTACTCTTGCACGTCAACTGCAGCCGGTTCTAGTTGGTACGAATGAAGCCAGTAAAAAAACCTCCCCATTTTACAAGATTATTGTCCTTTGATGGGGCAGGTTAATTTTTTTTCCCCTAAACTTGTTTTACCATTGCATAATATACGAAAAGATGTTCTTCAAAATGTTAAAGTTTCAAACACTATTATGGCAAGAGTTTCTCTGGAAGTTTGTTGCTGGATATTCGTTCCTATTGGTGCTTTGAATCCAAGAATCTTTCGAGATTCTATCATGCATACACGCTTTGAATCTGGAATGAATCCTTCATTTTCAGATAAATATGAACCTTTACTTCATCTTTTGAGATCATTTAATCTTCAAAGATACATTGTCCTTTAAAGATCCATGAATCTTTAAAAGAAATTATGATTCCTAGAAGATTCATGAACCAAAAGAGATTAATTATTCTTCAAACATTAATGATCATTTGGAGACTAGTGAATCTTCAAACATTGATGAACCAATAAATACAAATTCATGTGTCTTGATGCATATTTTTAAATCTTAATCATCATCATTAGCATATCATTCTTCTCCCCTTGCAGTTTCTTCTACCATATGTGGTCTTCCTGGCCACGGCAGGCCTCCGACCACGGTACAGCGATTTCGTGTTCCTTGGATACTGGGTAGGACACTTGAAAACCTTCTTGATGCTGCTGATGCTGATCATCGGCTACATACTGCAGTTTATGTGCGGTTACAGGTAAGTGTAATTGTTAGAGTAAAATCCTCCCAGTCGTGTTCGACGGCTTCGAGATTATAAATTATTCCCGAAACGAATGAACCGTGGAAGGCAGCATGTGCGTAAAATACATACTGCCAATAAAGTCCCGATTCAGGGGGAGGTGAGTTTTCATACGTGTTCAAACCCCCCAACCGATCAAGGCCATCAATTGTAAAGTGTCGTATTGTGTTGCGCGCTAATGGATACTTTGTGCCTTGTAGTTTCATCGGAAACCATCATCGGCACCATTATTAAGCGTTCATCGCCACAGCCACAGCGAACAAAAAATAAGCCATTGAGGATGCTCTCGAGAAGGATTGACCCAAGGTAGAATGGAGAACTCCCCGCCTGCGGTATGCTGCGGTAAAAAAACAGCCTGCGACACGTGTTCGGACGATGAGAACGAATGCGAATGAGCTGGTTTTTCGTTCGTCCGTTTGGGTCGCCACAAGCGCCCGGCAAACCGTTCCTCCTGGGAAGGACATTTACATGCAACGGCAACAGCAGCAATAACAAAAGACCCTCCAACACCCAACGAGAAGGCTACGGAGCGCGATGGTCAGTTGTCGTCGTGCAAGCGTCGTTTCGCATGTGGGATATAAAACCCCATTATTCCGTGGCTTCCGTGGGGACCATGGCAACGGTGGCTGTGGTAACGTGATACCATACACTGCACGGTGGCGATAAAAATACGCACGTTTCGAGTCAGCCGTTCATTCTGTGCTCGCATTACAGAAAGCTTCGAATCATTTATGTTTTAGACGCTTGTGATCCTTGCTTCCCTCATTAGGCCCTCTCCACATGTGAAGGCCGTACGCCGCTTTAATAACATTATACAAAACAGTATAAATATGTATGATCGCGCATCACAACGCGCTTGCATACGATGCTAATCCACCCGGCCAGATTCACGCACACAAACAATATTAGGAATTTCGTTCTTTTCGCGCTTAAATTTGCGTACATTTCAAGCTCACCTCTCGTTGTGTGACGCGTGTGATGGAATATGTTAATCGACGGATGCCGAACATGAACCGCGCGCTAGCATAATATGGAGCCAGATTGGATTCTAAGCGTCAAAAAGCAGTGCGCTGGTTGTAATTTGCATAAAACGATGTGTTTTAAAGGGAAGGGTGTGTTTCAATATTTTGTTGTTTAACGTCATGTTAATGCGATGCGATAATACATCCTGATTGAGTAATATCGTAATAAACGCGGAGATTATTGGCCTCGAAAGCTAATTAAACCTAAACCTCCGCAGTGAGTAAGATATCCTTATGCCCGTGCCCATATTTCCGGCCGAACGCTCCCAGCGCGTCCCTAACGCTCGCCTCACGTGCTACACGATGATAACACTCCGTAATGGCTCATTCCAAGAGGGTGGGTTCGCGCGTTTCTTCCAGCTCCGTCGCCCGCGACCGCAGCATTACATTTTTCAACTCATTTACGATCCGATATGCAACCGAACCGAAAGCGACGCTTGCATGTCTGCTGGAATTGTGAATTACAACAGCACAAACTCCACGGCCCCAGGACCGGGCGGTGGGCGCCTGAAACATCCGAAGCAGTTCCAGCCGTCCCACGGCACAAGGGCGCTCGGGGAGGTTTGTGTGATTAATGTTTGCACTTCTCGCATGCCACACGACACGAGGACGGTGCAATTTTTCAGCCTGTAACAACGACGCTGCAGTCCTGCACGGGCGCCGGCACCGGAGAAAACACATAAACCACAAAACCCACACCACCCCGAACTTCGGACGACTCCGAGGACGCTCCTGCCCGAGCTTACAGCTCGCGGCGGACGGTTGATCCAATTGGGCGATAGACTGGAAGTAAAAACAGCGGAGAATCAAACACGGGGGAGCTGGTGGAGCTGAAAAAACACACACAGACCAAGCTCGCCCCGGACAGATAATGAACCATTTCAACTCAATTTCCTCTAATGACCGTGATTACCGCGGTGGCTTGGCATAAAATTCCATCAGCGAGCAAATCTTGCACACACACACTGCGGCAGAACGGGGGAGCAGAAGTCTCCCGATACCTATTTCCCACGCCATTGTAGTGGTCCATGCACGCTCGTGTTACTATTCCGCGCCACAAACAGCATGTCCTTGCGGGGAGCAGCTGGTGAGCTGAGCCGGAGGAGCAAAAACTCGCTTTCTACTCGCGCCCCAAAACAATTCCCCCGAAAACGCTGTAAAAAGAAGCCACATCTCGGCCCTCTTTTACGATCTTCTGCATCCTCTCGCGCCGGTCCGGCGTTTCGATGCGTTTCGGAGCGAATTGGCCGGAAATATTGGTCGGGCGAACCTTTAATCATCCTCGTCTACTCTCTCTCGCTCGTCTCCGAACTCTGAAGCACAAAAACACAAAAGTGCAAAACTTTCCCCTGGGAAGGGGGGAACAGATTTTCCCGACTGGAATGGGCACTAGAAGTGCAGTCTGGTGCCTGCCGCACGGAACGGGTGCCAAAGTGGAACGAAAATCTTTGCGATCATTACGCTGGCCCCCGGGGGAAGGCTGCGGAGTGGCCCATCTCCACCTCGCCGTGGGAAATGTTTTTCATATCTCGGTGGGAAAATTTGGCTAATCCCATGGCGAGAGCGCACCGCACGAAGTACACGCTGCGGGCGTTTCGTCCCGCCTGGCTCCTCCGGCCATAACTCGTTACACAACTACTTTTGCATATTACTGTGATTTACATCTTCATCACGCGGGTCCGCGCGAGCTGCCTTTGATTTATTGTTTGTTTCACCTCGGGCTATGTTCTTTGAATTTGGGTTGTTTTTCTCTCTCTCCCCTTTGTTGACTCCTTGATCCTTGCTGGTTCTTCTAAGTACATCATTAACCTTGTCGCAATTTGTTTGTTCGAATGCTTCTTTTCCATGGAATATCGCTTGGCAGTGATTCTCAATGTTTGGAAAAGAAGGTAAACATATTCGCACCGAGTATTACTTTATGAATGTACTCTCAGTCAGTGTCCAGACTTCAAGAGATCTTAGTTGATTAAACAAGATATTGACTATTTTCAAAAGAAGATCGAATAAAGTCCGTTTGTAAGAGTTATTTGAGATATGAAAAGTTCATTTGACAAAATGACAAAACAAGGACAAAACATTAAATTCTCCACAGATACGTCAATCTAGTAGCCTTTTCTGCAAATTGTCGAATGTGCTTCATGAGTTATGCAAACAGATGGCGCTGACGGTTGACTGCTCAATGACAGGTCATAAACGTCAAACGGCAAACTTCTCCAGTAGAACAAGCAATCGTCCAACGAATAAACAGCTTGCTGCAAAGTAAATCGCCCCACAAAATCCCCCTCTGATGGATGGATTTAGAAGCACTGATCCGAATTCGCTCTCCGTTGCATCCAAACCCTTGCATCGACCACGGCAATAACCCGAACCCGTTTTCGGAAACGGTGCAAATTGGCGCCCGGTTGCTTAATTTGCTGCAAACATGAAACATCAAAAAGTCGTATCGTAAAAAGTCACCAGACGGTACGGGGATCGAATCCTCCAGTTGATGGGGGAGGAGGGCCTTCCCAATCTGCTCACAACAACACTAAAATGGAGCACGACGAGCTGGCGAAATGTTGGAAGTTGTCTCCGGCGGAGATTCCGTTCTTTTTTCGTCCCTTTTCTTGTTCGTCACCCAAGCTCACCCGAGTGGGATCAGATTTTTCGTGCGCTGCTTTCGCTTCACGCTTTTAAGCGGTTCGGTTTGATCTGCTCATTTCCATTGGCAGGTTGGTCCGGCGGTGTGTCTGCGTGTGGCTTCATTTTCACTTGCCCGTAACGCGTCGAGACGTCCTTCGTGGAAAGCGTTTCCTCTCCACGAGCTCTCGAGCTGAGGATTCTGCTTACGTTTCAATAAACGACCATATTTTTCTTCGCTCCTCCCTGATGGGTGCGAAACGGTGTCCCCCATGGACAGTAAATGGTCAACCGGTCCAATTCATTCTCCGGCGTGAAGCGCTTCTTTGATCGTTAGTGGGGATCGGTCTGCTCGACGCTCGGTTGCGAGATTTCGAAGTGATTACCCGATATTATCGTCCACAAATCGCCTCGCAATCGCACTGCAAATCCAGCAATTATCATGATTTGTTGTGCTTGGTAAGCGATTTTCCAAACGATTATTATCATTTCGCAAACGGGAGTGGTGTGAAAGTGTAAAAGCACGATTAGCTTTAAAGGAGCGATTTAGAACGCATTGAAGAGGTGATGCTTTTGGAAAATTCCAGGCCTTATCGAGCTATTTATCTAACCGTTAACAAACTGCAATACGATTTGTTGTGCCACGAGCGCACACTGGCATTTTTGACATTCTCATTCATGGTTGAATCCTATATTGTCCTTTATTGAACAGGATTCGCTGTCGTCCGGAACATCATCCATTCTTCCAGTGTAGATATAAAAACCATACAATTTCACGGAAAACGGCATCACAACTAGCGCAAACTGTAAATCTCAACTTCGCTCTCTCTCTCTCGCTTTCATGCATATTTTTAGATTTTTTATCAGCAAGCCATGTTTCAGTTGCGAAACTAAAACATAAAACGGGCAAAACATGCACGATCGGCTTTGGAGCGCAATGCTCTCCAATTGCCCGAGTTCATGCTGTTGTTGTTGTGGTTGTTGTTGTTGAAAGTAGCACAAACTAAACTCGCCAATTAAAACAAACATACCCGGGGCTTCGGGTACTGCTTTCTATTTCCATTGCACGCTTGAAACAACACGCTCTTTCCAGACGAGACCATGGAGTCATCGAGCCGATTCAATGGTCGACAACGAGCACGGTGGCCCCGGAGCCCAACTGGACGTTCCGGGATCAGGCGGTCCCGGCCGGAAGCGGCCCCGGACACCTCGGACTGCTGGCCTCCGGTGAGGCCATGTTCATCTACCTCATCCCGGCGCTGCTCCATCTGAACGGGTTCGTGCTGGCGGTGTTCATCTATCGCTTCGCCGACAACGAACAGCTGCAGAATCTCGTCGAACGGGTACGTGTGTCTGTCGCCGCGAATGTGTGTTCTGAGAAGCTTCCTCGGCTTAGGAAGGGAAGTCGTGAACTATTTCCGTATATCGCATTAAAATTCGCTTGCATTTTTAATCAAATTCCATATTCACTATAAAACATTTTAATGTTTTTGCACAGAAATGTGTCCGTGCATGTGCTTCATCTCGTGTTAAATTAATATACCATCCCCCTGCATACCTGGCTCAAGCAGCAATCTCATTCAGATCCGCATACATCGACGAAATTCGATATTTTCCACGCGCGTTGAAGGCCATTTTTTGTGGATATTTTACAACACCGAAAATCCTTCCGGCCACTTTACATCATTCATCATTTAAACGATTTATCCGACCACGGATGGCCCGTGGCGGCCCGATGTGAAACAAATTTCCTCCGGAAAAGCCGCCATCATCCCTCTTCCCGAACGAACGGTCGAAATAAATGGGAGAAAAAAAAACATAAATTCCATTAACCGCTGACGGACGGGAAATTAGCGCACCCGAAATTGATTAACTTGCTGGATTTCGGGCCACATTGTAGATTCAGATTCGTTCCTCATTGGCAGGTCTTCATCCTGAGCGCGAAACCGCGCCGCTTGGTGATGACGCTCTGGCTGTACATTGGGCTCGGGCTGGTTTGGTTCGCGCTGTCCAGCGCCTACAGCCTCGGGACGCTGTACGTAGACGCGGTGAGCGTGGTCGAGCGCTTTTCGTCCTTCCGGTGGACGAGCGGGCTGGCCCAGTGGCCCCGCACGGCGTTTGTGCTGAGCTGGGCGCTCACCACGACCCTCATGTGCCACGACTTCGTGCAGATGGTGGTGATCGTGAGCTACAGCCTGCTGTGCTATCTGCTGCGCTGCTATCTGAAGGCGCTGAAGGAGAAGCTGCTGCTGCACACGATCGAGCCGCTGAACTGGATGCGGGTGAGTGGTTGATGCAAGTCAAATAAAGGTTCGTTTGTTCCATTCCCCTTGAGCCCCTATCGCGTGTCAGTTGTTGTAAAACCACACAGCTTTCTCTCCAATCTCGCGGTGTGTAATGGAAACATAAATAAGATTCACAGCACGCCACCGCCGCCGCGCGCCTCATGGCCTACTCGTTCGCAGATTTATCACCACGTGTCCTGGCATCATTTACGTTCAATTCGTACATGCAGTAAGTCCAGCACGGATTCTTGTGTGTCTTGCGTTCCGAAGAATCCCATCGCCGCACGTGGCCCAGCCCCTGTAACGAGTATCGATGTATTCCAATTACCGGGCGACGAGGATTCCAAACGGATTCGGGTTCGGTGCAATTTATTTTTCACATTTTTCGTTCGTATGGTTTGGCTTTGTTTTGCTCTAGCCCTGCCCGGATGGAGAGATAATGGAGGTGGCATTGTGCTGCTGTATTATCAGTGTTTCGTTTATTTCATGAAGTTGAAGGGGCAGCAAAAAAAAAAAATAGAAACGATACTACCAGATGAGCTGGGGCTGGATTGCAGCAGGCTAGAGGACATTGGAATGCAGCTAGTTCGTGGTGTAAAGAGTGATTGAAATTGGCGTACAAATCAGGGAGTTCAGTGATTGAGTGAAACATTTTTAATTAACTTCGGCTTCGAAAGCCTTTCATTTACTGTGCAAATTTCACAGTTGTCCGTATTTAGTTCAACACTAACAAACTTCGAACTCCAGCTGAAATTGGATTTATAATTGAAATTTCTAACAGCTACGGAATTCGACGAACTTCGATAGGCAAACTAGAATCATTAGAGGCAAACTAGAATCTGTCGGTGGAGCGGATTTTGTGCAAAACATTCGAAACAATGAGTACAAATCAGTGGAAACTCGTCAAAACAGAATGCTATAGCAACCAATGTATGTATAGGCCACTTTGATTGAAAGATGCCATCCGTTGAAATATAGCGTAGCTAATAATCAGTTCAAATCAGTTTTGAGGTTATGTTAGACACTTAAGATGTTCAAATGTATAGATTGGCCATCTCGACGGTCAACCTCGACGGTCAAGAAACAGACAGATGAACCGCTTACCACTGAATGAATTCAAGGCCAAATGAATGGAATGCTTCCGTTCCAAAAAAAAGACCGCTGTCAAAAACAATCGATGAATAATTTATTAGCATCGATATCCGATACGCGCACACTGGATCAATGCACGGTAGATTTGCGCGACCGCCCAATATCTGGGTCAGTAGCCACTGCCAACGTATCTGACTTTCCAGATACTTCTCCGATAGTGCCTTTCTGCCTCTGCAAACGGCCCTCAACGAAGAGCTCTTCGACTTCTAGCAGCTCTCCATTGGCAGGAGTGAACATGGGCCGTAAAATGATGGCCGTGACCGATTCCCATCACGAGCTCCAACGGTAATGGAGCTTGAGTGAACCCTCCGACAGTACATAAATTACGCGTCAATGGATTTACATTGGTCACGTTTTCTCAGTTCTCTGGTTGAGTTTTATTCTGCAAGAAATTTTCTCAACAGAGACCTATTTCAAATTTATCACATCTGAACGACTCCATTGGGAAAGATGTTAAGCTTGGTCCATACCGCGAGCATTACAGCACAAGATTGGTGTGATTGCAGGAAAACCTCCACCCGGAAACAATCGAAAACATCGTCCCGGTCGCACCAAAAATCTCCCGCAATAATCGGCATAAATATTCCTCAGGGCCGGCCGGGTGCAGGAATTCAATTAAATGCTTACTTCGCAAAAGTATGCCTCGCCCAGCGATGGGTGCCATCGTGTACATGGGTGCATTCGTGTCCGGCCCGGAAGTGCCCTCTGCTCCTCTGCGCCAGAGCAGGGAGGCAACTAATTTGCCCTGGCGGAAAATTTATCGCAATTTCGCCGCAACACATTTTCTCATTACAAACGATCGCCCAGCGCGCAGCACGCGGTCGCGGTGTGGCTTTGCGCGATCGCACTCGCTTCGGCGGATAGTAATTAACGTGCGCTGTTGCAGGTTGTGGTGGAAAATTTGGTCCGACGCTGAGGCGGAGACAAACGATTCCATTTGCGTCGTACTCGGCTGGAGAAGCGCTGGATACGCGCGTCCGCTGCCCGCTGCGGTCGAAGGCGCTAATTCGACCATTCAATTATAGATATTTTCCGCATAATCACTATCATAATCTATCGAATAAATAAATCAACAGATCGAGAACCCCGAGCCGCGTACGGCGTGTGGCTTTGTGCTGCGTCGTCACGTGTTTGGGAAATTCTTTGGGAGCCGCTGGGCACTCAACCGCCGGGGATTTTGCAACGGAACGGAACGGTGCCCAAGGATTGCCGAGGATTCGTAACGAACATGCCAGGACGATAGATGGATTCATAAATATGCCCGCTAATTGGAACTCGGGAGGGGAGGAGCGCCAGATCGGTGGAGAAAGGCAGCGCGCAACATTCCAAAAACATGACACGAAATCCCACGCCAACGTTCGCTGTGTGCGGAAAGCAATTTGTAGCTTTCGCTGCATGATTTATTGCCTTAAAGAAGCACCTGAATACGCGGGCTAGGCGGCCACGCTGGTCGGAATTTAATATAAATCTGTGAAATTTTACGCCGCTTTTTGAGCTGCTACGAGGGATTTAAATGTTTCATAGCACCACTAAAGTGATAACAATGCTTTAGGAATGTAACAAGTCGTATCTGCGCTAGATAAGTACCTCCGCGCCGCAAAGTATGCAATTTGCATAAATGGAGACGTTTGAAGATCTTTCTGATTTATGACCTTTTTATTTACTGTCTAAAACTTCACAGATGTATGCATCTCTAAACATAGTGATTGCCATATTTACACAACACTAAAGCGAAGCGCATTTAACGCATCACCAGGTCACGTTGTTGCGTGATGCGTTTCCACCTTCATCGCAACGTGCCCGTGGCGTGAACGTGAATAGCTAGCAAACGGGTTGTTAGGATTAAAATTTGCCTAATCCTTTACCGGGCGCTGTGCTTACCATGGACACTGAACCCGATTAGGTGGTTACGTGAACGATGCTTGAGCAACCGTCATGGGATCCCTCTGTCTCTCTAGTCTCGTCCCGTCTATTGCCACACGCGAAACCCTCTTCAAAAGCTCTGAGCCCATTCTCTAATACATCCTTTTTGTTGCGCCTCTCAACAACAACAACAAAAACAAGCAGGAGATCTGCGAGTTCCGGAAGCTGCTGCACCATCTGAACACGAAAATCTCGCTGCCGGTCGCGAGCCTCACCGTGCTGAACCTCAGCTACGCCGTCTCGGGCGTGGCGCATCTGTTCCGCGATATGACGGCCTGCCCGATTAACATATTCACCGCCAATCTCGCCAACATCCTGCTCTGGCTGGTCATCGCGCTGATGCCGTTCTTCCAGGTGAGTGTTCGCCTTTAAGCCGCCCTGTAATCCGGTCGGATCATCTAATCACAAGAACCCGCAATGCCTGCCGGGTGCTGCTGCTGCTGCTGCTGCTGACCCGGTGACCCGTGCCGTGGGGATTTGGCGTGATCCACCAGGGCTTTCATACGCACCCATCCAAGCTGGGTGTGGTGTAGCTTGCGTGCAATTAGCGGGCTGCTTAAGCGCACGTTGAAATTGGGCTCCAGCTCGATGAAAATCCGCTGCGCCACTCGCCACACAATGTAGATTGATTAGAGGATGTTTGATGCACTAACCACTGCGGGATCGTTTGATGGCATCAGATGTGGAGCTTCACATTCTGAACGTGTAGCGTTGTTTAAAGAACTCACTACCCGTCTCAAAGTGTCATCGAATATGTCATTCAAATGCGTGTAACAATACAAGTAATTAAATCAATGAAAGGATTCGAAATAGAGCACGAAAATTGCATTTCACATCGATCCGGCCTAGAGCTCCTGTATGAGTTAATTTCCGGCAGCTTAGTCTCGTTTTACACAGTTCGCATTCAGCTGTCCCGAGTTGTCCAAACATAAATTATCTCTAATTGTGTGACTGTATACCCAATGCGCACTCATCACGCGGGCTCATCCCGCAACCTAACCTATAACCCACCAAAAACCATTTTCTCCAACACTCCGCCCTAAACCGGCCACCCTGAGGCCCGCATCTCATTCAAAAGGCCATTTTCGGCGTTTTACTGCTGCGATCATCGGGTGGCTTCGATCGGATCCGAGCGAAACTGTTGGCTGTATTGAATTTGCATAGCGAGTGGTTTGTCCCTAAAGAGGATCCCGGCTGCGCTCGTTTTTATCATACAACCCACGCCTGCATCTACACAAAATGCTAGAGGTTTGCTGCACTCTTCGCATCAGCTCACCACGCTACAAAACGCACATTTAATACGCGCCAGGGATGACCGATTGGGCAGCGGGCTGTGGCCACCGCTTCGTCCTTCGGAAGGGCACCCAATATCGCGATGATGGCGCTGACTAATTAATAGCTAATTAAACGAATCCATTTGGGCAGGCTCGTATGCTCCCCGGGGCCACGCATACTGCACAGTGGCTGCGCAGCACGACACGCAAGTGGTGGTGCGTTGCACCCCCAGCACGGGCACCTCACGCAATTAAGTATTGGCCGGTGTCTCTCAGCCATTGTAGGCTCATTGTAGTTTGAAAATTAATCAACCAACCAGCCTTTGCCGAACGGTCATTGTTCCACGCGTGCATGGGCGCGTTTTGGTAGCGTGCAACCATTAGCATAATGTTTGCGAACCACCGGGATAAGTAATTCGACAAGTAATTTACGTGGTTTGGTTTAAGGGAATTTGCATCAGCCGGTGCAGCTGGGAGGAGGTTACAATGGAAGAACGTAATTGAATTTTATTGCCGATTCAAACGGTGGCCCCCACTGTAGTCGTGTGTAAACGCACGACTCAACGCACCAATCGTTGCTGGTTCAAATCTCAACGGGAGCAGATGAAGATAAGCTTTTTCCTATGCCTCTCCTACCAAGATAAATTAGGATTAGAAAGAATACTTTTTGGAAACTCATAGAAGAATAGAATAGAAGAAGACGCCTGGCTCTCCAAACACACTCAATAAAATCACATCGTTGCACAAAAGTCAAAAACGATTGTACGCGCACGAATCACCGCAGCAATTCCAGTGGTGGCCCTAAAGCGCGAACAAATGCTCCGTCATATTTCCGCATTGGATTGCAACGGTTGCTTTGTTCTGCTTGTGCTTCCAAGAACAGCTTGCGGAACGATGCGTTTCTACATGGCCTACTACGTGACTCGGGAGATATGATATGATGCGTGTGGGGCGTTCTCCAAGCACCCCAAGTCCGATGGTCAGTTGCGACGTTTTTGGAGGATATGATATGTACGCGTACGCTCAGTTTTCATCGTTTGGGCGCTGTACTTGGAAAGCAGCCACATTCCCGCTAATTGAGCACCTTCAAACGGAACGGATTCCAGCGTTGTCCTTTCGGTCGTTGCGAGAGCATCGCATATCCCGAACAGCGAGCGAATAATAATTAAAATCGATTTAATATGATAACCTGTTCCTGGTACCGTTTACCTGGCACGTCCACATTTCCGATGGCGCGCTTTAATTATGCAGTTAATGAAACGCAGTAGCAGGCACCCATTTATATCCACCGGGGAGCGTTGCCATTGCTGGATCATCCCCGTGTCTGACGTTCACCTTTCCGCGTACCAGGAAAAGAGATAAAACAGAGGAAAAAAATCCCACCACCGGAACGCAGAAGGGCCATCTCCACCCATCCATTCATGCCATCTCTCCGCTTCTCTCCACAGGCCGCCAGTCTGACCGTCACCTGCCGGCAGACGCAATCCTGCGGCCATCTGATAAGCATCCGTCCGTTCGTGCACCGAAACACGTCGTCCGAGGACCTGAACACGGTGCTGCTGTACGCGTCCTCGCTGAAGATGTCAGCCAAATTGTTCCGGATGCCCGTCAGCGCCCACTATCTGTGCTTTCTCGTGCTCGTCTGCTTCATCGGCGTGCTGACGTTCGGAATGTGCCTCAACATATCGCTCGGCGGCGGCCGGCTGTAGGCAGAATTCCGCAACACCGTGACACGTTCCACCGAAGCCGCCCGGCCGGCCGGCCGGAAGGAAGTGGACTTTCGTGGAATTGGATGAACTGACACGGGCAGATCTTTTGCCACGCCAGTGTGACCCCGTCCGACCGTGTGTGTTTGCGTGCGTGCGTTTAGTTTTAGGGAGGGGTGGAACACCCGTCGAATCGAAACCGAACGAGCTGGCGCCGGTTCGTTGGAATCGGCACCGCTCACGGTGACATGCGGGAAACGAAACGGAAGTAGCGAGTTTTGCATTTCCGCTCAGTAGGCTAACTGAAGGTGAATGGTTACGTAGGCTGTCAGCGTCAGAGAAGTGTGCCGCGTGAGACAGATGGCCATCGTTTCGGGGACAAACGTTGTGAGCCAATTCTCTTTTTTTCGATATTTTTATAGATTTTTGCAAGGGACGTTTTACAGGCAAAAGCAAAAAAGCATGGCAATCAGGGCATTAGAGAACATTTTTCAAGAATTTTGCATAGCGCCTTATAGCAATCTTATTTATTAGTCTATTAGGTTTTTTTCTGCTAGAAAAGTAAGAAAAAAGAATTGTGTTTCGTTTTCTTAGAACCGAATATTCTAGAAATATTCATAAACGTTTTGAGTTGAACGCAAATATGTTACACATATCTTCGAACAATAAATTAAGATTCAAACCATGTTATATTAAAACCTGAATATTTAACATTGAAGGTCTATTCGATTGCCTTCCTGAACTCAAACGAACTCGAACGTCCACAACTCAATCCCTCAATCAATAGAAAAGCGTATAAATCGCGAAAGACCTAGTTAATTTATAGTTCTGTCACCCATCGAGAGATGGCGCTAAGGGATGATAGTGAATAAGCGTTGGAACCAGTTGAAATGTTGGACCAGCTTTGTAGGATGCCTTAAAAGAACAGTTTGCGAATTTCGGAACATAACACATTATGTACACCATCCAATAACGTATTGCATAGTGTTATTTCACCTTTGATTATGCCAGTTTATTTGATTAGTTCTGAAAACGTCTTTTGAAACCCACACGCAGCAGGTCGAGTATACCCCAGACAATGATGAATCACATTCTAATTAAATAAGGAGATGAAACACAATTTAGTATTTTCACGATCACACAACAAGCCGATTAAACCGAATTTCCGAATGCATGTAGCATAAAAGCGGGACTGATTAGCGTAGCTAATGGTTGTGAAAGCTTAACGAGACTCTTGTTCGTGCGTGTGATTTGGATTGAACGATTTCGAACACTCTTCTTTGAAGTTCTGGAGCTTTAAACCGAAACAAACTAATTGAACCGTAAGCGTACCGTACTATAACATAACCGCAACACGTGCACTTTGCGTTCGGATACTTCGCCCTAAAAACTCTACGTTATACGTCGTTAGCTCGTAGTTTGCTTGCAATTTAACACGGTCTTGTCCATTCAATTGATACCATCATCAACAGCCCTCCACTCCAAGCCCTCCATGTCCTGTACCATGTGCCGTCCATTCGTTAACCCGCCGCTCTGCGCTGGGAGTTTGGAGTTTTGCGCCTAATATCACATTCTAACATTCGAACCCGAAAATGTCTGCCCGGACTGTGCACGATCGACCGACCGAGTAGCCAGTTTAATTTATTCAACTACATTTCGCACCATCCGCCGCACAAAGCGTTTCGTTGTTGCATTTTGATACGTCTCTGTCTATACTCGCGCAAGCACAAACACGGCACTGGTTAAACATAATCCCAAACTCCGCCGGAACGGAGCGTGGAAGTCATTCGTCGTACCCGGAAGTGTGCCTAGGAATCGAACACAACCCAGCGTTCGTTAATCTGCTCGATTTGCTTCGTCAGGATGGGATTACGAACACGTATTTTGACCTCGAGCTTGCCACCGACCGTCCGCCGACCGTCCATCAGCTGAAACGAGCGAAACACCCGCCATGAGCGGTGCCGTGAGAATCGAGGTTCCGGTTGGGGAATACAAGCGAAATGCTGCTGGTGCTTGCTACTCACCGGAAATGAATCGTGGATTTCGATCTGCGTCTCCAGCGGCTGCAGCTTCACCGTCACCGTACCGATCAGCACGTCCGAGCGGAGGAAACCACTGAAACAGGAGAAAAGTCCAGTTGATGCACCGTGACAGCAACAGCGGCAGCTATAGGCGCGGGCGAATCACCATCATTACAAGCAAAACGAACACAAATGCATACACACGCATACACAAGCATGAATGACATCGAACACGTACAATGCACCAGGCGGATACGTAGATGCACGCGAGCGTTGGCATACAAACCCCCCCATACGAGAGAGAGACACATGGTGTAGCACAACGCATACCCGCGATCAAATGAAAAAGGAAGAAAAAGATACGATTTAAAATAAAGGCTTCCCCACTTGGCATTAGCGGAGTCTTGTTCTACTGGGACACGCTGAAATAGGACAACATGCCAGGATTTATATGTTCGGGAAAGCAATACAAGCCCTACAGGATAAGGATCGTTTGGAAATCTATTCAATCGAGCTACTACTATACTGCTGTTATGAAAAAAAATACACTGAATTATTCTCCAAAATTGTGTATTAAAACAATAACATTTCATTTCTATATAATAGACCGAAGAAATTTACTTCAAACACCCTTAACGTGAATAAAAAAAAAACAAATCATCACTCAATCAAAACGATCCGACTGACAAAGGTCGATTCACTCTTCAAATCGATTTGTCTCTTCGAATCAATCACTAGGTCAATTCCTCATTCTAGGTTGATATCACACAAAATATGCGATTAGGTACTGAATACCACAAGACGGGTATGATGTGGTAGTTTAGCTTGACAAATATGCTTCAAGTAAAGTTTTTGCTAGGTAAAGGCCCGGTTAGTGATCGAGTGAAAGTGAACGTGAAATTTTGGATTTTCATTGATATTTCACAAATTATCCATCGTAGCATGCTGTTCTATATACCAAAAGATGGGGAATTTCATTCCCCAATTCGTAGCATACAAATTTCTTTAGATAAATGAAATTTAATGCATTTCCTCTTTATTCCCCGCTGACCATTAAATTTTCATTATTAATTATCCGTTATCAGCGGGGAATAAAGAGGAAATGCATTAAATTTCATTAATCTGAAGAAATTTGTATGCTACAGATTGGGGAATGAAATTCCCCATCTTTTGGTATATAGAACAACATGCTACGATGAGTAATTTGTGAAATATCAATGAAAAACCAAAATTTCACGTTCATTTTCACTCGATCACTAAACGGGCCTTAAGGAGAAACTACAGTTGGCAGTTAAATATTCATTGTTATGGTCTATAACAAACATTCGACTAAAAGCATTGGAAAAAGTGGTACGGGAAGGGTTTTGCTGTAGGGAAGTGATGTGTTTTCACATGCGGCTTAGCTGTGCAATAATCAATCGTCTGTGGCTTACCCCTTCGAATAGACTTCGCACTTCACCGCATGTCTCTTGAAGATACGTTGACAGTTTCGCTGACTGCGCTGAATTTCGAACGTCTGCTGGTAGTTGTACTCCGGGCTGTGAGTATCCTTTACGAGGTTCGTCCTGCCCTTCAGTGGATCCTCCTGTGTGGAGAAGGTTGTATTGCAGTTGATATGGGAAAAGGCACAACTAAAAACGAACAATGCAACAGCACTTACCTGCGGATAGGGAAACTCAAACTTCACGTACGTATCCACATCCTTCGGGTTCGGAACGTTATAATTTATGCCCCGCACCACACATATTTCCACCTCATTGTCCGACAGGTCGGTGTGACACTTCACCACGTTGAACTGAAGCTTCTCGTAGTGAAATTTCGGCAGCGGCAATCCCTGCCGATGGCCCAACCGCACCAGATCCAGATCCTTCTGAACGTTGAGGGCGAGATTTTCGAACTTGTTCATACCGGCCACGTCACCCATCGCCCGATGGTGGTCACGCGTGTTCCGGCAGATAATCAACTGCTTCGACAGCTGCTCCTCGAGCCTGATGCGTGTGTCGCTGTCCACATCGTGGCCGACCTCCACAGGCTCACTGCTACCCGTCTGCCCACAGTCCTCTTCGTTTACGATGGTAAAGGACGCCTCGAGGGCATTCCTTTTCGCGGGTGCAATCGGGATCGTAGTGAGATCGACCCTGCCTCCGGCACGGGCTACTTCAATCAATTTCTCCAACCCTTTGAACACTCGCAAATATTCCTTCGCTTCATCCAAGTCGCCGGCCTTTTTCGCGTCGATCGCTGCCTGCTTGTACTCCCGATGTCGCTCCAGCAGAAGGTTGAGCTGTTTGTCAAACTGAGTCGTCGGC
Source organism: Anopheles dirus (assembly GCA_000349145.1). Lineage (NCBI taxonomy): Eukaryota > Metazoa > Arthropoda > Insecta > Diptera > Culicidae > Anopheles > Anopheles dirus. The sequence continues at coordinate 7,891,847 of KB673312.1, read as the reverse complement.
TTGGGTGGTGAAACTTTGCTCGTCCCCGGGGCTGGTTCCGGCACGGTTGGCAAAGTGACTTGAGGTTTCGGTGGTATGGACGGAGCGGGTTTTTTAGACGCCGCTGGCACCGGTGGCTGCGGAGGACCATCGACGGGGATTGGACCGTAGCCGGGTGGAGTCGGTAGCTCATCGATTGGAATCGGTTTGCCTGCTTTATGTGCCTTGATTGCATCTTGGTACTGCTTCACAATTCGTCCCATCCGACGCGCCTTCGAACTGTTACCCTCGTCCTTCGCCGCTTGCTCAACAGACTTATACTTTTCCAGTCGCTGCTCCAACGCCTCGAGGACAGTCGAGGCTTGGATAAGGTCTTCCTCTTCTTCCGCTTCGTTTTCTTCACCACCCGGTTGCTCAGAAGGTGAGGGCGTAGGCACTTCCGCTTCCTTCTGCACTTTTTCCTCCTCTTTCGGTTTGCTTACGGAAGGCACTGCTGGTTGGCTGGGCTGGGCAACGACGCATTGCTCACTCGGCGGTGGTGGCATCCGACTCAGATCAACCTCCTCACCGTTCTCCATCGCCCGGATCACCACATCGAACTGCTTCAGTATCTTCACGTACGCCATCGCTTGTTCATTATTGCCTGCTTTCTTCGCATTAAGTGCGGCTTGCTTGTACAGTTGCTTTCGTCCGTTCAAAAGGCTTAGCTTGGGGTTTTCCGGAGCAGCCTGTTCTTGTAAGACCGGTGCAGGACTCGAAGGAGGTCTTGATTCGCGTCTCGGAGGCACTGGCGGTGCGGAAGTTCGCGACGGTCCAGGTTCATCGGTGCTAGGCGTAGATAATAATGCCGGTGGAGGTGGAGCTGGACGAAGCGGAGCTGTGCTAGGCTTCGGAGCATCCTCTGCTGGATCTTTAGCAGGTGCGGCTAGTTTAACACTCACTTCCGGTGGAATTTCACTCTGATCTACTGGCTTGCCAGCTTCGGCCATCTTCAACTGATCTTTGAGTGTTTTGAGACCGCGATTAAACCGCCTCGCCTTTCCGGAATCTCCTGCTTTCTTCGCACCGTCCTCTGCGTGCGTGTACATCGTGATGCGTAATTTTATAAGCGTAACTAAATCTCCATTTGATGAACTTTTTCGCGGAGCAACCGCAGGGGGTTTATCTTCAACGTCCTCTTCATCTGCAATCACAGTTCCTCCGGTAATCGCGGACAGCTCATCCAGCAAGTCGGAATCATCATCGCCATCATCGTCGTCATCGCTGCCAACATCGCGCAAACTTGCCGCCACCATCGCATCCAGCTCCTGAGGTGCTACAATGCCTTTCGCTTTGGGTTTCGGTTTTGCCTTCCCGAGACCACCCAATCCGGCCGTAATAGCCGCCAACTCGGCCTCCAACGCGTCGTCATCAGCATCACTTCCATCGTCCCCATCGTCGCCGAGGCCTGCCGCATCGTCCGGTATTCCGAAGATTCCAAACTGTACGGGTTGGCCAGACACAAAGGAAAAGCGCATTAGGATGACGATGACTAATACACCAGCTGGCTCGACCAGACTCGCTGACCACTTACCTCGGAAGGATCCCTCTTGCGTTCGCGCTTCGGTGGCGCTGGCTTCCCGAAACCAAACATTGTAATGCACACTTTAAAGGAAGGTGCATTCAATTCCTTTACCGCAATACACTTTCTATTTCCTACGAGATCCTTTTTCACTGTACATCGGAATTTCTTTGCGTCTTGCGTTCTACGGGCCCTGTTATCGTTTATGAAGTCGCACTGTTGTTTTGGCTGTAGACGTCAGGTGTAACATGACAGCCGTTGGACAGATTATTCAAATGTTCTAACAAGAAAATATGCACTTAGGCGAGTGTTGCTACTTGATTGCACTTAATCATCGTCGAAAGTTCAATTTATTGCAGTTAGAGCTAAAATTTAAGTGAGTTTTATATATTCCGGTATAAAAACATTTCTGCAATCGAACCGGTTCAAACCGGTTCTAAACTGTCAAAGCTGTCATCTTAGCACATGTGTTTGTTTTGTTTACGTTTTGTTTCTGTTGCTCTTTGGTCTTCGTTCGTGCGGTGCGGTTGTCCTATAGAAACTAGCATCAAAATGTCCACAAAAATGAATAAAGTACAGCTTTCGAAAGGAATTTTGCAGATGAAATTCATGTCCCGCACGAAAGAGAAACTCGACAAACAAGCGGACGATGCAAAGGGACGGTAAGAACAGTTAACCTACGGGTAAAAAAAAACGCTACGGCTAAGCTGAGCATTTCTACATATCTCTTCCAGCGCACTATATGCGAGCGAAATCACGGATAAAATGTTAAACGAAACCGTGAAATACATAATCGAAACCAGCTACGTTCCATGCGAGAATCTGATCGAAGGCCGCGTCAGCTACGGTGGTATGAATCCGGAGATTGAACGAATTCTCGAAATCGAGTCGGGTGTGGATGTGGACAGACGAGAACGGCAGGAAGCTGCCCGGCAAGCGAAGATGGAAAAGGACGTTCCGGACGCAGAGATGGCTAAGTTCTACTCCAATGTGGTCCAGACGATAAACAAGAAGTATGACAATCACAAAAAGAGACTGCAGCACAGACCGCTGGTAAAGGGTCCAAAGCAGAAGTAGATTTAATGGATTACATTGTAATATTTAGCTTCCTTCAGAGATAAATGTATCGTTTAATGTTCATTCACACTACGGATGTTTCAAGTTTCCTTCATTTTAACTGCATGAAGTGCGTAATTTATGTCGGTGTTCTTTGTCCAGCACCACTGGTTTGACCAAAATTGATAGAACATTCCGTGCACCAGAATGGTGTTGCAATTGTAGCTGGAGAGAATCCGTTGGACGTCGAGAGGTGAAATGAACTTATCCCAATCGTGGGTTCCCTCTGGAACAAGATGGAAAATTTGTTCAGCCGCAACGATAGCTCCGAGCCACGAAGGAGTCGTTTTGCTGATCGTTGTAATGAACATGGAGCCTCCTGGTTTAAGAGCACCCAGACACTGCTCGATAAACGCCACCTTATCATTCACGTGTTCCATCACCTCCGAAGCTACCACGGCATCGTATCGTTCTGCATTCTTGGCAGCATGCTGTTCAATGGTTTCCACGTGATACTGGATATTTGCCTTCCGCAAGGATGCATTATCTTTGGCGTGTTCTGTTGCTACCCCGATCAGCTGCTCGCTGGGATCGATACCGACCACAGTGGAGTGCAGTCTGGCGAGCGCTTCGGTCAGAATTCCTCCTCCACAGCCGACCTCGAGAATGTTCAAACTTTCGAGAACATTTGGCTTCTGAATCCGGTCCTTCTCCACGGCACCGGTTGCAATCAATCCATCGCGGATCAGTGGCACACGAAGCGCGTTCATCGCATGCAAACCACGAATCGGACCGTGCGGATCCCACCATTCCGTGGACTGCTTGGAAAGATTTTCCACTTCCCGCTGGTCGACATTGCTGTACTGTGTTCGAATTGTGTCGGAAGGTGAAGTATAGCTGCGGCACGTTCTAGAAGAAAGCGAACGAAAATTGCGTCATTTTGCATAATAGTGGAAAATGATGTATTTTTACCTTCGCAGCAAAACTGTTTGACGAAGAAGACGGAGGCCTTGTTGAGGTAGCATAGCTGTAAGTAATACGCCTTTGTTTCGCTGATAAATCTAGTATTCTAATTCTATTTGCCGGGAGCGGTCGTTTGTTGTTTTGCAAAACAAAAGGAAAATCGCACTGTTGACAGTAGCCGGTCATTTTGTGCTGCTTTTATCTCATTCTTTCTTATTGTTATCATGTGAAAAGTACAACCGGTTTTATTTTGGGGAATATGAATAAAACATGTATAAAAATATAGTTTTCTGAATTTGTAAAAAATATTATTTTGAAAATGTAATTTTTAATTCTTCACAACGTTCCACCCGTTTGACGTTCGCGCTGTCAAAACAAGCATGCTTGGTGGGAAAACGTCAAAACGGTAAACACGTGCGAGTGCGTTCGACCGGCCGGAGGAAAACACCCGAAGAAAATCGCGATTTTCCATTAGTTTAATAGTTTTTTCGTTGTAGTTTGCGCGCCCAGTGCAGCCTCCAATCGTTCCACAATGAAGGTCAAACAGTCTAAAAAACAGGAAGACTTCCAGAACATGTCGTTGGACAACTTCTTGGACAACATGGATGCAGACGTCGGAGACGACGAGCCAGAAGTGAAACCGAAAAGCAAACTCAAATCGAACGGCATCGAAAAGTCTAAAACCAAAAAGAAGGACGGAGCCGGCGCGAAATTGAAGAAACCTGTCGAAACCCCTGAAGAGCCGAAACCGGTGACGAACGGAGTTGATAAGAAAAAGCCGAAGAAAAAATCAAAATCCACAGACGAAGCGCCAGAACCAGAGCTCCCAGTAAAGATGAAAAAAGCGAAAGCAGAAAATCACGATTCAGAACAAACCGGAAAGGAGAAGAAAAAGAAACGCAAGTTGGCCCCACCGGAAGACGATGGTGCTAGTTCCGACGACGATACACAGCAGCCGCCGGCTTCGAATGGTTTGAAAAAGAAGAAAAAAATCGAGAAAGGGGCAACGTCTGCTGTAAATGTAGAACAGAACGGCAATGATAAGAAAAAGAAGCGAAAGCAGGCTGATGATGAGGATGCCATAGCTGCATCCGGCTTAAAGGCAGTGGAAAAAGAGCATCAGCAAGCGCTTGCCCGGCTGGAGAAAACGGATCCAGAGTTGTTCGCCTTTCTGAAGAAAAACGATGAAAAGCTTTTGCAATTCGGTCAGATGGGCGGCGATTCCGATGAATCGGGCGACGAAGCAGCGTCGGACGAGGAGGGAGCTGTGCATGAGCTGCCCGATAAGCTGGAAGTGGCCAGTGACGAGAGTGATTTCGATCCGGATGAGGATGAGAAGGAGCAGGGCGAGGATGGTGAGGAAGACGATGAGGATGGGGAGGAAGACGGCAAACGTGAGGACGATGGTACGCCGGGTAGGAAGGTTACGTTTAAAATGCTTAAAATGTGGACGAACGATCTCGTCACCGTGCCGCTGAAGCACGTGAACGCCATCCGGAACATCTGTAGGGCGTTCAATTCTGCGATTTACACCGTAACGGGCGATAAGAGCGTTATTCCACCGTACCGTGTGGAAGGTTCGGCTCTTTTCAACGGAATCGTGCAGACGTGTGTGCTGCATCTCGGACCGGCCGTACGTAACTATCTCGGGCTGAACGATAAGCGGCAGTTTAAGGATCTAAAGAACGATCGACGGTTCAAGAAGGTTAGGGCGTGCCTGAAGACATACCTGATCGATCTGACCAATCTGCTCGAGAACGTGTCCTCGTCGCACATCATGTCCGTGCTGTTGAAGCATCTGCACCAGTTCTCGTCGATCCTGGTGTGCTACCAGAACATAACGAAACCGATCCTGAAGCGTCTGATCGTCATCTGGAGTACAGCTGAGGAGGAAACGATCCGTGTGCTGGCGTTCATGTGCATCCTGAAGATTACGCACGCCCAGCAATCGCACTTCCTGAGCAGCGTGCTGAAGGCTATGTACCTGGCGTACGTGAAGAACACGAAGTTCGTTTCGCCCAGCACGCTCCCGAACATTAACTTCATGCGTCGCTCGCTGGCCGAAATGTTTCTGCTCAACTTTAACCTTTCCTATCAACACATGTTCATGTACATCCGGCAGTTGGCGATCCATCTGCGCAATGCGGTTGTCCTGCAGAAGAAGGATAGCTTGCAGTACATCTACAACTGGCAGTACATCAACTCGATGAAGCTCTGGGCGGATGTGCTCGGCGCGGCCCACGCCCACGGTAGAGCCCTGGAACCGTTGATCTATCCGTTTGTTTCGATCGCGATCGGTGTTATAAAGCTTATACCATCGGCGCAGTACTTCCCACTCCGCTTCCACTGTTGCCGCATGCTGATCCAGCTGAGTGCCAAAACGGGCACCTTCATACCGGTGCTGCCGTTCCTGGCGGAGGTGCTACGATCACACAGTTTCAACGAGGACCACAAGAAACTATCGATGCGACCGGTCAACCTGACCTGTCTGCTACGCTTTTCGCCCGCGAACATCCAGGAGAACGCCTTCAAAGACGCCGTCATAGATCTGGTGTACGAGCTGGTGTTGGAGTTTGCCGCTAACGAGTCCGCCTCGATCAGCTTCCCCGAGATGGTGCTGCCGATTGTGCTGCAGCTGCGACAGTACGCCAAGGCGACCAAGAAGATCAAGTACGGAAGCAAAATTAAACAGCTGAGCGACAAGCTGATGGAGAACTACGAGTTTATGGAGAAGCGCCGCAGCAAGGTGAACATCCCGTTGTTGGAGGCGGACCGCATCCGGGCCTGGGAGGAGATGGTTCGTGCGGAGGGAACCCCGCTGGCCAAGTTCCACGCCAGCGTCTCGAAGGAGACGGAATCGGTGAAACGCCGACAGGCGACGGACTCGGAGAAGATCAGCGATTACAAGCTGCCGACGCTGAAGAAGCTGCAGAAGAAGGCGGTGGTGAAGCAGGACGGACCGGTGACGCTGTTCCCGTCGGACGACGAGGACGAGGATGATGAGATCGGTTTTGGTGAGGGTGAAGAGGGAGACGATGAATCGATGTCCGATGGTGAGGAGGATTACAGCGGTGAGGAGGATGAGGACGACGACATGGGTGACGAGGACGAGGACGACGATGACGAGGAAGACGATGAGGACGAGGAAGAGGATGATGAAGACGAAGAAGTGTTGCCACAAAAGCGTAGCAAAAAGAAGTTGGCGAAGGAACAGAAGAAACCACCACAGGAGAATTTCCCCTTGGAGGATGGGCACGATGCGGATCAGGTGGACATCGTGAAGGATTTGAATCTGACCGATTGGGATGATTAGAGGGCTTAACTCGTTCTCGTATGTATATTACCGTTCAAAAAGATGAATAAAATGTTTTTAAGGGATTCGCTTCCCTTACATGTCCTAAACGGTTTCAGTTTTAGTATTTTATGTAATCGTATTTGTCTGAAAGAACACTACGGATTTAGACAGATAGGATAAGTATTACGATCCGATTCGAAAGCCTTTCCTTAGAATGAATCGAAATCGTTGAGAAAATTTATTATCTTCATCACCGAATTGAATTACAACACAACCAATAATCAAAAAAAGCGGCCGACATGTTCTACAGTGTTCGGTCTGATGTCGAACACGATTTGCAGGAAGGTTACATCTATAATTCTATTCCTTTCCGTGCGCCTCTTGCGTGTCGTGAGGTACTAGGCTCATGTTCAAAACGCACGGCGCTGTGCGGTGTTCCCTCTCTTCTGCATCAAGTTCGGCAAACTTAGCATTTGAAATAACCCTTTAAAAGCTGTTCAAAGCCCATCGATCAGTGTCAGTTGTGTGATAGAAATCGACGTGTTACCGTGTGCGTTTAGTGAAAGATCCTCAGTGTAAACCCGTAATGGAGAGCAACAAAATGGCGAAGGAATCGAGTGCGTTCGTTATCACCATACTGGTGATTTCGTTCTTTCGCACCGTGCTTGCAAAGTGCTTCGAGGCGGGATCGATCGCCTTCCTCAGCCTGATGGAGGGCCTGTCGATGAAGAGTTCGGCTGAGGAGGAGATTGCGACGTTCGATCAGCTTTCCACGAACTGGTGGGAACCGAACGGGCCCATGATCCTGCTGCACAGGCTAAACAAATTGAGGTACGCAGTACAATTTCGAAGTATATTCGAAAATAAACTCTAATCGCAATCTTTACCCTCAGAGTTCCGTTGGTCGTGGAAGGTCTCATCAAGACGGGCAAGCTGGATCGAAAGCAACGCTACACAACGGACGCGCTCAAGGGCCTCTCGGTACTGGACGTCGGTTGTGGCGGTGGAATCTACACGGAGGCGCTCGCCAAGCTGCACGCGAACGTGGTCGGCATCGACCCGGCACGCCACCTCATCCATGTCGCAAAGGCACACGCGGAGAAGCAGCATGACATCAAGGACCGGTGCCACTACTACGAACATTCGCTCGAGGAATTCTGGCAGGGAGCGGTCGGCAAGTACGACGTGGTGGTGCTATCCGAGACGCTCGAGCACGTCGTGGACAAGAGCGCGATGCTGAAGCAAGTCGCGGCCGTGCTGAAACCGGGAGGTTCGGTGTTCATCAGCACCTGGAACAAGACGATCTGGTCTTGGGCGATCGCAATACTGCTGCTGGAGAACGTGATGAAGCGGCTGCCGAAGGGTTCCCACGACTATGAGAAGTTCATCTCGCCGGAGGAGACGGAAGCGATGCTGGAGGGATACGGATGCCGCACGGTCGAGCGTAGACCGTTCTATCTGAAGTTTTGGGAGAACGACTGGACTTGGGTGCCGTTTCCTCAGACGACTTACGCGCTTCATGCGGTTAAGGAGTAGGGAATCATACTTACACCGTTTCGGACTTGCGATTTCGATGACTTGCATGTGATATTATGGAAATACAACAAAAAAAAACAGAGCACGTAAGGAAACTCACTGGATTCTTCTGGTTTATGAATTATTTTATATTTTGTCATTACTATATTAATTTACTTTGCTATGCTCATAGTTTAACGGCTGTTATCTTTCAAAATATCCCGGGCCAATCCCGTCCGCTCAAACTGCCTATCCTAGAGTAATACGCACTAAGCTACCTTTAGTTACTTTACAAGTTTGCTTCCTTTGGATATACGCTAGTAGCAGCGATAGTATCGTGTCTACTGACCTACAACTTATGACTGGCAAGGGCCGGTGGCTGTGGCCCACTTTTCTAACGCGTAAGAATAGTATCTACATCTTCGGCATCTGAGTTTGACGAACAGCAGCGGCGCGTCTAGCTCAAGCTGCGTACTGTCTAGCGCCACGATGACTGCTGAAGCGAGCGTTTGTCGAGTCGGGAGGGTGCCATCGGGGCTGTGGTCTATTTTACGCACGTCGCCGAACGACTCCGAGTGTTTCTAATAAATAAATTAACTCTAATTGCACTCATTGGAGCGTTCGGGACGCACGCCACGTCCTAGGCAACTCGACTCACCGTAAGATCTCGTCTCGAACGGCGATGGACGCTCGATGGACGCACAATTCTTTGCGGCGTGTGCCGATTGCGCTGGATTGAATTTAATTTGCCAATTACGGGTGTGTCGCGCTGTAGACCGCAGGGTCTAAAAGTAGCTTGTCTTTTAGAAGCTGGTGACGACGCATTAGCCCCTCCTCTGGGCTCTCCGGAGTAGGGTAGGCTTTTAAATCGTATTCAGTGCGAGTAACTTAACTACGAGAGATGCCCCCAATATCTGAATGTCCTAGTTGCTGCTAGCAAAAAAAGGGAAGCAGATTTAAGCTAGTGTGGGAATTTATTGGTTAAAGCGCTTGGGGCGTCGATTATCGTAACCGTAACGTCCACCAGCCGGACGTCCAGCTGCTGAGCGTGCTGATGAGCGTGGGAACCAACAGCAACGCGGCGCTGTGAAGCTGACTCCACCGACTACTAGACGATGACGCGTACAGAGACGGACACTTGTTCGACTTGTAGTAATCTTCGCAGTACATCTGTAACGAGATGGCCACCCACGTTCGTCCCCCGTTAGTGTCGAGATCTTCCAAACCAAACTCACTCTAGACCACTCACCTTTATCAGCGTCGTCGACATCTTGTCGAGGAATCCGCGCGTGAATTTGGCCGTCTCGCGTCCGCACGTATTTCTGGCCGCCGCTTCCGAGCAGTCGAGATACTCCATGAACGAGCAGCACACCGTGCGCACGTCATCCTCGTCCGTGCGGCTGGCCGTGCGGTGGTTCCGGTGGCGCCGTTCGTGCTGATGTCCACCGGACTCCTCCAGCTGCTGCTGCTCGTGTGCGTGATGGTGGTGAGCCTCCGCGTGTTGTGGGTGGGTGGACTGTTGCGTAATGGCCGTCACGGTGTGATGGTAGCGCCGGCCGCACACCTCGTAGTCCGGTCGGACCAGCTGCAGGCAGGGCGCGTGCGAAAGGAACTCACTCTGGTAGTCGCCCTCCCGGCAGAGGTCGCGCACGAACTGGTGCGTTCCGTTGTACAGCTTGTTGAAACGGTTGCGCTGCTCCAGGGTCATGCAGCGACGCGTGTAGCTCCGTATGCACTGGAGACCGTTGTTCAGATCACTGCAAGGAAAGTTCAGAACTTGTTCAAGTACTTGCTCAAGTGTGTATGTAACAGTTTAGTACGATGCAATACGATGTACGAGATGCATAATTTGCACAAGTGCCCATAACGGGGTACGTGACCACTAAGGCTTGGATTCGAAAACAGGGCGACCATCCAGACATGAAAAATGCTTCCACCAGCACTAACTAATCCCCGACGGGATTACACCAAGCGCGATTCCTTGGTCTTCCTCGCACTCCGCAAGGACACTTCGTGTTAATTGCTGTTCGGTAGTGTCTTCGCCAAACTTCCGTCCGTGGGGATGATTTACGTGCAACGGAACAATGGTCAGACACGACAGAACGACACAAAAAGCACACCGAGTAACTACAATTTATTAGCGGAACGTAAACTTACGGGCATATTTTATCCAGATCCTCCTTTTTCGTCGCTATGGACAGATCCGTCGACGACTGTATCACCTGGAACGGCCGGGCGCACTTCGCCAGCTCCTCCTGGCCGCAGTTTTCCGCCCGTATCCGCCCAAGATTCACTGCAATGTGCACGAGAACGAGAGAGAGAGAGAGAGAGTGGAAAAAGAAAATTAGAAATTGAAAGAAGTGGAACGAACCAATTAAAATGCACGTCAAAAACTAGCCGCTGGAAGTGTAAATTCATCGAAAGAATTTCTTTCCAGCAGCTCATCCTGCATTGCACACGACGGCGAATGTCCACCATCACCACCGGGAACTAACCGGGAACGAAAGTTTTTCAAATTAAAAATTCATTTAGAAGGGTTTAACAGCGCACGGACGTCCCGATCGAAGTGTGCGGCGCCGCTGGTGGGAAAGAAAACATGGCAACAGACTATGTTTCTGCGTTACGCTTGACCACGATTTGATATGGAACTTTGTTGGGCACGTTTTCTCCTTTTTCTTTCATTGCACACAGACACTTCTTACTCAATCTTCGGGCGCTGCAACTTTGGCGCTTCGATAATGTGAAGTTTTACCATAACGCATAATAAACGATTGGACGCGCGAACTCAAAGAAATGAATGCGTTTTTTGCTGCTCGTCTCGCGCTTGGTAGCAACATTGGTTCGCAAACTTTACCCACCATGGGGAAAATTTGGTTTGGATTGACACGCGAAAGCAAGAAAAAAAACTTGTTGGAAAAGAGAAGGAGATGAATAAAAACTTGCAATTTACGATATCTTGGAAATGTCGGACAAGAAAGAGAGAGAGAGAGAGCGAGGACTCGTCTTCGTTTTTGCTTTGAATTGCAATGTGGTACCTTTATCTGAACTTATTGACGCCGAAGTTGATGCAGTTTTTTCTATCTTTTTTGTGAAAAATATCGCTCTCTGTATCATTAACGTTCGTCTGATCACATCCGGGGCGGAAGGTCCGATTGCTCAAAGACTTCGAAGCTAAAAACGTAAGCAATGATAGAACGTTACGTCACGTTCGATGATGATCTGCAACCTATTATAGAAAGCGCTGTCCGAAAGAGATACCATTACGTAAAAAAGTCCTCTAAAATCAAGAAATAAATTCTCCTTGTAGCGCACTCATCCCTGCAGGCTCGCTGCAATAACTGCTCCGATCATTATCAGACGTACACTTCCACCAAAAAAAAAAAGTTATCGCCAGCCTCGCCAGCCTCCGCTCAGTCATTGCTTTTCAATTAATTCCGCATTTTCTGCAGCCCGTCTGCGGCGCTCGAGCCTCAGCTCAAGTGCGCGGTCAACCTCAACACCTCAAGAAGCGGAACCGTGATTACGATTATCCTTGCCTTTGCGCTCCTGGTTCGCACCCGGTCCCGGTGTAGCGAAATAATGGCGCAACAAATGCAAATGATACCGGCCAGGAATACTTCGTGCAACCATTTGTGGCAGATAATGTGTTGCATTATAATTTCGGTGGGGCAAAGAGGGGCGGGGGGAAAGCGGCCTGAAGGACGCTTCTTCTTCTTCTTCTTATCCTCTTCCTGCTAGGATGATAACTCCTTTGGGGTGTTTCTGTGTGTGTTTTTTGCGTTCGTTTGCTCACCAGTCACCACCAGACAGTTTGAATTTATTTTCAACGCTTGCTTCGCTCTTCCTTCGCTGTTCGTTACATCCCGTGGCCAACGTGACTGGTGAAGGTGAAAATTTCGTTTCTGGTTAGGCAGATTGCACCTCGTTCGGTGATTATTCCTCCTTTCGCTCATTCTGCACTCGCTGGAGCATGGAGTAAATTATTTTTTTCCCCCATACTATCAAAACAGAGGGAGAGAGAAAAAGCGAAGATAAAAAATGAAAAACAAACCCAATTGCAGTTACTTTTCCAGCAGGATCAAGATCCCCGGGACAGGTACATCCCGGTTACGTCCGGCTTAAGCATGCTGCTATCATTTATTTAAATTTTCGCAACAATGCCCCCAAATGTATGCAACCGGCGTTTCGCCGGGCCGAGCCGGCCGCCTGTGTTCAGCAGGCTTGTTTTTCCCTGTCCCTCGCTCTCTCTCTCTCTCGTCCACCACCAGTCTCAACCCAACAACGGCCCGGTTTGGGGCCACTGCGTCGATCTTTCGGCTTCTACGTCCACGTGAGTGTGTGTATGGATATTTTTTTCAAACGGTTTTCGGGAAAACGGTCCGCTTTGCAGCGACGAACTGCAACCATTATTAATGAATATTCAGCACGAACCGTAGCGGATGCACCCCACGGGAAGTTGTTTGGCGAAATATCGTGCCCGGTACTGTCCGTACCACCGTGTACGGACAGCAAACGTCCGAAAAAAGGTTCCTTCCCTATGCACACTTGCACGAAGAAGGACAAACACGCACACAAACACATACACGTTGCGACGAATTGCAATGAAGCGGGGTTGAAATGCGGGCACCCTCAATATGGCACCACATCCTTGCACAGGTATCCCTGCACTCGGCACCCAGGGTAAGGGTGCGATCTGCCGCAATTATGACCAGCCGGCCGGGTCTTGGCCCCCATTGGTCCCATTGGCTTGTGCAGTGGAGCAAAATTAAAATCATGCGGAAATTTAATATGCAATGTGGATGAAAGATGCACCGACACACGAGCACGGCGAGGGGGACAGAAGTTTGTCTCGCACGCGTCACCAAACCCTGCAGTGGACACCATTCCGATGGCTTCGTGCTCTGGCGGGGTTTCAATTATCGCGCGCGCGCGCTGGCGAGAGCTCGCTTATGAGCAGATTAATGTATCAATGGGTGTGAGCATGCCTGTGTGTGTGCGTGTGTGTGTGGTGAGGTTTTAATTACTGCACGCGAATGATAGAGCGCAGATTTGACTAACGACAACACGGGTTTGGATGGTGGAATGACTACAGGCGGGTGCTTCAAGCTCAAACCCAGCCTGTGTGAATGTTTAGGTCGAGCGGTCCAATATCCTTTTGAAAGGGGATTTTTGCTCTGCGCTATAATGAGAATCCTTTCACGAGCAATTATGTCATTTGAAACTGTTTTGCGTTCATTGCTTTATTTCCTCTTTCAATGTTATATTAAGGAGATTTCATGTAGGGATGGTTTAATCATTCGTTTGAACGCAATCATGTTGGGATATCAAAAAATTCTCCGAAACATTGTTAAAAAACGGTTTGAGGTTACAATACAAAACATTACCATTTTCAATGCAAACGCCTAAATGTAGGCACTATCAAGCAAGGTTTGTTAGCGCTGGTTTTATTCAGCCTTCCGTTTATGCGAATTAGAATCAGATCAGGATAATCAGCACTAATACATATGTGTTTGAACGGTTCCAACGTTAAAATCTTGTTAAAAAAAACGTAAAACAAAGTGTGATGTGCAAAACTAGCAAGCAGGAGAAAGATGCTATTGACAAAATGAGCTGATTTTGATATCACGCCTAAAGGTATGCAAGAAATTAACACTACTTTGTTTAATTGGCAAATATTCCTAGGACATACAGTTACACGCAGGCACGTTCCCCGATGGACAATACCAATGTTCGTATAACGATGCAGTTTCTGTGATATTTCGATCCCATGATCGCATGATCCAATATTTACAACGAACATGTTTGCGAATCGCATCCTAAAGCGTTAGCTTTACGCCGCTACATTAGCACATCAGAATCCAATTCATCAAACGCTGACATCAAACATGAGCTTCGCCTGTTTGCGATAGACCCGATAGAGGTCCGATTTCCAACAGTCTCCACCCCCAAAAACACCGATCTAATCATTCCTTCTCATCACACTTCCACTGAGCAAACAAACGACAGTGGTGGTGGTGGTGAAATTTCCACTAGCTAAAACTAAAAACCAGCGGTATAAATTTCCCCAACAGAACGAGGTCATTAGTGGCACGGATCATCAGTCACGAGGCACACGAAACATAATCCACACCAATCCGGGCCACCGAAACGCAATGGCCGTAGTAAACAGTGCCGCGGCCGTGCATTGAATATCAGTTTAGAGTTCATTTGATTGCGCGCAAAGCATCACCTGTGGCTGTGGCTGCGGAGTGGCGTGGGGGCATCGTTTTTGTGTCGTTTCCGTGCTAGTTGGCGAGGACGCCATGCATATTCAACGGGCACGCCAAGCGCCGCTAATGCACGAATGATGAGCGATTGCAGCAATTCAGGCGCGAGTTCGAATTGAATCGCAAATCACGTCGCCATCGTCGGGGGACAATTACAACAAAACCTGGTCGAGCGTGTCGGTACTTCCTCGTGGCGTTGTCTGCACGCTTGGGAAAGCTTTAATGTGCCGCTCGCCCTAACCCGAGTCGAATGCAACTGACCACAAAGTTTATCCTTTGCATCGCCGCACACAAACACAAACAACCCGCCGGCCCGTCTCTCCCGTTCCCGTCTGGTCTGGTTGGCGGTCTGTCGGACAAATATTTGCCAGCTACGCAGCATCCGGCGTCCGGCGGCATCGAACACTATCGGGAGTGGGAAAGTCCGGCACACTTCGCTAACCCTCCACACGTCACGTCACGTCGATTCCGCTCGGCTTACAAAGGGGGCTCAAAGTGGAGTTTGAATCAATTGCAACACCACCGCAAACAAATCGTGCCCGTCGGTCCGAGCCCGACGCCTGAATCTAGCCTGCATCGCTTTTCCGAGCACAGAACATCCACGGCGGCGGGGCAAACGTCTTCCCTTCTGCGCTTCATTGCACGGACATTGCGGAAAGACAAACTGCAAAACACACAGCCTGCCCGGTGCAAAAACCACGGCCACGGCTGTGGTTCTGCCATCGAACAGCAAAACAAACAGACGGGCGGATGTTGAACAAATTTAAATACGGATCCTTGCACGCGGGAAGAGGATCGCTGCGGATTGGAGTGCAACTTTAGTGATGTGATTAAAAGTGAGCCACCTCCGGGTCAGGGGGCAAAGTCACGCAAACACTCACACAAAGATTTGTTCCGTTTGTTTTGCCCGGCGTTGCTGCATGCCGGCTTGTAATGTGTGACGCAATGTCGCTGCGGTATTTGCGGTATTCTCGGTGGCCTTGAAAAAGTTGCACCGGAGAACGCTCCCGACCGACCAAATGATTGAGGTCAGCTTCCGCTGCTTTAAACGTGCACTTAAGGATTACACCGTGCGATGTACGGACCCACAAAAGGACGAAGAAAGCCACCAGGAACCGCATCCTGCCACAATCTAATTAGACAACAAACTTCGACCACGATGTTTATGCGATACGGCCCGGCAAAGGAGGCCAGCAAGGCATAACCTCACTTCACACCTTTGCTCAATAAAACGCTTGCCAGCACGTGAAAAAAAGGGGGCGCTTAAGCGTGCTTTCCACACCCGGGCGCCACACAGATCGGGTTTGCGGAAACCGGCTATCACGCCTTCGGTACGAACACACAGCAGCACGCCACTATCTACATTTAGGCGCTCGAGTGCGCTTTCGGGCAGCGTGTGGGAACGAGATCGTTTTAATACCCCGGACGTTTTCATTTTCGCGCACTTTCACTTCCTTCCGTCCGTTTTCCGTTCTTAACCCTAACGGCTTTACTCATTTTGTGATTTTTATGCCACAATTTTTGCCGGTTCCGGGGTTTTTTTTTCTTGTTCCTTCTCTGTTTCACTATTCTTCCATGCATAAAACATGTCGCCCTACCAGGTTGTCGGTAGTTGGTTCTGGAGCGAAATAGAACAGAAAAAAACCCACGGGCTAGAAAACTTTTACCGTCCGTTCCGGTAGCGGAGCGGTATCCATTCTACCTGTGTGCGGAGGATGGATATGTGTTGCCCACATTCCTTCCCATCCGGATCCGGGCTCGGAGTGAAAATTGGCGTCGGTGCCCTTGCTCGCCACATCCCTCCATCTGCCCTCCAAAACAACGCACCCGTTTTGGAGCCCGTTGCATGTTAATCGTTTTTGCCTCGGCCGTAAACCATTTCCGTTTCGGTGATTATGGTCCGGTTTTTTGCTCTCTGGGCAGGGGATTTTGCTTCCGAAGACAACCACGGACGTTCGGTTGTGAGCCGGTTCGCAGGCGAGTTCCCATTACTTGCGGACTGTACAAAGTTGCAGTGAAGAGTGCGGACGAAAAAAGAGATAATTTTGTTTCCCCACCACGCTCGGTTTTACTGGCAAGTCACGTCGATTAGCTATTCATCACAATTTCATTTCGTGGAAGAGCTTGAGAGAAAGAGAGAGTGAGCGAGAAAGAGTCAGAAAGGCGATGCATAACTAATTTTGTGTATTAACCTTTCGCGAACTGCGCAAATTGCAATATGTTCGAGAAGTGCCATTACTTATCGCATCGAAAAATGACCTTTAAACGGTTTCTCGAAGGACTTTAACAAATCGTCTAAAGTGTGGATTAAATTTGGCCTTAAATTACAAAACAGTGGAAATGGAACGAAAAAAGAGAAACAACCTTCACCACTTGTCAGGCGAAGCTCGGCCCGGAAGAGGCGAACGGAACCACACATGTGGCCCTCCAAACACGGGCGCAAACGGATGCGTGTCTGTCGCCGTGGAGCGCCTCGTACCGGCCGCGCTTTCGTGGATTATGCTGGACCCACCCGCCGGGCTGGTTCGTCCGGTGCAGGTGCAGGATGTAAACTTAATGCATAAATTATTAATTTGCCCCATCATGCGCGCTGCGGGCGGGATGGATTCGTGTTTTGCCACCGCCGCCGTTGTAGCGCCCGTGTTGGGTTTAAAATGAGCGTCCACCGGCCCACCGATGGCCTACTGTCACGGCTTAGGTGAGATTGCTTTGCAGATCATAATCTATGCAACGGAACCCACGGCCCCCCGCATTCGGGTGCTATGCGGGGAGATAATTCATCTCTGTTTGCCGGGCGCAGCCAGCCAGCCAGGCAGGAATGATTCCCGCTGCTAATTTGTTAAGCCTTCACGGTGCGCTTGGTGGTTTGTGTGGTGGTGCTCTTTTTCACACGAATTTGTTAAGGCGGACGAAAGAAAATTGCATCTCGGTATGGGGTGGGAAAGTTTGCAGTGGAAAAGAGTGTAGTAAGGTAATCCTATTAGTTTGCTTTCGGGAAGTGTAGAAAGGAAATAGAAAAAGAGAGAAAGAGACGAACTTGCAAAAGCTCATATCGTTGCATGAAGGAGCTTTCATTTGATTGCAAAAAAATCAACATAAACGAAATGGAACAGTTTTAGTTTTATTTAGGTCTGCTATTTTATTCTCAAACGGTGCAGATTCTCAGAAGCCTCTCGAGAAGCTTACACAATCGAGAAAGTTCGGGAATTTTCAAACGATTTAAAAATGCATTCGACCATCCAATGGAGACGCCTGGTATTTCACGGATTCTGTCACACCATGGAAGGACCACTTCAAACGCGCTTGGCGTATGAAATGCCACCACACTCGAACGTGCCGATACGAGGCAAATGTCCCACCCACTAAACCACCGCAAACATTCCGTTCGCGACAAGCGAGCAATTGCAAGCATGCGATTAATTTGTAGTAATTTCAATCTAATTGTCATTAGACAACACCACCGCCCCGAGTTTGCTCTCACGCAAGCAGCCAAACACAACAGCGCCTTGGGAATCGCAAAACCGGCTCGGGGCGGGCGGCTTTCGCCGTTCAAGGATTTCGCCACTTGTTGACACCTGCTTCTCGGCCGCCGCAGGTGAGAATTATGGTGTGAACGTGGGCCGGTTTGGCTTGCATTAATTATCTCCACGAATAATTCCCTAATCCGTTTCCGATTTCAACGGCGTGCGGCTCGGGATGGTCCACCGGTGATGGGACGCGTCTGGACTAATTGAAGCACCGAACGCTACGCCGTCCATTACACCGGAGTTGTTGCCTGAGTGAGCGCTATAAATTATGACCATTACATTGAACGGTACGGCTCCGGTGGCAATGGAAACGCATCCTTCAAGGGTAAGGGCCTCGGAGGGAGAAGCTAAGCAGGAGAAAATGGTGCCGGGCCGTAATTGAATAGACGAGCGGGCATATTTCACTCCGGTGCGGCATACTTTTACCACACAGGCGCCACACGAAAGTGCATCATAGGTGGTTGCACGTGTTCAGGGTAGGGATCGAATACACAGGGAGGAGGCGAAAACGAATGAAAAAACGCAATAGTGTGCGTTTACATTTCACCGGGAGGGACTATTGTGCCGGAAAGCGTACTTTTCCATTGTTTAAAACAAAGCGCTTTAAAAGGCAGTATCTCAAAGAAGCAGAGGTATTTAAATGAAGTGTTCGAAGCAGCAAGAACGAACACTTCATTTAAATACAGTTTTTTTTTCGTGCCTTAGAAATGTGAGATGAATGATTTATTGTTTTAATAACGAACGTTTTTATCAATTGTAAAATAAGGCGTTTATAAAGCTGGTTGCATACCTTTGGGTGCTAGCTTATTTTTCTAGCCTAAATGTATGCAATTTGCATTATCAGTGTTTCGTAACTTAATAATTTATTATTAATGAATTCATTTCAATGTATAACTGACACGACATGAAGTATAATTCGAAATCCTCTCTCGGTTGCTTGTGCAATTCATCCATGCTTCATTAACATCGGCGACAACTCCCCAGTCTATCTACCTACAAAGTTGCAACCCTGCCAACAGCTGCAGCGTGTGACTCAAAAACTAGGCCACAGGTGAACGATTCGCTATCTGGCGACGGCTATAAATATGAGCTGTTTACTTGGGCACGTGCATTGCTGGCAGCGAACACCTCGAATTGTGCGAACGAAAAACCATCCACCGTCCCGATCCGATTGCCGACTTCTATTCCTCCGGTGGATGCTGGTTCTTGCGCTGGAAAATTCCACTCCTTCGGCCGGTTGTAAATTAAATCGAATAGAAATCAATTGCCTCCGTTTGCCGGCGTGCCAAACGCAAACAGATCAATTAGCCACAGGATTCCACCGGCAAGCGGCAAACCGACACCGTTCGTGCACACGTGCTTTCGAGCGAACGCCTGTGACGCAGAGCGAACCAGGCGGGGTAAATAGAGCTATCGTCGAACTTCGAACTTTGCCCACCAGCACACGGCACGACGTTAGAGCGGACATGTTTATCGGCTTTCCGTTTTATTTGTTCGCTCTCCTCGTTCGTCCTGTCAAAACCGTGTCAACGTTAATCGTTCGAAGCGTCGCCCGTTCGCCGCTGTAACCAGTTCTTGTAAGAAAATTGAATCTCGGTGTTCAAAAATAGTCCCGGCACTGTGTTCACGACCACGGCTCGTCGGTAGAGTTCTCCGTTGTTTTTTTGCTGAGAATCGTTTTGCATGCTCTAATTATATCAAGCGGTTCAAGCCGTCGTCGCGTCGCGTCCGATAAGTTGTTCTTTTTGCAGTTACACCGGGAACGACGACGACGACGACGACCGACCAAAGCAACCCGTGGGAACGGCCGATCGATTGCACGAAGAAAAAAGGAAAAAGAAGATAATAAATGCTCTGTTTTCATTTGATTGCGGTTAGATAAGATCCCACCCGCGCGCGGATTCATTAAGTCATTAAGTCCGACGGATTAGTGCGCTAATGTCACTTAGGGCAGGATTATAATCGATAGCGCCGTGGGTTGACGGCTTAACACCAGGCCTCCGGAACGCTCCTAACCGGTTTAAAATCCGAGACACACCTCAGACGTTGCGATAAGAGTCTGCATGACGCTACAGTTTTTGTTGATAAGAATGATGTTTCTAGCGTAAAACACTAGTGCAGAGTTGTCAAACCTTTTTTAGTATCCGGGTTTGACACACTTGGTTTCTTGTTGCGCTTCATGCGGCGCGACATCGCGTGCAACAACGCTGTGGAAGAACCCTGCGATCTTGAAGATCGTTTTCATCTCGAAGACTGCGGTTTTGTGGAGCTAATAAAAGCGTTTCACGATTGAGCGCGCGCGTTTGAGGTGCGATGCATCCGATGGCGATGCGGGCAACGAGCCAAAGCATGCGCCGGTGTGCGTGTATCTCCGATATATGGACGGAATATCGTACGATGCCGGTCGACCAATCAGCGCGAGAGGGCTCGGCTGGTGCGAAGCCAAATGAACACGCACACACTCACACTCCAAACACAGCATAGTTCCACGTGCACAAGACAAGGTTGCGTACGTAACACACACCTGACACCGTCGTCTCTCCTCCTCCCCTCACCTAACCCCATCGATCGAGTCTGATCAAGCAAAGTTGATGTGAAGTGAATGCAACACGGTCCGCTTGACGTAATGGAGGGTCTTCCCGCAGGGAGGGCCAATAAGAATGCGATGAAGTGGCGGGAATCCGCGGCGGGTACGCGCGTACTCTCGCGTATTTTTTGGTCAATTCTGTTTTGAGTACCTTCGTTCGTAATAGCCCGGGCTGGCGCTGGCTGAAGTGGGCCAATGGGCTTCCATTGACGCAAATGTGTCGGGAGTGGGCTCGAGTGGGCGATGGGAAAACGTGTTGTACGTCAGCCGACGAGCCCTTCAGCGCGTCTGGAATGCGCCCATGCAGGCATGTGTATTTCGGGGTGCCAGTTCCAGTTTTCGCGCGGGTCAATGTCACCGGGGGGCTGGTGGACCTTTTTTTTGGAGGGTGAACTTGCGGCCGCTGGGGACGGAAACCTTACGGCGTACTACGTCGTAGCGGGCGGACGATCGGACCACATCTCTGCGTCGATGAGAATGTGGACAAGGGTGAATTAATTCAATTAAGCTCAATTAGGGTGATTGACGCCGTAAGATTCCACAACGGACGGTCAATGGTCCTGGAGCGCTCGATACAATGTGCGAATTCTTTCCGGGTACCTCTCGCTGGCACGATCTTGTAGAACCTCTTCCCAAATCGGATCCAATACGCAATATCGGATCATCATTCTGCACGAAATTATCGAAATTTCCCAAACCGCCATTGACGTCAACGACAGCAACGCTTCCCGGAAGATCGTTCGCAGCACACACCTTTTTTCTGCAGATGGCCGATAGAGAACTGTCTCGAAATGAAGCAAAAAGCCGACCAGGAAATTATAAGTACAAACAAAAACCCTCTCAACAATTGCCATCCTGCGTTCAAGCTGGGGGGGCCAAACGGTTTGCGCAAATCACGCCACCGAGTCTTGGTGATCGTCCCGGGGTTCTATTTTGCAGTCGCAGCAAAACCGTCTGTTCGTTTGGAGGTTAGAAGTGTTTATGCACGGTTCACGGTACGGGGATGGTTATTTTCAGTCTCGTATGCTCGTATGCTGCAGTGAGAGGAACTCGTACGGGACGAACATCAACTTGGTAATCGAACGAGAAAAGTGTGAAGCAGGAAGTCCGACTGCCGTTGCCGTCGGAGCTGATGAGCCCTGTTTTTGCACGAGGCAAGAAGCCGAAGTTTCGGGCCGTTTGTTTACCCCGTGCGCGGTATTGACGTTACAGTTTTGTTTTGGGGTGTGTGGCAGACTCGAAAACGACGAACAATACGACGGTTTTGTTTATTGCACCGAACGTTTGCGGCTTACGTTGTTGGCCTGGTGTGCATGCGCAAACCGCCGATGATGTGTTTTGTGTTCCAAAAGCGCCAACCGTGCGACATTCGCATGAAATTGTATAAATAGCGTCAGATGGCGTCTAGAGATGTCGCAGGTCGCACGGGGTGCGATCACCATATTAATGTAGGTTGCGCTCGCGGGCAGGTGGTTAATTGCACGGCTAGAGCGCTGCCAGATCCACACACGACACGTGATCAAGGCGAACGACGGAGCACAGAGTGATCCACCTCGAACCGGTGGCGAACATTCATTCCGATTGACACGATCATCGATCAGAGTAGCCGACGGACGCGCGCGCGCGTAAAAAAACACGTGTTAATGTAGGTGAGGTGTCGTTTAAATACGCATTTACTTGCGTGATCAACAAATCCGGAAGGTCACATGTTGGCTCTTGACAGTGAAAACAACGTGTTTGTGCGAACTGCGAAGTAAGATGTTCGGGAAGAAATGGTTTGAAGCAAAAAAAAAAACACAAACTTCATTCTTCTTCTTCAAGTTTCCTTGACCATACGTGGACAGGTCGATGACTTAACGATTGCCTCAGGTAGTTCCAAGCATCATACACACTCCTATGGAACTAGTTTCGAGAATAGAGCTGACCATGAGTCTGGCCTTTTCACTGTCACTCGAAGAGGAATGTCATGCAACTCATCCGGTTATCTTATCTGTTCTTCTTCCCACTGATAACGGGCTCAATATGGTA
Source organism: Anopheles dirus (assembly GCA_000349145.1). Taxonomy (NCBI): domain Eukaryota; kingdom Metazoa; phylum Arthropoda; class Insecta; order Diptera; family Culicidae; genus Anopheles; species Anopheles dirus. The sequence goes on along the minus strand of KB673312.1, from coordinate 7,869,070 downwards.
CTCTTCAACCGTTTGCTGGTTGTGCAGTTTCTATGCTAATAAGCCTCCGGAAAGATATCCCTTCCCCATGGGTGTGTTCTAATTGGTTCGATCAATGAAAGACCGGGATTATGACCGACCTTGGCCTCTCTCTCTCTCTCTCTCTTCGGTGTATTCCAACTTCAGAACATGGGCGTCTCGGTTCGTTGCGCATCCACAGTCCAACGTAACGCGATCCACCCCGATCGCTAGGGGTGTCTGAAAACGGAACACGTTCACCACCAAAAGCCAGCCAGCCAACGTGTCTTGTATTGCCATAGAAGTGGGCACAAGCAACCCCCCGTCGTTGTGTGGCGTGGTGTTTGTGCGCAAAGCGCTGGAGTTGAATGGAATTGAATGGAGCGCGAAGGTGCAAGCACACACTCTCTCTCTATGGCCCAGGTATGGTATACCTTTCATGGCTTTGCAACACCAGCTTGGCTAGCGCACCGTGGGAACAATTGAGGACATATTTTGTGCTTTATTTTCGATATGCTAAAAGTGATTTAGTTTGAAAAAGCTTGAATAAGTGTTCTATATCAAGTCGTCTGTGAGATTCGAACTTGGGAAGAGTTAAATTTGTTGTTTCAGTGCGCCTATCACATAGACCATTCAGATTGTCATTGATGTGGGAGATAAAACTTGTACTGGTCAATCGTGTGTAATGATTTCCTGTTATCTTTTCCTCTAATTTAGTTCGTTTATACATATCGTAAGAATTATTTCCATTGTTGATCCAATCACCGTTATTGATCTGATGTTGCATACAAAGTTAGCGAAACCGTACATAATAGAGACTCGTCTGTGCATCGCATCCAACGGTACCAACCGGTGCAAAAAACGCACCAACCGCAGACGGGTGCATCGCACACGAAGCGAAAGTTGCACCGAGCGACTCCGGTCTGAAGCCGTGAAGCGCACAAGGGCAGTCAGCATAACCTAAAAACATAAACCAGGCCTTTTATAGGAGTGGTGCGGGTGGTGACGGTGAAAATCAAACATCTATCCCCCGCGAACAGCAATAAACCAGTGAGGCTGCTAGGCTGGGGTCTTCGCACGTAACATAGAGCCTACGCCTTCCACGTCATGCATACACGGCACAACATGTTGACTCAGAAGGGTAGCCAACCCGTCCGTGTGACGTCACCGTATCGTACGATTCGCTGCAAGATTTGCGATTGGCTGCTCCGGCTGCCATTTGCTCGCATTCCTTTCGCTTCACCTGCCGTTTCCTTCTTTCTGTCCGTTGCCGATTTCGGTGGGACCTTTCGGTCACCGACTCGCATTCATTATCGGTGTGGGAAGAGTGTCTCTGCCCGGTCCGCCGGATCGGACGCCGGCTCGATACGATTCGACAGCCCTGCTCGACCGAAATCAGGTTGCGCACTGACCGACCGGATTCGTAACCTTCCGTTTCGCGGTGGTCCGATCACCTTGGCGTGGGGCCAGAAGAATGCAATTAAAAGAGACCACTGCTGGTTGCCGATGATTTGTCGACGCACGACGGTGAATAGTTTAAAACGCGTCGTTCGAGCGGTCGCAAGCAGCAACAATGGAACAAAGTTGACCCCAAGCCACCCGGCAGGTAACCGGTTGCGCCGGTCTGGATAAAAGTGGTGGCGGAAGTGTTAGCCATTCATAAAGCTTCTCATTGTGGATGGGAAAGGCGATTTGCAGCGATTGATTGCGTGCCCTTGTTGAAGAAGGCACGTGTGCTTTTGTAGCTAGAATAACTTAAGCTGAAAGCGAACCGGAGAAGCTTCCTGTGAAGATTTGTCTGAGGTATAGCCCATACTCGTAGGAGCGTTATGTGTCAAGTTCGCACGCACGTTACCTAACGCTACCTCTTCACACACTGTCCAGGGGTGATATGGCTGGCGCGCCAACATCGTACGATCAGATGACGGAACCTGATAGCCGCATGCAGAAACCCGAGCGTACCTGGCGTTATCAGTCACCCTCGATAACCTCATTCCCAACAGCTCGCAGCGTGGGACGGCCCCATGCCAGCCACGGTCATGGGACGTTATAAGTTGGCGTTGAAGTATGATTGATGTTGGCTTTCCTAACTCAATTGAAACGCATCGCACGATGGCGGTTCTGCGAACACGATGATGAAGCAATCGATCGTACGATCCGTTTGCAAGCGCAAGGTAAGGAGCGACACGCGCCAATGACGTACCCCAATGACGAATCTTCTTTTCAGATTTTGGATCACCAAAACAAACTTGCGTTGAGTTTTGTTTTCGCTAAACATATGGTTTAGTATGTATATGGTGCATCCCCATAGATGCGATACTTGCATGCTCGAAGATACGAACTCCTTCATTTTATTTTGCGCATCAGAAATATACGACACGAATTCCTGGACCACAGTCTCGTCTCGCGAAGCTTTCTGGCCCACTTAGTGCCGAAATGCAAAGCGATTGTGTACACAAACACACACATATGGCAGGGGCCGGTTCGCGTCGTCGAATCGTTCGGAAGCTCCCACCAAAAAGAGGCAGAGATCGTTGGTTTTTTGGCAATCGCTACCATCGCCACAGCCTCTCGAGCGGCCTCGGAACAGCTTTGAACCGGATTGCGGGAGAGATGTGACATATTTATCACCTCATACGACGATCACCAGTTTACACAACACAACATGTACGACCAGTTGGTGGATATGATAACACGTTTTGCGTTGCGGAACCGTGCCGTGCAGGTGATAAGAAGAGCGAATCTTTCCACGGCGTATCTCCGCGACGCAACGGCTGTAACAGTTCACTTAACTTTGCGGTGAAGTATGCAACTTACCGGTTATAAACACGGTCACGAGTATGCTGAGCCGGTGGTAGAATTTACTAAAATCGGTTAGCACGGGAAGCATTTTGAATGCGACTTTTGTTTTGGGGAACGACTGATACACAAAGTAGTCGAGCTCGGTTCTCTTCTTTCACTTTGTAGCACGTCTCACAAACACACACCGCTGCTCGTCTACCGAGTTTTTAATCACGTTTCCGTCAATTTTATCACTTCACGAGCACCGGCACCGGAGCGAAAATCATCAACAATTCATTCGACTTTCAATCGATTAACCCCTTCTGACCGGAACCGTCGCTGACCAGAATGCTCTGCTCTCGGGGCAACTTGTGTCGACCGTCCTCACTCACGCTTTTTATGGGTCTTCCCGGACGTTGCAGGACTTCACTAATTCGTCTAAACGGATAGTCGGCTCCAGTGAACCCACCACTGACGCCAGGTCACTAGCAATCGAATCCGAACCAACGTCCAATCCGTCTGGCAGCGCGCGCTTTCTGGTGTCACTGTTTGCGTCTTCTCCTTGTTTGCTCACCTCGCCTCAAGGAATGCCTGCTGCCGGTGGTTTAAATGTTTTCGCGGGCCGTTATGTTTTGAAATTCCAACGCTACGCTCTGTGGCGGATTCCTCCGTGCACACGCGCTTCGTAGCCGCTCGGTTCGTGTTCGGATCGGAAGATTGCGAGCAGGATTGCGCTGCTTGTGCGACCGCTCGCGGTGAGACCAACACGGAAACTGAACGCCATGATCGTCGGGCTGGCAGGCACACGCTGTGCCGCTGCTGCTTCGCAACGTTCGCGTTTATCGGTGCGCGAGCTCGGGAAGCAACAGTGAACGAAGCGTTGTTTTTGCAACGCGAACGCGAACGCGAACGGGCTAAGTGCGTTCGGTGAGGCTGTTGGGGCAATTGATTAAGTTTATTAGTAGTATAAGTATCATTAATAGTAACATGAGGAGAGTTTTCGTATGAATTGGGCTGCAAAACTATTTATTTATTTAATTATTTAGTTACTTCTTTAAAAGTAGTCGAACCAGCAGTTTTTTTTATTTAAATAGAGTATAATATAAAATTGTAAAAGTTACTCGTTTTATAAATTTAATAAAACAATATTTCAAATTTTCTATTTTTTTAGATGAAAGAGTGATACTAAATCTGCTTCACAATTGCTGTAAAAAGAATAATTATGAGGACAGTATAGCTATAATATAAGAATATTTATAGAAGCAATTAATGTAAACAAATATTTTTCATTAAAATGATTCCTTTATAAATAATTCAAAAAATTTAAAAAATAATTAACAGAAATTAGGAATGATCTGGAAACAATAGAAGACAGTAATTATGTTTGAGGAATGCATTTTTCCGCAAAAAGAAGTAGTAGAAGCCATGGCACGAATGTCCCCTCCAGGGACCGAACTATGAATTCCCCTCCAAAAGACTTTATCCCGACCCGATCTGAGCCGAACGGCTCAACGTTCAACCGCTGAATAAGATTTTGTGTAAGTTTGGGAACAAAGCGTTAATAATGACTTAATAAGCTTGCTTCCGGATTAAGTATATTAGTAATTGTAGTGTACAATGTATTTGTCATGAGTTTGTTTGCAAACTTTTCATTTGATTACAATAAAAAACCTTCGTGTCATAGTTTAGAACAATATAAAATATATTCAAAATGACACCTTTATTGCGATGCAACCCATTCGGTGATGCGCCTCCATCACGATTACTGTCACCGGTTGCAGCAGCATGGTGCTATTCCTCCCATCAAGTGTAACCGGAGCAAAGTACCTCGTCCCGTGCAGGCGATGGATGACAATTAAATGAAACCATAATCGTCACTGGGAGAATTTTCCGGCTTTTCCCTCCACTCGAGCTGGTACCATGCGTGCATAAAGAGGGGCTATCATTTCGCTTTCGTGGGATGCATATTCAGACACACGGGGCGGGGAGATGCATCGTAATTTGGTCTCTCGCCGGGCTTCCAGGAAAGTTGCCGCAGTGTCATTCTTAAAAGCACACCACTCTCAGCAGTGAGTATATAAATACGCAGGGATTATGCTGCTGAATGACACTTTGACGTCGAATGTGGGGCCGGGCCTGCCGGGATGGACAATTTGCGTGCCGGGGAGCTTAGAACTTGCCGGATGCTGTTACCATAAATCTACCATCGGCCTAGGGGAAGCGCATTCGAGTGACATAAATGCAGCCCTTCGGCTGTCCGGGCGCCCGATAGGCATCTCAATGTCAGCGTTTCACCGATGGCACCGCAAGCCCGGGCGGACCATCTCTTTACCCGGCGCTGCAATCCAATGTCAACCGATAAGTCAGCTGGCCGGGAAAGGGACACTTTGCGCCTCTTGAAGCGGGTTGCGTTTGGGCTGAGCTGAGAAATTGATACACCGTAACGAAAGGCCCTGTGTGTCCCGTGTGTTGGACGTTAAGTGTGGGAGTGGGGACGGGATGTTAAGAGGATTTATTGATAGAATTTGCGTAGTAAATTGATTAGAGCATCACCCGGTGAAGTTTGTGAAGCATTTGTACGTTTGTGTTGCATACTGGAACGAGTTTAGTTCCAAAAATGATATACTAAATGATAAAGATGTGGCCGTTTTTGTGGGATGGCTTGTAATACAATTAAAGCCACACCGGGAGTGGATCAAAGCAGAATGTTATCGATGGTCTCGTTATCTACCAGACCTCGTGTGGCCTACAGCATCGTTGTTCTTCTTTTTTTCTCAACCTCCCAGCGTCATTAGGGGCCGCTGTGTCGGGCGGGTGTAACAAATTGTGCTTCATTATTCGGTACGATTTTTCGCGGAAAGTCCCCCGAAGGTACAATCGGAATCTCGCCATGAATCAATCATTAAAGCCGCCTCGTTGTGGATGGTATGAATAGCGATGGGAATGTACCGTGATTTTTCCCTATACCGGTTCTGTTTTCTTTCGGAAAGAAATCTCCGGGAAGGAATAAATTACTTGCGAGATGGAGCTGCTGTAGTTGAAACGTTCCACTATGCGCCTGGAAGGTATGCAATTGGCATCTCGATTACGTTTTAAAAATAGCATGACCGTTGAAACTTTCCATTTCGCACCGTTGCAGCTGTGTTTATGTATGTCCATTATCCTTTCTGCACTTTTGTTATACCAACGCCACTCCTCCCGACTCCTCCCCCCATTAGACGAAACACCCGACGTACCTTGGCACAATAAACCACTCGAGGTTTGGCCTGAGTGATTCCGACGAAACGGCTCAGAAGCGACTCCCCCGGGGCGGTAATTACTGCATGGAAAATTAAGCAACAAATCCATCGTTCCAGCCGGACCGTGCCGGGTGCCGTCAAGGATTGAATTCCTGGATCGAAGATCATCCGTTAATTTTTGTTTTTGCTTTCGGTACACTTCATCCCACAGCGCTGCACTCGCCTGTTCGATCGGAACTCCTTCAGACGCAGCAGTGCAGCACCCACCAGGATCGGAGGAGCGAAGTTTACACGGGAAAGCTCGAAGGAACCACCTCGAAGGAACATAAAATTTCTTTTAATTAAAAACTTTTCCCTTTCCCATGCCGTGCTGCCGGGCGCGTTAAGCAGGAGTTGGGAGAAAGAGAACGGGGGCAGGCACTGTACAGCTGTCTCCACGTGGAGATTCGCAACCGTGCGGGGTTCTCCAGCACCGAAGCAAGATTTATAAACGCCATCTTTCTACCGTTTGACCTTTTCTGCTGCTCGTTTACAAAATATTCTCCAAACGGAGAATGGGATGCATTCGGAGGATTTTTTGAAGCTAGCATCCTGCGCTTTCGTCGTCGTCGTCGTTAGGGCGAAACAGAGGCAGACAAAAAAGGCGCGAACGAATTCGGTTGTATCGAGTTCAAACGAATGGACAGCGCAGCTTCCCTCCAGCGGTTATCGGGGAGGGTTCGGGAAGGCGTAGAAAGCGAAAAATTACGCGAGTAGGAAAGTTTTCGGTGATTATTTTTTACCCTCCCCATGCCGTTCGATTTTTTGGAAACAATCAAAGAGTACCGGCCTTTACCTGGGTGCAGGGGGCTTATGCCTACACCTACCGCTCAATTAAAGTGTGGTTAAAGCAACTGAAGTAATCAGTTCTAGGTATTAGATTTCGTTTTAATCCTTTTATGTAAAATAATAACAAGATTTGAGATCCATCGAGTGAATTATGGTGAAAAGTTTGGATCTATAAATCATTTCAAGTATGAAGAATATCGTTCCTAAAACACTCGATGAATAAATTTCATATTTTCTACCTCTTTTAAACAAATTTGTGCGCCTAAATGCATGCAATCCGCATTACACCGTGAAGCAACATTCGTTTGCCATCGTCCAGCGCTAGATTAATCTCAAAACAGATCAAACATCAATCAGTGCAGAGTGTTAAAAATATACTCCAACGCCAACACGGCACTCTCTTCACCACCAGCCTAATTCCCTGTGACTACGGGCGAAGTTACCCTCAGCAAGTGGTCGCGCAATTTATGCTTCGTTTAGTAAAGTTCACCATACTGGCGCCCCCTCCATTTCGAGCGGAAAATTCGCAAAAGCGTTTATGGAAACCCAAACCGAAGAGAAATAAGCAAGAGGGACTCCTCGTACCTGCGACGGTTCAAATTGATTACCATAAATTTGCCACCGAAACTCGCTTGGCTGTCTTGCGATGACTTTATCACCTCATCGACCATTGTTTATGGTTGTAATTTTTGCTCCGGCACCGGTTACTTTTCTTCTCCCGTGCTGTGTGACGAAAATGTGTGTGCGCAAAAAAAAATAAAACGATGGCTGGAGATTTTGAACGCGCGCGCCAATAAAAAAGCAAGCTAAACTTGGGCTGATATTTGAACTGTGAACTTTTCACCAACTTTCATCCACTCGAGCAATATATAACGATAATTGTAGATCTGTATCGATGTGTTTTATTCGCCGTGTCGTGCGAGTGTTAGAACTGCACTGCGAAACCACCGCCTTCCAGTTCGAACTTCGAAAGTTGAAGTCCCGGTTCAAGGATCGTAAGTTTTAAGGCGCCTTTTTTCTCGAGCGCGCGCTCTCACCCAATATGCCATTCTTTGCGCCCGGCGCCCGGCGGGAATCGAATCGAATTCGGCCATTTGTTTCCCGTGCCGCTGCCGCTAGCGCCACCAGGTGCTCCACGGGTTGGCTGGACGGACGGTTTGGAAGTGTTCGTGCCCGTGTGATTACGATAGTGCCGGTCATTAAGCATCCATTTTCGGTTCAACATCACTTGCCTTAGATTTAAATTCGAATCGCCATTCGCGGACCGGCGAGCAGGCCGTCGCCACTACACGAAAGCACAACCCAATTCCGTCCGTTCGGTGGCCCTTTTCGAATGTGAGAAGTGTGACAAAAACGTAAGTGTCAAACGCGCTGATAGGATGGATGCTAACGTGGCCGATGCGCATCGCCCGCTCGGGATTCCTGCCTAATGCCGACGCTCATTAGAACATCGTCGGCCGACTACTGCCAGGAGGCGTTTTTCCGCTGCAACTAGACACCCTTGAAGCGCACCGCCGGCGATGAAGCTTTAATTTGGATATCTAAATTTTTCCACCCGGATGACGGTGTTCGTATAGGGACGGTGCTCGTATTCGTATGGCACGGATGGAGCTGCGCAGTAAAGTGAAAGGTTGCCTATGGGGAAAAAAAGAATCGCTTCAGGTTCACTCCGGTGTGACGAAAAGCGATAGTGATGCAGGAGTGCTTCCTTTTAATGGTGTTGGCTGTAACCGTTTTGAGGAATTCGTTGCCATTTTTTCGCTTGCAACGGAACGGGAGCTTTTAAAGAATGCATAGTGAGAAACGTGCCAGCTGAATGTGCAATATTGCACCAATAAAGAGATGTTTTAAACATTTTCAACACAGTTTTCTCTTACTTGCTTACTTACAAACCTATTAACTTATATATTGGACCAATTTTCGTGATAACAATAATTGAATTGAATTTGGCATGTTTACCTTACCATTTGATAGTTGATACTGGCGGCAGATCGTCATGGACTAATCTATTTCGTTATGAATGGATTTCTATTTAAGTAAATTAAGAATTTTCGTAAAATTTCATAAATCTTCAAATCAACGTTAAAAAACATGAAAAATAGATAACTGAGAATATTTTTTCACTCGGTGGTACATCACTGACCCGATTTGTTCACTTCAATGTATACGCCTAAATGTTTGCAATGTTTGAACCAATATCGAAGAAGCAGATGAATTTCGTTTGTCTGAATTATTCATTCAAATGAAACGCTTCCTATTCTAAATAGAATAGTTTAAAAAAAAACATATAACTATTAGCTTCCATGTCAGTAAAAAAGTAGCATAAAGTACATTCCAATGGACTAGGAGAAAAAAATCCCCTCTAAACAAATTTTAGATGGTGCATTTCAATTGATCCTTCATCGCAAGGAAAGTGAACTCGGTGTAACCCGAACGCTCCCCCACGAACTACCAAAAGAGCTGCCGGTTTTGTTTGCAAGTTCTAAACACACCGACCGCGTCCATGACGTGCATGGCGCACGAATGCTTGGACGAGCCCGAGAGCGGCCCGAAAGCTAGACCGGAGCAAACAAGCCGCAGTATCCTTTGCATCCCGGCGAGTGCGCTCGATGCGTAAAGTTTCGAATCCTTACCATCGCAAACGGGCGCTTTTGTTTATGCTGCCTGCCTGCGCAAAGCTGCTTTCCTCCACCTGAGTGCCACCTGCCAACACACACTCACACACGCACGTGGGTGGGGGAAGTGATGTGCTTCAACCATTTCCTTCCAATACGCACCAAACGATGCCGGCTGTGGTTAGCACATGCTGTGGGCTCCACTCCACCGGTCTGGCCCATTGAAGCCCAACGCCCTGGGACAAGGTCAGCGTTCTTCTCTCTCTCCCTCTCAGTGACGCATTTTAGGGAGGGGGGTTGGTTGAATTGAAATATGGATTAGATTTTCCCGCCAGACGAGTGGCGAGCCAACAGAACTGCGCCGGGGTCAGCCTGCAGTCGAGTGTGTGTGTGCACCGTTGCACCCGTGCAGACTGCATTGCGTGCGCGGGTGCGGACGGGGAGGATGGAGGACTCCCCGCCTCCCTCAATTGGACCATGAAATGCAGCCACCCGAAGCGTAACCGTACCAAGGTAAACAGAGCCGCCCAGCCGGGCCATTGTGGTGTCGTTGGACGACGGTTCTACTTCATGAAGTGGCACTGACTTCATTTACGTTCCTCGGCACATCCCGAGGATGTGTGCTTTAGGTGGCTTTCCTCTGTAAACGCCTGCCACCCCGGAAGCAGCACACTCTCGCACACTTTGCAACGGGGTGCTCGGGAGTCGGGCTCGGGTTAAACCAAACTATCGGGCTGAGCGTTGCTGACACACTCGGTCTGGAGGACTAAGTTTGTGTAAGCAAAAGAAGAGTTCGAAATTCGGTAGGTAACACGACGTAAAACAAAATCTTGTATGTGTGCTTGAGAGAAGAAGGAAGACAAAGAATAATAAAAGTACGTGGTTTGGAAGTACAAGAAAACTATAAAAACTATTATTTGAAAAACATTACAGAGTTTTATCCACCTTTTTAAGGAAACCTTTTTTACCAGCTTCTATTGACCAGTTAAAGACTCTTGGTGTGAAACAATTAAATAAGGAAAACACTCTTTCGACTGTTTTGAAGTACATCTGCAGTACGACAAATGAATAGGAGATGCATACTTGAACTCCTAGTGCTCTTGATCGATCTGAACTCCTGAGGAGATGGTTAAATTGGTGCATCGCTTGTTATCTCGCTGAAGAAGTTTGTTACAAGAAGAACGCATGAAAGTGTTTTTTTTCATGAAATAGTAGAGCGTGTTTGAGAATAAGGTTATTTGAAATGTATAATAAACTAATGTTCTGTCTCAGTAACAAGCGTAGAACCAACATATAAGGTGATTTTCTGGAAAGCGAAAAAAAGCAAACGAAACTGAAAAAAAGAGCGACGCGAAACCATGAAAGCAGACGAAAACTGTTATATGACAACTTTATTTTACTAAAAGATAATGTTTTAAACGTCAGGAATAGCCTACTTCGAAAGAGCAACATTACACAATGTATCAATCAGTATCGATTGCAAGCTTAGAATATAAATATGATAACTTCCTACAAGTTTCTGAAATCATGTTTACAAGTTAGTACAAAAAAGGTGTACAAAAATTTAAATTACTTCTCAGAAATGGTGTTTTCCTCTTCGACTTCCTTCGCTCAAATCGGCAACCGGTTGTTGGGCGGCATCGTTCACACAGGCACACTTGCCCACCGGCTTCCTGTCCGGATTGCACATATCCACATATCCACGGCGGTGTAACGGCCGGAATGCATCTCCACGGCGTACAACAATGCGTACGGCGATCGGAAATCGCGACCCCAGCACCGACCGACTGCAGACGATAAATTAAACGGTGCTTCTTTGTCCGCGCGATGTTGATGGGGCCGCCTCGCAGCATCAACTCCAGCTGAACACGCGACCCACCACCAAATCCACGCGGTGAAGAATCTTCGTAAACAGAGAGCGAGAGAGAGAGAGCACGCGCTCGGCGGAGCATGCGTATTAGCGCACGGGGAGCGCTATTCGGGCGCGTTATCGACAACCTGTTGCACACTTGATGCCGCTCGAGGGTGTAATTGTACCAGTTGCTCCGTGGGGTGGCGGCCACCCGCTGGGCGGGGAGGTAAACGCAGCGTTCAACGTGTTCCGTCGCGTTCGGTGGGAGCCGAAATGGGACGATTCGCGCAACAATTTGTTATCTTGTAGCGGTGGAATGTAATGTGTTGCACTACACAGTGGACTACCGAAGGGGTTTCAAGGTCACGGTTTAGTTGCGAGATAATTGCTTTATTTTACAGTTAAACTTTATTTATATGTGGTCAGGAGAAAGTTGCACTCAAAAATACAGTGCCGACATACACATTAGCCATTTTTAGCCATTTAATTAGCTTAAAAATATTACTCAAAGCAAAAACTGCCTAATGAACAACAATATATTGATCACGAACACTGAAAAAAGGTAAGAAAAAAAGTCGGATGTCAGAAGTGGGATTCGAACCCACGCCTACAGAGTAGACTACGACCTGAACGTAGCGCCTTAGACCGCTCGGCCATCCTGACTGCTTGGGTGGGGTGTGTCTAATATCGAACCGGTCAACCCGCGGGCAGCACGATCCGTGTGCTACGCGTCTAAAATTATCGCGCGGGCATTCCCTGTACTCGCATATACGCATCGGGGTGGGGTTGACCTTGCGCGAAGGAACTGTGCGTGCTAAGAGGTTTGCATTTAGGGGTGTCTATTAGATTCGTTTGATATAAGTAAAAATAAAAATCGCAATTCCATCAACGTTTGTGATAACTGAAGCTGAATTAAAAACTACACAAAAGTTTACAATTTGCTTAGACACACATTTGGTACACAATTTCCAACGAAGGTAAGACTCGCCTTTTACGCTTTTTCCACCGTAGCGTCTCGCTTATCTTATCGCTTTCCTTCCGGATGCCATCGGCATGAATAATGTCGACTGGCTGCGCCGCACAGGCAACCGCCGCGGAAAAACAAAGCATCCTCAACGGCGCATTTCACCCGCCTGCGATCGCCTGCGAGAGCCTACATTCTACGCATACTCCACCCGCTGAAAGACCGCTATTTATGGCTCCCCGGGGGGCTGCGGGCCCCCGAGACGATCCCTAGCGGAGAGCAGCGCGAAGGATGGGAGCACTGTGAAAGAACGTACCCGTTCTGCCGCCTCCCACGGTTCGCCACAACCTAATCAACCCGCGGTAGGTGGTGGTACCTCCTCGAAAGTGGCGCATAAACATCCCCAAGCCTCGCAGGAACAACCGGTTTTCCGCGTTGCGTTTTCAATCCCACCTCCCCCAGAGGGAAACGAACGCTTTTCCCATCGGCCCGTCGGTGGTGGTGCATCTTTCGCGAAGCGGTTTTCCTGGAACCTGTTCGTCCACCTACACACGGGAGGGCTCTCGCGAAGTGCGAAGTTGTTTTCTGCCGCGAGCAGCCAACAGCGGCATCATCCACCCCCAGGGGAGGCCTCGAAGGGGCTGCCGGAGCCCGCCCGAGGAGCCTCAGTTGATAAGTAAATAATTTTATCCATTTTCCCGCCGCCGGGTGCACCGCACACTTGCGCCCTTTCACTTTGCGTTGCATTCGCGCTGCTCACCTCGTTGACCCGCGCGCGCCATTGTCGTTGCTCGATTATGCCGGCTGCTTGCCGTCACGTCGAAGGCTATCTCGGCGGAAGCAGCAGCAGGTTCGCGAATCAATTTCGGTGAAAGAAAAACCTTTCCCAAACACCTCCCCGGGTGAGAGAATCAACATGATTAGGAGGGTCGAGCCGGTGGTGGTGGTGGTGGTTGCGGACGTGAAAGGACGCGAAAGCGATGGTCATCATTAGCATTAAAACGGCACTTTTCGGAACGACACGGGACCGGACCGTTCCATCAGCGAGGCGACGCGAACCCCATCGGAACTGCATCGGCCCCGACCGGTTCTTCGGTGGGGGGGGGAATTTTCTTCTACCCCACCTCGAACCGAACCCTGAACACTGACATCGCACACACACCCCGGGGTCAATGTCGACGAGACCTCTTCGGGTTGAACGTCAATCGCACAGCTGTTTGCGCGGACCGTCGTTAATCATGCCGGATGATGTGCGTGTCAGTGTTGGTTCTCTCCCGCTCTCATGGGTCGGTGACAGGCGGGAGTTGCTAAATTTTTGGGCCCTGCCTTTCGGATGCCTCACACCGGCGGCTCCTTTTTTCCCGGCTCGCGGGCGTTAGAAAAGGCACCTTTCCAATCCATGCGGACCTGGACGGAGCAGACGGCTGGATAGGGATTTGGGTAAAGGGTGATCTTTTGAGTGGTGAGTTACATAACTGACAACAACCTGTCGCTTCCTAACGGGTATTGATGATATTTTAATCATATTACAGAGAGGGATCTTTCCTCTGACGTGGCAAACACTGGTTTCTGGTGGTTGCGGTGATAATTGATTTAGCTTTTGGCTGGTGTTAGAGTAACACCTTACGAATTGGTAGTTAGTCATCGCTTTTTGGTCTAAGATGCGCAGACTGAACGAAACACTGGTTATTTTTAGATTGAAAGAATGAATCAGCCTGTAGTAAGATGTGTAGTTGATGTCGTGAGGAGTAACATTAAGATTTCGTGATGAATTGAAGAATAGATATTGAAGTTAGAAACATTGTTTACATCTCTATTGGAATTTGATTATTGCTTGCTTTCCTATATTGGATTTACATATAATCCAATGGAGTAATCTTCTTTTGTGAATAGAATGAAAACCTTGTTACCAGATTCTTAAGTTTAGCAGTCAAAATATTGCTCAATTAGATCCTTAAAGCCGGCTGGTATTTACGTAGGGTGAGATTCACAGACGTTGAATAGTTTCAAATATCATATCTAGACATCGATAGACATAGATGTAACTTCCACTGGACGAACATGCTTCAGTAGATCTCAAGATTCAATGGCTTCTGATTCATGCTTTTGCTTGGCATAGGAATATCTAGAACAAAAGTTCTAGATGCTTCATAAACGAAAACTATTAATAGCGTTGTTGAAAAGTCCTTCAAATAATCCCTTGCTAAGAATAACTCATATAGTACGTGAACTTCACGCGACTTGGTGATACCTTTTCTAAGCTATTGCCTATATATTAGAATCAATAATCAATACAAAGAGCATACAAGGATTTCTGAAGACTTGCTGGCATCTATTTCTACTGCTCCTAGCAATGATTCCATGCTCAACTGTTTCTTCCGATGGTTCGATTTATATTGCACCCTGTGTTCAATGACGAACGAGATTACACCCGTTCCGGATCTACTCAAAAGCGTTCAGGGTGCATCTTTTATACGGACAATCATCGTATTTCCTTTCACATTCTGAAGCAGCTTCGTCTCCTGAGGTGCAGGATAGTCAAACATGCTCCAAAGCCCACTGTAGCAATAGAAAAGGGGTACAAGGGATATTTCTTTAGACACAATTGAATCATTCCGTTGAAATAAAGGAAGATAATTGAATAAAAAGCATTATAGTTGAAGAATAATTTAAAAGAAATTTTCAACTTAAAAAGGAGATATGTTTGGGAAGAAAGTAAAATTTATACATGGAAGATTATATTTGTTTTAAATCATACTAAATGTAATAATGATTTGAAGTTACCGATATATGAACCACAACGTGTGACAACACTGTTCTTCTAATCGCTCCAAAAAAACATCTTCCGAACGATCTTCTCCAACGAGATCTGCCCTGGAAGCTCTCACTGACATCCATCACGGAGCCTGTCGACTGGAGAGCTGATCGGCCTCTCCCTCTCTCTCTCTCTATGGGTTTTACTCTCCCCCCCGGAGCACGGCAGCGTTCGCGAAGAGAACGTAGATCCGGCGCCATATACCGTTCCATTTGTGCGACTCACCGCCCGCTGGATGCTGCGGCACGCGGGAGCTATATTCATCTCGCTCCCCCAGACGCGGCTGGCAGCGTTCCACCCTCCAACCGCACGCACACACACACACACACACACACACACACAAACACCAGCACGCTCAGCTGGGCCGGAGCTTTTTCTCACAGCTTTTTCCGGCGAAACGCCGCAGCCCGCCGCCCTGCGCGCGCCCGCGTCCGACGGGCACGATCGACCGATCGACCGACTGACTGACTTCTTGGCCGCCGTTTCGCCGTTTCGCTTCCCCGTGCGAGGCCGCGGGGTTCGCCGTTCGCTCGCTCGTGCAGCTCACCAGCACGCAGCAGCGGTTTCGCGCGGTTTCTGTTTTGTTTTGCGCTTTTCTCAGTATTGAGCTGTCCCGCGCGACGGCAGGACGTGTTTCGCGTGTAGGCTTGCCCGTTAGCGTTTTTCGCGCACTCGAACGCGCCACCGCTCACTCGCTGTTTACGCTGGAAGCCGACTCGGCAAGGAGCAGTCCGTTTCGGTGTTTTCAGTTTTGCGTGGCAACAAAGCAACGAAAAAGGTGATCACGGCACGTGCGAGAAGGGGGGAACGATTTTCCACACCCACCCAAACGGGGCTGGGAGCGAACGGAAGGTGTTCTAAGGAAAGGCGTCCCAAAACTAAGCGACTAAGTGCTCCCGACAGTGATCAAACAGTGCTCGAAGCAAAGGTTCGTCTTCTGACCGCCGTTGAAGTCGGCTCTAACAAGCGCGCCAAGAGTGATCGCAAAAGTGCTCGAAAACGATTGTGAATGTGCCGCTCCCGCTCGAATGTCCTTCGCAGTGGCAGCAAACCTTGTACCGAAAAGCGCCTCGCGGAAGCCGCCCGCTCGGAGGATGCAAATGTCCAAAACCGTAAGTGTATGCAATTACGCCAATTAAAGTGTGAGTGCAAACGAGCCGCGTGTAAACGACGGTGCGCCACCTGCGCCGGAGCCAAGCCCTGCCGGGCTGGAAGCGGCAGGTCCGCGCACTTCTGGTTGGCAGCGCAGCGCTGCTGCTGCTACTGCTGCTGCTGGGCTGGTTGGCAAGATTACTGTTATTATCGCATGAATTAGGATCAATTTATGATCCACGACACGGGGGAAACGTGACGGGAGCGGGAAGTGAGCCACCCCACCTCCAATCCATCCGTTGGCGTGGCGTGGCTGATGAGCAGCGTGAATCGTGCAGTGTGCGTGGAAGGTGGATCGCAAGGATACGTGATCCGTGTGAAGTTGCGATGTGTATTGTGAGCGCGTGAGTTTGACAAAAAGCTAAACGGCAGGGCGTTTGAAAGAGGGTCCATTACGCACAACATCATGCCCGATTAAAGTTGACAGAGGTGATACAGCGCAAGAGTTCAGCAAGAACCGGTACAACCCATCTCCGTATGCTCTGAGGAGATCATCGGTACAGTCTCCATAGTCACTTCCGCGATGTAAATATAACACTCCCTATCGATTAAGGCCAGTATTAGTGTTTTAAGGAAATCGATAGTGTGTAGTGTATGCGTGTGTGTGTGCTTGTGTGTGACGCGAGTGTGTGTGCGTGTATTTCGGAAGTTGTTCTGCTTGTGTCGGTGCCGTAGTACGCAATATCCCAATAGCCCCATCATCTCAGATCTCAGCACGCAACAGCAAGAGAAGCCCTTCAGTTCCGGTAGGGTGCAGTAGTACAGCACGCGAAACTCCCCAACAAGACAACGAGAAGCACAAGAAGAAGAAGTAGAAGAAAAACAAACCGGACCCACACGGCGTTCTCGTTTGGAGCGTAGAGGCAGCGACAACAACAACAAAAAACGCGCTCCACAAAACCAAGTGCAGGCAGGTCCGGACAGTGCAAGGCAACCGGCCAGCTCTAAGCGACGGCAGCGGCCGCGCTGTGAGACCTGTTTGAAAGGTACAGCACAAATCGCCACCGCGAACCAGTTGTGTCCGCGCGCCGCTGGTTCGGCGGCACAAAACAACAGGCGGGTTCAAGAATAATCATACGTACACTGCTGCTGCTGCTGCTGAAGGGCCACGCCGGAGAGACGCGAGGTGACGGCAGGCGAAAGGGTGTGTGAGTGTGTGTGTGTGTAGGGTAGGGGCCAGTCAGCAGTGCCAGCAGTACCGGTTCTAGCCAGCTTTGGGGTGTGAACCGCGCGCACGCCAAAGTCGCCGGAGTCCGCTCCAGCCGCGGGGTTCTATAGCCGGACCGCCGCCATCCTGGTGGCCGTATGCTAAACCTCACACCCGCGTCGAGGGTAGCCACGGCACCGAGTGGCTACCGTCAACCACTGCACCAAACCCACCAGAAACGGGGCCAGTTCCGTCCGAGTGACCAATTAAAAGGGCATTAATGAGAACACACTCTCAGCCGGATGTCTGTGACTTGCTAGCGTCCTGCGTCCAAGTGACCTCCGCCTCCGCTGCCGAGTGTGACCCCGTCCCCGCGGTAGTGTTTGATTGTCCCCGAGGTGGCCTCCTGGAGGCTGGAGCTTGTGTGAAGTTGTTGCCGCCAAGAATCGCGTGCCGGGATCGAAGAAGTGTCCGCGGGTGCGAGTGCGTCCATTGAAGTGCACGTGCAGGTGTCCATTAAATCTAATCTCGTCCAGTGATTGTTCCGCCGGGTTGAGTGTCGTGATGGTGCGTTGATGTGCGCCCCCCTTGGCACCAGAAACAAAGCCCACCCACCCACTCCCTAGTAGACCTCCCGCACAGTCGTGGCCGGACACACTCCTCCCGGATGTTTCGATGCGGCACGGCTGCTGTCATCGGTGATTCTCCCGTCATCAACACCATCATCAGCGGCGGCGCCGTCGTCTTCGTCCCGCTAGCGTCGCTGCTAGCCACCGCGGACATCATCGTCACCGTCACCGCACAAGGATTATCATTTTGATACGGCGTACTGGAATTTTAATGGTTTACATGGTAAGTGGCTCTATTGTGTCGCCTAACGCCTATGCCCGCTGCGGCTGCCGTCGTCGTCGAGGACTCGCGTTCACAAAACGGATCTTACGCGCCTATATGGTCCGGTCCACTACAGACAGCGGTCAAGGTTTTGCGCAAACGGCCTGGGCACGGTGAAAGGATACTGGGAGCGCGCAGGAGGACACCCCATGATCATGATCGGGCGCTCGGTCCGGTGCGCAAAATCAGTGCCCGGTCCCGGGGGCCGGTGCCACCTGTTCTCGTGCCGGCGGGGAGGGCGATTACGGAACGATTACAGCGCCCAGTCCTCCCACCTGTGCCGGCGCCCGAAGGGCATGTGACAATAAAATACGGCCCGCCGTCATTATTAGGTAGCGTTTATCGATCGAAATGAAACGACGCCAAACGGCACAATCCGTAATTGACAATTGCCGCGCCGACTCATTAGGGTCGGCGGGATTGGCGTATTTGGACCGGACGCCGGTGGGTGGCCTTGAAAGAATGGTCCCGGGGGTCAGGCGGTGCACACGGTTGATCTTGAAATATGCATATCAATAATTGCGAACAGTGAACGTCGTGTCACCGCCATTGCGATGGTTTGATACAGGAACGGCTTCGTTCTAGTGTGTGCGGACTCGACTGAAGGCAAGACGACGTTGGCGCTGCGATCTTGCCCTGATTGGTGAAGCTTTTTACATTGCCTTTCGCTAATACGACCACGCATGTCGAAGAGAGTGTTCTCCTGGGTGGTCTAATAGTTCATGGACTCGGAGCTGTTGTTGAAGAAATGATTAACTTTTTCCATAAGATCACGAATATAATCGACGTCTTGCAAGTGCTGATATGTTATAGAGTTGAAAATTGATTTTTTAGGTACGTTAGCTACTCCACATATATGACACGTCATGATCCAATAATTAACTGAGGAATACTTCGCAGTTAAGTACGAGATTAAAAAAGTGAGAATGGGTTTTTGTGTCGTTGGCTTTGGGGCTTCTACTACTTTGATGAATTCCTGACGTTTATAGTAACAACACGGGGATAGTCTAAAGTAAGAATCTGAAGTCATCAGAAGACTCTGGGATCTGTTAGGTCTGATGAGGACTTGTCTATGTAAAGTTTGTTTTCTTTTCCCATTTCACTCTGGATTCGAACTCTGGAGCTGTGGTGCGCTAAGTCATAGACTTAACAATGAGTGTATGGATCCATCCACTGTTCGTGTCTGTTATTTATGACCAAACCAGACCAATACGATCTGAACATGTTCCTCATTTGATTGAGCTGCTCCCAGACTATTTAAACCCGAATGAATTACGTCCAGCCCCGGGTCAAACACGAGTCAATCGGTAAGATCTACATGCTTCACAGCAAATAAACTTCCCTCGGCCGAAACACCGAAACTAATTGTTCGGATATTTAGTTGCCACCCGCAGTAACTTCCTAGGCGGTAACTTAATCCACCCGGCGCGGCACCAAACACAAGCCGCTAATGTGCGGCTCAACCCCGGCCGTGTGCGCACCGCGAGAGGGCGCGTGAATGGGGGAAAAAAAAGCGAAAGGTGTGCCCCGCGTTGCTTAAAAGGCGGCAGAATTAAGACCCAACCCGACCCGACCCAACCCCAAACGCCGGAACGGAACCGAGCTTCCCGAAAACGAGAGAAAAAAACAGCCTAGCCCGGGCAAAAACTCCCACCCAATCCCAGACCAATCCCAGCGATTCCTCCCTCTGCTCAGCTCGTGATGCTGGCGCACGCTGGCGGAGGACGCCCGGCTCGTCGTTGACGCCCGACTCGTCGGCGTAACGCGAACGACACGTTTTCGCATTAATTACATTAGAAGATGAATGTCGTGATTAGGTTTTTTTTGCTCGTTCATGTTCCTCCCGTGAGTTTGGCCGATGCCCGGGGTTTCATGTGTCGCATTTTCGACAGGGAGCTACTTTTCGGAGCGAAAAAGCTTGACTGGCTTTCTCGTGCCGCTCGTGAGCCACACTTTCCGGGGTGAAGGAGGCTGTTTTTCTGCTGGCCTTTTATTAAATATTGAATCACGGGGACAAAATCCTGAACAAATAGAATACCATCGACTCGAATGGGAGTTGTCGGCAGCGCCCCAAAACGGCACGATCGCCGACCGATTTAGGCGGATTTAACCAGGCGTAACCGCCGCATGGTGCATGCATTCGCGCGGGTCGTATGCAAACGCGTCTAGGTGTGTTGCTTGTTTCTCCTCTGCTTGTTCGATTCTTCTTGCCCAGCGCCACGGCACGTTGGCTGCAGTCGCTTGCTAGCTGCTTTCGGGGTTAAACGGTTCATGACAGGGGTGCGCGCCTCACCGGGCGAACCAGGAACCTGTCAGCTTAAAGGGGAGATGAATTAGTTTGTAGCGCCAGGTAGCGCAAACATTGATTTTTTTACGCAAGGTTTTATAAAGCAGATTTTCTTTCTAATGATACTGGAAGGTTAAGAATTGAGATCGCAACTCTAAACGCGCTTCGACACCATTCTTCACGGCATCCTTTAACTCACGGCTGTTCGTAAAAGCAAGGCCTACTACTGCCCAGCAGCAAAAAAACAGTCCTTACCACCAAGGACACAGACCATTGAAGCTATCATTATTTTGCGTTTTTTTATCACACTCCCCCAAAAAATCATTACCACCTTGCGAAGCGGACGCTCGGTGCCGAGATGGCCGCATCGTCTCCTCCCACTACGCCTGCGGAAGGCGGAGAAGCAGGGCCGTTCTTCTTCCTTGGAGGTTGTGTGTCTGCGCGTGTGTGTGCTTTTTTGTGTGCCGCCTGCCCTCCTAAGTGACCATTAAAAATGACCTTTGCGGTAGCCAAGCCGGCCAGTTGGTCGCTCGGATCCATCGTACACACGTTGCCAGATGATGTTAAAGGCTACAGTTGGGAGTTGATCATCGTACCATCGACCATCGTACGCACGATAATGGGCGTATTGGAGTGGAAGCAGAAAGATGGGAAGAAAAAAATAATTTGAACCCGTGCTGCAGAAGGTGAGAAAGGAATGCTTTGTGCTGGTGCTTCTAACCTATGTTAATGATATTGATGATTTTAATAGGTAAAACCGGTCAAATTTTATGAGGTAAGAATATTCGACAGAAAATGAGAAAATGGGATAACGAAATTAGTTTAAATTTATAGAAAATATGAAAAGAACCAATGAAAAGAACAAAAAAAAACACTTGATATGACGTTTCGGACTTATCGCTTCGTTTTGACAGTTACTGCTAGCGCCATCTGTGAGCAAAAAAATATATAACCTAAATGTACATAGTCTTCTTCTTATGCCCACTCATGCCTATCTCTCCAAAGGTCACTCCGTGAGAAAATTTGTGCATATGTTTGCATTTAAATATCGCTCTTATCGTACGACCCAAAACCAATACTCATCGGCCGCTTTGATTGCTATTAATCTTAGTATCTCTCCTACGGTTGTGTGCCACACACAGAAGCTAGCAAGAGTCGCACGAAGCACAGAAGAAGGCTGCATCCGAATCCTATCTCCCAGCCATTATTCAGCATCGGCACACGTTGCCGGCATACAGTTTTTCTTCAGCATCACGCCCGGGGTTGCACTTTTCCGTACGCTCAACCCACCGGTCCATCCATCAGATTTGGCTATACACAAAATATGTATATCGCCGTGCAGCGGCATCGGGAACGGGGACATGAATATTCATATCTTGCCTGCCTTTATCGGCCCGAGAGCCTGTTCTGCTCGGGGTGACGCAGAAGAAGCAGCAGCAGCATCCGTTTAACATCTCCCATCGATCTACCCGGCAACTGGTTGGTGTTGTAGTGCTTTTTTTCTGCACACTTTTGCAAAAATTGAGAAGTTCCATCGATTTTACTGCTCGTTCATTTTCACGCTGGCACGAGAGATTCCGCCGTTCGCTTTCAGCGCACATTTATCAAGCTAGCCAAATCCCGGCCTAGGATTTATGGGGTATTAGGATGGGACTAATTGTGTGTAAAATATTTGGCAGCAACAATGCGGAGATGTATGCGGTTGTCCCGACCAAATAATGCCGCCGTTAACAACCCGAGCATAAAACTGACAGGTTGCGTCCGCGTGTTTTGAGGTTAAATAAGCTTAAATGAGTGTTTAATTAATTTTATTATTTTCGGTTTTTATTTCTATACAGCACCGACTTGAGGTTTACAAAAAAGGCATTTAAATAAAACAAAACAAAATTTGACGAACTGCATCAAAAGGGTAGCTTCGAACTGACATAAATCATCCTAGAAAGCGCGTTAAATGAGAAAAAAAAACAATCTGCATAATGTCTCCAGCTGCTGGCCGGCCTTCAACCCGTTTTTATTCACCCCGTTTCGCGATTATCAGATTCAGATATTGTCATCCTCACAAAAACGACTTCTCACTTCTCCCAACCAACAGGGATGCATTCTTCAGTGAAGGCAATAAAAAAAACTCCCCGTGCCTCTCAAGCGGCTGTGTGAGGAAAGGTTCGACGAGCGAAGAAGCCAAAAGTTATTAATCGATATCGTAAAAAAATAACATTGCACCCGCGTGTCGCGAGGGTCACAGCCGAAGGTGTTGATGCGTCGCCTGGCCTGACCATAGTGCCACAGGAAAAGGGGAGGTGATTTTATGGCTTTTTTTTTTTTGGTGACGAGCACAAGCGAAGATGCGTGTGACATTTTGGTCGCACCAAGAGCCACGGAAAATGGACTCCTCTTCAGCTGGCTTCGACTTCGATGGCCAAAAAACTCATTACCTCCGAGTGTAAGGCGAAGGCTGAGCGGTGGGTACACCCATCCGCTCACGCAAGGAGGCATGATCGCGCCGATCGCGATTCAATCGTGCGAGTGCGAACTGAGACTCCGAGCGCCCGTAAGGGTAACTTTTTCCCACTGAACCCGCGAGCCGGGACAGCGACGGGCGGCAACGAAACGGAAAGCTTAACTCGTTTTTAATAAGCTAAAGATTTATGTAACCTAATGTAATTTTTGGACCGACGCTTCTCAGGCCCCGCTTCCCTGCTGGAAGAAGGGGAGAAGCATCGAGAATGGGTCGTGCCGCCCTCCAGAGACGCGCCAGCTATTGATTGATTAACGACACACACACACACACACACACACACACACACACACACACACACACACACACACACAGAGAGAGACAGGGAGGAGGAGGGCGCAAAAGGCCACAAAACGACACGGCGAGATCGTGGGGCGTGGGATCGCGTTGGTGCTGACGAGGGTTCACGACACGATCGCAACCCGGCCGAAACCGTCGCTCAAGGCGTTGGGCTGGGTTGGGTGTTTTGGGCGCTGGCGCTCATCACGAAGATGATCTTCTTTCCGAGCCCGGGCTGACACGATTTTTTCGGCGTACCCGGCGTTTGAAAAGGGTGGGAACGTGAGTCTGTGACTCACACCGTCGTTTGCGAAACCCGGGCCCGGGCCCGGGTGGGCGAGATCCATATCTTAACGAACCCAACAAAACGCGTCGCCTTCAGCGGGCGCGGTGACGCTGGGATTCGGGATTTGCCACCGGTCGCCCCGCGCGGACTGACATTTGATCCGCGCGTGGAGCCTTCGAGTCCTCGGGAGGGAGAGAGAGTGCGTTTCTGCATGTGTGTGTGTGTGCGGGGGTGTCTTCGTAATAAACGGCTCAATTAACCTTCCCGCAGCCGCGATATACCGACATGCGTGAAACGATTTGCGAGGTTCGATCTGCCGGACGATCGAAATCGGATACGCGCGGGTTTCTTCGGTCGAGCGAAAATCGTTACGATTTCCTTGTGCTGTTGGTTCCGAAGGTTGGACCGTATCGTATGTAGTATCCAATGTTGTTAATTTTAATGATTTTTTCTGAAGAGCCGGATTTAATGACGATGTTCTTAGTGGCATTGGACAAAATTTTATTGTAAATCAATTTTTTGCTTAACCAACAAATCTGCCAGTATGAAGTATTGCGTCTAAGGAACATTATTTGAGTCGTTTTCAAGTTCTTTCAATTTTGAAGATATTTGGAGATCTTCAACCTGTTGGAATGAGTCAAGACTAGTGTTGGGCTTTATCAATATTTCGGGAACATTCGTTATTCCCGAAGTCATCAGTTGAGATCTCCAATAATGAATAGTCCATGAGGTTTTATGCGGATCTCTGAAGAGTTATAACGAAAATCATAATGAAAATCAAAATTTCGTCAAGATCTTCTAGATGCTGAAACTTCAGCCTTCACAATCAGGGTATTAGCTGACAAAGCTGCAAGTAGATTCGACCGTTTTGCCTCCTAGCTCTATAACCTAAAAAAAAATACGTAAAAAAATCCTGAAATAGGCGCTAAACGCAAACCCTCCCCACTAACCACTGTCAAATTTAACGAAGCCTACGACCTTGAGCGGCAATTTTACGTATCCAAATCGAGATTACAGCAATTAGATGTTGCGCTTTTTTTCTCCTCTCCACAGCCCACCAAATGGGCCCATAAACCGCGTCTGGGCACGAAGTCAGAGCCACCGAAAACCAAAACAGACAACAAAAAAATGGACTGCGTAGGTGTTGGGCGCCTTTTAAGCGGCGTTTCAAGTGTTGGTCGGTTGGTCGGAGTTTTTGATTTGATGCAGCGCACGCGATAAGCCAAAGCGAACGAACCCCCGGCAATAGAACGGTGCTAATGAAAAGATAATTAACCTGTTTGAAGTAGCGCTGTTTCTGATAGAACGAGTTCCACCCGGCGCAGGCGGTGTATAAATTGTCTGAAATAAAGTTGTTTTTAGTGCGCTTATCCCATTAGGAGACATTGCGCGCCCGCGCCCGCGTGTGTGAGTGCAGGGAAATAATTTCAGGGTTAGAACGCTTGTCGAACAGAACCGATGAATAATGGATGGCCGCCGTGTACCGGACCGGAAGTGGCCATTACATATGCTTTGACGGGCATGTAACATAATTCTTATCGGTTGGCAAAAGGCTAATTGATTAGGTTAATTATTCCGCCGCAAAGCAAAAAGGAAGTGACGGTTGAGGTTGCTAACACGTCCGCTAAAATCAACACCAACGCCGCCAGGCCAGCCGGGACGGGAACCGCGCCCAAGTGTGAAAGTAAAAGTCCGCACGCCTCTCGCCAGCTAGTGCCAGGTAGAACACACCCTAGTGGCAGTGGTAGCGTTTGTTGTGTGTGGTTTTTTATAGCATAGTGCCTCCGCCCAGTGTACAGCCGTGTCTCTCGCACGCTGCGCGACACGTTTGGCTCCTACGCGTGGTCGGTCTGAATAATTCATTAGAGTAAGTCATTAAATTTAAATCCTCTGCTCAGAACGGCTCCGGAAGGCGAGGCACTGCAAGATGTGTGCGAGCAGGCAGGAGAAAAAAACGCATCAATCCGCGCCATGCGAGGCAAGTAAAAAGCCATTACGACACTTTAAGCGGCGCAACGAGCGTTGGAGCAGAAGGAGCGCGAGGCGCTAACACGAAGGTGCGAGGGGAGATATATGAGACGATTTAATTTGCCCTGCATCTTAAGCGAGCTCCGCAGGGGCATGGTCAGCCGTTGGGGCAGAGACACTTTGAGAGGGTTTTTTTTTTCAAACTGAAGTTTCTTTTTGTTACGGCGTGCAAGGTTTTTCGGTCGAAAGCCACCTTAGAACGCCTGTGCCTTTTTTCTAACTCTCTTTCTCTCTCTCTCTCGTACCTCACTTAACGCTTCTCCAGTTGATGGCATCCCGCACCTGGCGTATACGCCGGTAATAATTTCATTATTTAACGACAGGCGGAAAATGTGCGGCGATCCCAAACGCAACGCGACTGTCACCTCGCACGCATTCGTCGTCGTCTTCGTAGTAGTGGCGAAGATAAAAGAAGCTGCTATGGGAAAGAAAGATTGCGAGACAGCATGTGAGAGAGGGAGAGTGGCAGCAAAAAAGTGGCCACCACCCGAATGGCATCTCGAAACGACTGCGCTAACACTTTTATGACAGCTGATGACAGGTATTATGACAGGTTCATCATAAAGATATCAATAATAATTATACGGAGCCGTTAAACCGTCACCGAATGGGTGTGTGTGTGTGATAGTGTGCGCGGGAGAGACCCCCGAGTGGGATAGAGAGCGTGTACGATCGAGCAGCACTCATTTGCAAGACGGCGGAGATGTGACAGCAGCACCTATCGGGACGCCCGTTTGACAGATTGGGACACTTTGAACTTCCACCGCGCGGAGGTTCAGAGGTTGCGAATGTTTGGCGTCACCGTTTCAGGGCTCGATTCCTTGTCCATTCCAACTCCACAACACACGCATTCCATTAGTTCGCTCGAACTCGCGAGTTCACTTTGCGCGTGCGTGCTAAACTTTCATCGCTGATAGGGGACCTATCAGGGACCAGAGCGATCTCAAAATGGGTCTCCGCAAGATCGCGCAA